>VXBX01000122.1:1141800-1182575 GCA_013400415.1 Scytalopus superciliaris | reverse complement strand
AATTTTCTTCTAGGGAGTATTGTCACTTGCTTTTGCCATGTCATTGAACCTAATATTTTCTCTTTGCTTCTAAATCCTCGTGTCACATTTTCAATTAAATAATACTTGCAGATCATTTATACATGTTTCAGACCACTAGAGTTTCTCAGGCAATGCCACATAGAACAGAGGATCATTTTAAAAGAAAACATGAGCTACTCTGATTAAGCCACAGCACATGAGTTAAAAAGCTGGCCTTGCATAATGAAGGAATGCCTTTACACCTTCACAAACACAAAAGAAGTTTGTAAGATTCCTCAAACATTTTCCCAGAGCCACAAGTTAATTTGTTTTGTCATCATCTATATGAAAATGTATAAGAATATTACCAGAATAAAATGTTAGGCAATTTTCCCCATATAGAACACCTTCTTATGGCTGATGCCATATTTTGCAAAGCTCAACAACTGCATTTTGACCAGCTCTTACTTAAAATAAAGTTCATGCCACCAGGGGCATTCTTCAGCTAGTTTTACTTTCAAGTTCCCAATAGTATTCTCTCATTTTACAGCTTCTCAAATATAAACATATTAGCCATTTTATTGTTGCTGTGAGTTTGACTTGAAGCTTAAGATACATTTTCAGCTGGAAGTTTAATAGATGTCTCTAAAAATATTTCTGACACTTACATGCAATGGATGAGAATGGCTTTAATGACACTTGTAGGAATTTCTAACTTGGGATTCCACAGAGCTCAGTCTCTTGAACAATAAAGAGTTTTCAAAAGCTGTAAAAAAGCCCAGCAGTTTGAGTCATTCAGGAACCTTATCAAGATAACAGTAATGGTGAATTTTCTGAGAGCATTTTATGATGATGCCAATTCTATTCATTTAATGTTTTTGCTAAGTAAGAGGATAAGAAGATGTTTTCTGCTCTATTTTGCATGAGTTTAATACTTTAATGAGGCTGGTAAACACTTCTTAAGACAAAAGAAATATTTGATAGTTTGTCAAAATTATTCAGATTCATCTTCAAAAGGTGAAGTTTTTTTAGAAGTTGAATTGAAAAAAAAAAGGATACCATGGCCCCTTTGACATAAAGCGTTGCAAAAAAAACCCCAAAAAACAAGCCTGCCATTTGCTTGAAAATACCCTTCAAAGTACCTCAGTGCTTGGGGTTTTTCTTGTTTCTTTGCACATTAATATTTTCAAGATTTTCTTTTCATGTTGCTCTATCTAGTCAACTATTGAGGCCAAAACTGTCTTCCCATTTAAGTTAAAGACAGAATCTCTTTGCCAATTTAGAAAAGAGATGTGTTAGATCTCAGATCCATTTAACTAGATCTTTCCAGTAAAGCTACGTTCAAATTGTACTATGAAACTAATTGCAGCCTCTAATATGCTTTAATATTGCAGTATTAAAACCCATTTTAATAAAATACACAAAGCAAGTGAAAAAGGGAGCCACCGTGTCCCTAGCTTTGTGTTTTGACTGTGTAGCAACAGTGGTTCAGAGATGGATCTCACAATTGTGGAAGAGATTGCAAACGCTGAGAGAATAACACAGCATGTGAGTTAAAGATATAACATGATAAGATTAGTTGGTGTTCACCAACGTGACACTCTATTTTTAATGGAACACCTAGATTAGGAAATGCAATTTGTTTGGGTTTATGTAATTCTTGACAGAATATGGCTGTCTTACCTGAAATATATAATTGTTTTTGTCACTCTCTCTTTTGTCCCTGATATAACTTACAAGCAGAAGAGGAATAGGGCTAAAACACAGTAACATTAAAAGTGCACACTTGGAGACACCTTTTTTCAGTTCTTAACACTGTAAAAATAAAATGTGTAGCACACATAACATTAATGAACACCTTTATGCATTAACTCATATAATTAACTCCAGCATTACAATGCTTCACATATATTTCTATCTCTCTGTGTATGTGCATCAGTATAGTAAATGTATATATTTCAGTCATATAAAGGAAAATCGGCCAACTATATTCTCTCACAGAATGATAGGGATTGAAAGCCATGCTCTTACTGGCAGTCATTCCTTCACAAACAAAAATAAAGATACAGGAGGCAAATTCAATAATTTCATATAACAATATTATAACAAGCTATCATCTTTTCCATCTGAAAATGGAATAGATTAGTGAAAATTGATAATCAGAACTTTCAGATACTTTCAGAAGAAGCTGTTCGACAAACTATCACTGAGAATCTTCTGGAATTCTGCTGCACAGATAAAAAGCTGTGTTGCCTAAGGTTGTGGGGATTTCAAAATTATGTGCATTGCACTGTATTTAGGAGGAAAAAAAAGTAATGTAGTATACAATGCTTGTTTATATGTATATTACTAATCTGAAATGTATGTTATTAATTCTCAGCTCTGTTGCCACTAGAAACTGTCAGTTACACCTATTTAAAAGTGAAGTACACAACTATTAACAGAAATAGTCTATAGTCACAATGCAACTCAAAACTGATTTGTGTGCAGAGAGCTGTTTTTTCTCAAAAGTACATTCTTAAATAAGAGAGAGTTGGAAATAAAAGGCAAACTGCACCTTGAAGTGAAAGAACAGGAGCAGATGTCCTTTAGCTGTGTGTTTTATTGATTTATAAACACTCAGTCAGGCTACCTCATCTCTGCAGAGTAATTTAGATATGGGAAAATATCTGTGAAATATATTGATTGCATTATTGATTGAAAAGCCAATTGCTGTTGCACTCCTGTTTTACCATTTAAGTCCTGACACATTTTGACATATGAGCCAGCTGCGACTACTGCCTCGATACTGCAATGAGATAATGTGAAAGCTGTCATAACCACTTCTGTGTCAGCCACAAGAATTTACAGTGTACTAGTGCTGCTATTTAGCTTGTTCCTTAACCACCTGAATAATTAAGGTTTGTTAAAGCTTTTGCTGCTGCACATTTGGTTTATATATGTGCTGGTTTTATGTTTCCTTTCACACTGGATTGATACATCATGAACAAAAGAAATGTAGAAACCAGGCTGTTATTATTCAAAGCTTATACACGTGGGGATGATTGTTTCTGCTCAAATATTTCTCTCCACTCCATGAGGAATTTGGATTTTAGAACATTTCACAGGGGAATTCTCGCTTGTTTTCAGATCAGTTTACACTCCACAGCAATAAATCAAGGGAGGACAGGAAAAAATCCTCTACAGCCTATTAACAACTCTGTCATTTATTTTGAAATCTGAAACTGTGGAAAGTACGATGAAAGCAAAAATATACAACTTATTTAGTATTTTTCTTATTTAAACAGTACTTTTATATTTATTTATCCATTTGCGGTTGAAATTTAAATGGATAAACATATCAAAAAGATTTTTTGAGTCCTGATACAATATAAGAACCTCCTCACAAAATGCATCCTTGAAGAACAAAAGGAAATTTTCCTTTACTAGCTTCACATTTTAAAATGGCGTGGAATTAACTATGCAGTTTTATTGCCTTCTATCCTACTCTTATTTGTGAAATAAGAAGGCATTTTCATAGTAGCTTTAACTTATTTCTTTTACTATAAACAATATAGACTTCTATTTTGTTCCTAAGGAGACTGATTATATAATTAGAATCATAGAATATCCTGAGTTAGAAGGGACCCATTAGGATCTTCAAAGTCCAGCTCCGGTTTATTCATGTTATCTCTTGTTCATTTTCAGTTGTTTATTTCATGATCTTTTGACCAGATCCAGAACTTCAAGTATTATCTATGTAGGACTTCTCCTGTGCCCTGACAGAGTGGTCTTGATTTACATATACTCCACATATGCTCTAGGTTGTACCTGGATAATTCTGACAACAGGACTGAGTCCTTGCTTGCATACTTTTCATCATGAGAATTTTATTTCTCCCCAGGGTACCAGATGAATTCTGAGCATTCTCTAGACCTCTTATTTGGAAGGACTCCTTGTGAGAGACTGCAGTGCTAATGGTTAATGACTCCAAGAATCAGCCATTTGAAAAAGCAAAAGGGTCCTTTGCTCAAGATGTGCAAGGTAACAACCCAGGTGCAGAGGGACTGCACACCCAACCTTTGTTTAGCAACAAACTGGGTTTTGAGACAAGTAAGGGAAGAGGCTGATAAAAAGCAGACCCTGCTAGATGGGATAATGCTTTTTATCATGACATTGTCCTCCCTTGCACAAGTGGCTCAGGTATAAAATTGCCCCTCCGCTCTTGGGAAGTACCTAGACATTCACATGTAGGCCTGAAAGTATTCATCCCTTCTGTTGGGGCTCAATTACACTGATGTGAGAGGCAGCTGTCATGTCTCAGTGTGCTGGTTTAAAGATAAACCAGCAGGAGGAATTAATCTAACTCACAAACAGATTATAAATCAGAATTATAATTTGATTAAAAAAAAAATCACAATCAGTACAAGGGTACAGAAGAAAAAGTCCCTTTAACCCAAAAAAAAGGTGTGTGTCCCAGCAGCCTGGGGCACAAACAGAATGGTAATTGTCAACCCCTGTGCTGAGCACCACCTGGCCCTCCTAGGTACAAAGTAAGAGGAAAGAAGAAACCTGTCCCTGTGAAGGGGATGGTCCCAGTCCAGTCGAGAGCAGCAGTCACAGTCCTGCTGAGTCTCTGGTCCTCCTCTGGACCTGAACAGCACCAGTCCCAAAACCCCAGTTTATATGTGCTTAGGCTCAGGTGGGAGTGCCCAGTACCTCCCCCAGGGCGGGGAGTTTCACAATGGGTGATTTACACTCTGACATATTTTTGGAATCCCTGATGGCCCATTAGCAGACATGACCCCTCAGGCTGGGTGTGGAGGTGCTGATGGCTCTCCAGAAGGGTGTTATCACACTGAGTCACTGATGTGAAGACAGGAAACCTTTCTTACCTCACAGAAGTTCCCAAACCCCCAGCTTGTAGCCTGAGGAGTCAGGTGTGCCCCAGACAGCTACTGCAAATGATCCACTGTTAGCAGTTCATGAGGGGGCCCAGATGGAACTCTTTTCCATGGGGCAGGCAGTCTCTTTCCTGGTTCCATGGTTGAAAAGAAAAAAGAGAGGAGGTGATCCCTCTGAGGCGCAGGGTTGGTAGATGAAAGAAAAATTCCAAGATTTTTAAATCCATAACACTCAGAAGGTGTAATAAACCACCAAACACCCCCAAAGTGCCCTCAGACCCATTTATGGGGCCTTTGATCAGAAGACTGCACATGATCCAGCAGAGGTACCTGGGTGCTTTTATATTGCTGTATTTCTACAGATAATAACCAAAACAGCTACATAGCTGTTTTCCATTGCAACCAAATTGTTCAAAAATAAACCTTGTGCATATAGATATGTGTGTGTGTCTCTATATATATTTATATATGTCTTTATATATATAAACACTGGTCATTCAGTATTGTTTCACTCTAATCCACTTCAAGGGCTCTACTAATAAGAACCTGTTAACCCTTGCCTTCAAGGGGTGATTGTAACATTCCTTCACTCCTCTTTCTATATGAAGTGCATACTTTGGTATCTGAAAATGAAGTATGACCGAATCTGTTACTCCATAATTTAGATTCTGTAAATTAAATGTGATATGAACAATACATTTGTTCACTTCATTTGAATAATGAAATGAAAATTATTTACAGTACCAGACTTGTATTGAATAGTTAACAGGTAGAAATAGCACGTGAGTCTGCAAAGCAAGTTTCTCCTGCTTTCATTTGGAATTATTCTTGATCGTTGGATTATGTGATGGCTGGCAACAACATGAAAAAATTACTTTAAAAACTTACATGATTTTAAAGAATAACCAGAAATGGTGCATGGACTTTTTAGAGGAAATTGTGATAATTATCATGTTGAAACAAAATAGAATTACAGCATACACTAGCAATACTTAGATTTTCAGTCATTTCAATTTGACTTTAAAATGCAGTTCCAGCTTAGAATTCCAGTTGGTAAAAAAAATAGAAAAACTATCCAATATATTTGGTTTCTCTTCCTTTGTTTTTCAATGGTAAGTAAGCACTAACTCCATATAAAGGAAGAGTTATGAATGTTCTCTACTAAACTCACTGTTTCACCTTTATCTTCTTTTCCTTAAAATTTTATGGCTGAGTATGATGCCATATGGTATGGAATACCCCTTTGGTCACTTGGGGTCCACAGTCACAGCTGTGTCTCCTCCCAGCTTCTTGTCCACTCCCAGCCTCTTCACTTTGGGTGAATATTGAGGAGAGAGAACACCTTGAATATGTGCAAGCTCTGTTCAGCAATAGCCAAAACATTTGTTTAATCAGTAGTTTTAGCCACAAAGGCAAATTACAGCAATATCCTTGCTACTATGAAGAAAGTCAATCCCAGCCAGACACTGTACATCCAATGACATTCTTTTTCAAGTGCCAGCTGAAAAAACATACTAGGATTTCTCTTTCACTGCAATAATGGAAAGGTGAGAAAGGTACAACATCTAAAAGATGAATTTCTGAGATCACAGTAGTTAGTTGTCAAATATAACAAAGGAAGCCTTGGAAGAAGTTTTACTGGAATTAATTGTAACATGATGAAGCCATGAGGACTGTAGGACTGCTTGAAAGCAAAGAGATACTGAGATCCCAAATGCTGCCAAGTTAGGGAAAGGATAAGTCATTGTAAAATATATTAGTAAATATGGAACAGAAAAGGCCTTCGTTGCAGTTTTCTTCTCAAAAGACTATTCTGAGTATCCTAGTGCTTCAAGCAGCATTAATTCTTCCTTCTCACTGTTAATGTGGGAATTTCTTCAGGAAAGACACCTTCACAAAGCAAATCATACCTTATGTGGACTGAACCTTCTTTCTGGAGGTTGCTTGTCCAATTTCCACGTGTTCTTTTAACAATATAAACAGTCTAGTATAGTTCTTTTCCTATATTAGACTCCTAATTTAGGTGGACACACATGGGCACAACTGCTAGTTTCTTTTGTCATTGAGAATTGGATGTAGAACAATGACAATAAGAAAACTCTCTTGACAAGCTGAATTCATGTATGAACAAGGAGTCAATTGTACTTCAGAAGTGTATTTCTAAGGCACACAACCTCTTGGGATGACACAGCCTACACACTATTTCTTGCTGAAGGCTGTGCCTAGAGGCACAGTCAAGTCCTGAGGGACAGAGTATAATCTAAATTACAACAATCATATTGCAGTCTGATTCCCAAGACCTTTACACCAGTTTTACAGCTTTCAATGGATTAGAATAGGAAAAAAATACCAGTCTTCTAGATAAAATTATTTTATTTAGGTAACAACAAAGATATGTTAATGTTGCCACTACAGAATTATTTGGTGTGATAGTGGATGTATGACATTACTTTAATTTTTTTTTTTTTTAAAGCATGGAATGCTTTACAAAATGCCTGCTCTTTCTAATTCCAGGTGAGCTAAGCTGGCAAGCACAGAATGTCTAGGACTCTAGTAATTCATCACTCTACAACAAATAATACAGGGTACCAAGAAAGTCATGAATATGTATGCAGAAATAATAGAAGCAGATCATATCCATTTTTTCAGGAATCTTAAACAATGGTAATGTAGGATGAACTACTACTTCCTACATGTCTTTTGGAGCTTGTACACAGACTAACATAGTTGTACATGTTTGTACAAATATGAAACCACCCTGAAGATATACTACGGTATTATATTTCTGATAAAGAAGAAAGCTTTTCTTATAGGCAGACATAAAATGGTGAGGATTGTTATTTTTCATGGCTTAAATTGCACATGTATCTCTTGCTTGGGTCATTTCCCGCCTCCCCCCAAATACGTAGCAGTTCCTTTGCCTTAGCAGAACAAGACAAAGTTGGAGAGAGCACAGTGATATCCTTCACCAAAGAATAACCATGCTGTTTGAAAAACTAGTAACAGCTGGAAGAGATGGAAGACGACAGATAGGAAGATAATTTGTTGCAAAAGTTGCAATCTCTATAATTTCTTCCTCTCATGTTGGAATTAGAAAACCTTCATTCTTTATAAATGTCTCTCGAAAGTTATTACAATAGAACCTCAACTACAAGGACTGAAATAGAAAAGTGATGAAGGACAAACATCCTCAGCTCTTTAAAATCAGATTGATCATCAATGTCATTGATCAATCAATACGAATCAATCAGATTAATTAGAATACTCAAAGTTAATACATGAAAATCACATTTTCTGTTTGGTCTGTATGGTCTAAATGTTTTCTTGTCTCTCTTATAGATGAAGAAGTGTCAAATTCCTACAGTGTTAATGTTAAATGAAAACTAATTTCATTATAGGCGGTGATAAACTGCTAGAGGTAGCACTGGTTTTGAGGGAAGAGGTTATTTTATTTCATTTTGCATTTTGGAAATAATTATTTCACACAATAATTTCATAAATTTTAGTATATTTGCTGATTGTTCACCTACATTTATATCATTCTCATTATTATGCTGGTTTTTCTGGTCACACTAAAATCATTGGAGAGGTTTTAATTTTCCTGCACTGAACCTTGAAGCTGGAGTGACTCTGAGCTTTGTACTCTGACTTTATTAAGAAACTGAACTTTGTAAAAATTCTGTGCAATTGATCCGTTCTTTGGGAAAGCTGCTATCTGGCAAAAATAAAGTAAACCAAAAAAAAAAAAATATCCCACAGAAGTATAAAGCTGTGTTTTCTACAGAGGGCATGCTTTCTTTCAGAAATTCTGAACCAAGCTGAGTAACAAATGAAGAGTACTTTTTTTAATAGTTGAGTTTAAATAGCTGCTAACTTTGACTCTCTTCCTGGCTGTTTAGTCTCCTCCTTTGAAGATATTATTTTATTCCCCTGAATAGACATGGAGTGCTAAATTTACACTTTATTATTTGTACAGAATATGCTAAATATTAAAATCACTTGATCACCATTCTCACATGAAGACAAGATTAATGAATGAAGATAACTTTAAAAAAATATCTCCAGTGGGAGAAATTGGAGCTGGGTACACTCTGTGGGCTTTAAAAGTAAATATTTAAAAAAGAGAACCGCTGAACACTTTCAAACAGTTTACAGGATATTCTTCATCACTAGTATTCTCTAAAACAAAGGTGTGTATTTGGGGAAGGGAGAATGTGTGTGTGTGAGTGTCTTGTTTCATTTTTCAAAAAGACAGGTTCTAGCTCAGCAACAGCCGTAAGAGATTGAGTCAACAATTGCCTGTGGAAATTCATTATCTGAATTAGGCAAAAGGCTAGTCTAGTGGCCAGGAGAAGTTGAAGTTCTTTGGCAAAGCAATTATTTACATCCAAAACTTGTCACTAACTTTCTACTTAGCCACACTTTAGTAAATTATAGAAATGTACAGTAACTTTCCTGAAAGTCAGAAGAGGTAAATTTTATAAATAGTTGTCTAGATCAGATACCTTCAACTCACAATTAAGGGTCACCTTTATCTGAAAGTGCATGATGTGTTGTAATGCTTACACTAACACTCCTATCTTGTTTATATGAATGAAGTAATATCTCTCATTATCCATTAAATACAGAAAATCCTTATAATTTCTTTTGTAAAGTACAATGCAACTCTACTTACACTGTTTAAACAGTAAGTATACACACTCATGTTGAGAAAAAAGTGTTTTCAAGCACAAAATATAACATCTAGTAAAGCAATGTGATATTTTTAAAAAACAATTTTTTTTTTAAATATAAGGCTTTCATTTAGGCTACTATGTAATTGTTTTTCACTCAAATAGCTTATTACCAGTGGTTACCCCCATATTTGCTGCTAGCCAAATCAGTGACCGAGTACAGCACATTTTCAAGGCAAGGAATCTTACTCGGTAGTAGTGTTGCTTCACCACAAAACCCTTGAGAATGGTGAAGTCCCTTGAGTGACATACCCAAAAAGCATACCCAAGAGCCTGAGAGGTAAAAAGGAACGAAAAATATGATGGTCCTCATGCAGTAGGGAAGCAAGTATCTAAGTAAAATTAAAGGTTAAATAACCACAGTCATAAGAAACTACTTCAATGCAGAAAATGTGGAGATAGAATTTTACAGAGTCTGTATTGGTTTTTTAATTTTTTTCCCAGCAATTACAATTCTGTTCCAGAGGTTGTAAGTGAGGCTTGAAAATGCCATTGATGAAACTGTTGAGTTTAAGTTAGGTATTCTTCTGTGTTTACAATGGAAACACACTTCAATATTAAAGGAATCACATGTAAATAGAAAAACATTATCTATCTGCTTTTTTCAAAGGAACAATTTCAGAACAGAATATGTTAGTGATCAATTGAAAGCCACCAATGCAATATATCAAGTTTTAATTTGTACATCATGTAATGGAGTCTAATTGTACATATATCAAACATGGTTTAATTATGAAAAATATGAGTAATTGTATGTATTTAAATCTGGATGTGAGTACGTTAATTATTTGTAATCTAATCTTGCAGACAAAATTCTTCCAAACACTTTCTGTTACTTTTGAAGATTGATACTGTCCAGTTCTGCAATTGGTAAGTCATGAAAGACTTGTTCTCAGCCAATTTACTCCAATAATATTCAAAGATGGATTTACTACGGTTCACAGTTATTCCTAATAGGAAGGAACACACCTAATCAGATGGCATTTTATCTCAAAAAAAGTCCTCTGGAGTAGATATAAATATGTATTATTGAAATACATTTAGGGCTCACATTTCTATTTATAGAGTGCAGGTAAATATGTGTCCATAAGAATTTAATTACGGTATTTGTATTATAATATCCATCTCTGTATGACTAAACTGAGCAAATGGTTTCGAGGTTTCTTTAGGAACAATACTACAAAAATTGCAAGGAACAATCTTTCTGAAGACTTTCCAGCTGAGTTTTATTCTCCTGTGACAGTCACTGTAAGAAAGTGGCCCTTTTTGGCTTGCCTTGCTTTTACAGAACCTACTATTTTAATGATGGATCAATGAAAATTTTAAAAGGTTCTGTGTTTGTCAAAAATTAATTAGAAATAGCACAACTGTAACCAAAATACACAGAAACCCTGACTATTTATAGAGTGGATTTGTACTCAAAAGGAAAAATTATAAAGTCTTCTTTAATTGAAAACTTTCATTTGAAAGGATTGGCATTTTACTTCACCAAGGAACTAAAATGAGAATAACCAAAGTCTCTTGGGTTTATGTCTCTTACCTATATTTTATGTCTGAAAAAAACCTTTTTAGTAGTACTTTCCTAGGACCCTTTTTTTTTTTCTATTCCTTTTTTTTTTTTTTTTTTTTAATTGAGTTAATTTTTTTGAGCCTCCCAGTCATGGAACTGATTTCAAATCAAGATGTTCTCTTCTGCTTATTTGTCTCTGGTCCTTCTTATATCATTGTACTTTCTTTCTTAGATGTTCTTCACCTTGCTTCAAGGTGGTGTATCCTTCAAATTTCATTAAATTTGTACAAAATTTTTGCTAAGCACAATAACTATAACAAAGAGAATCACAGAATATGCTGAGCTGGAAGGCACCCACAAGGATTATTGAGTCCAAACTTTAGCCCTGTACAGGACCATTCCCAAGAGTCACATCATGTGCCTGAGAATATCTTTCAAACTCTTCTTGAACTCTGTCAGGCTTGTGCTATGACCACTTCCCTGGGGAGCCACTTACAGTGCCCAACCACCCTCTGGGTGATGAACATTTTTCTAATATCCAACCTAAACCTCCCCTGACACAACTTCAGGCCATTCCCTCAGGTCCTGTCACTGGTCACCACAAAGAAGAGATCAGTGCCTGCCCCTCCTGTTCCCCTCACAGGAAGTTGCAACTGCAGTGAGGTGTCTCCTCAGTCTCGTCTTCTCCAGGCTGAACACACCAAGTGACCTCAGCCACTCTTCATGCAGCTTCCCCTCAAAACCCTTCACCATCTTTGTTGCCCTCCTTTGGACAGTCTCTAATAGCTTAATATCTTTCTTATATTGCAGTGCCCCAAACTGCCCACAGTATTCAAGGTGAGGCCGCCCCAGTGCAGAGCAGAGTGGGACAATCCCCTCCCTTGCCCGGCCGGCCATGCTTTGCCTGATGCCCCCCAGGACAGGGTTGGCCCTCCTGGCTGCCAGGGCACTGCTGACTCACATTCAACTTGTCATCAACCAGGACTGCCAAGTCCCCTTCCGTGGCACTGTTTTCCAGCATCTCATTCCCCTGCCTGTATGTATGTCCACAGTTGCCCCATTCCAGGTGCAGTCTGGCACTTTCCCTTTTTGAACTTTTCATGTGGTTGCTGATTGCCCATCTGCCTGATTTGTTGAGTTCTCTCTGCAGGGCCTCCCTGCCTTCAAGGCGGCCAACAGCTCCTCCCAGTTTTGTGTCATCTGCAAACTTGCTCAGTATCCCTTCAAGTCCTGCATCCAAGTCCTTTATGAAGATGTTGAAGAGCTCAGGGCCCAGGATGGAGCCCTGTGGAACGCCACTAGTGACAGGTCTCTAGTCTGATGTCACTCCATTAACTATTATCCTCTGTACTTGACCCATGAGCCAATTGCTCACCCACGACAGCTGTGATGGATGTTTTGTCCAGAAGGATCCTGGGAGAGACGCTATAGAAAGCTTTACTGAAATCCAAAAGGATTGTATCAACTGGCTTCCCTTGATCATCTAGGTGGGTTACCTTTTCATAAAAGGAATTCAGGTTTGATAAACAGGACTTTCCTCTCATGAAGCTGTGCTGGCTGTGACCAATGACTGTGTTGTGTTTCAGGTGTTTTTCAGTACATCCCAGAATAATCTTCTCCATAACTTTAGCAGGCACTGAAGTGAGACTGACAGGCCTATAGTTTCCAGAGTCCTGCTTCTTGCCCTTCTTGAAAATCAGGACAACATTCACCAACTTCCAGTCAGCTGAGACCTCTCCGGATTCCAAAGACCACTCAAAAGTCATCAAGAGAGATTGTGCGATGATACCAGCCAGCTCTCTGAGGATTCTGGGATTAATCCCTTCAGGCCCCATAGATTTGTGGAGCAGCAGATCCTGCATGATTTCAGGGTCAACTGGGAGTTGAACATTCTCGCAGTCATGGTCCTCCAGCTCAGGGCACTTGGTCTGCCATCCATGTTGAATGAAGTCTCCTTGATACTGTACCTGCACGTGGGAAGAAGATTTCTTTTCCATTATTTCAAATATCTTCATTCTCCTCTCTCAAAATATATTTTTTTCTTTTTTTTGGCCAGATTTCAATTGCACAGATTCCCTGTGAGATCTAAATTAGTTCTCTCATATTTATTCTTAATGAACCCCCCGAGCAGAAAATATCATCAAGTTATCTTTGTTTCAGTGACTACACTTCCTTTTCTATTGTTGAGCTTACTAATGTCTGCTTATTTAATTCAGTTTGGATTTTGCATATGTAATACAAAGGAGAAATTTTACATAAATTAGTCCTCTCAATGCATGCAAATTACATAGCAAGGTTACTCAGATATACATAGAAGTCTGTTCAGAAGTAGGATCATATAGAATTTGTCCATAGATAAAGTTTTGTTCCACAGGAAACTGCATAAATTCACAGCACACAAAGTATTTAGCAGTAACTTTAATAATAACATTTTTAATCATGCAAATTAAATCATTCTTTCCCATAAAGTTCCACATAGTTCATGATGGGTATATCCAAAAAAGGAGCAAGCATGGAGTCCCCGGTTTCCTGCAAATTCATATCCTCATTTATAGCACACTAATCTTCTTTTGTGGAGAAGCCTTTAGAAAATTCTTTTTGGTGTTAGATGATACCATGTAAATTTAGAGCTCTACATAAATGTGAAAGAACAATGAAAAGGCATTATAAACTATTTCAGGATTCAACACTATCTGTACAATGTTGAAAATTAACAGTAAAGAATCTGACTTGAGTCAGTTTTTTGTGACAATATTATGAAGAAGCAACTACAATAACTTTTGGGCAAAGAGAGTATAAATGTTTTAACTTAATCTTGTAATTTGAAAACACATTCCTCAAACTGCAGTATGACTTGAAAGTGAAGCAGACTTGACCGACTTTCACACAAGATCGTTTTTTTAGTGACAATGACAGGTAATTTAACTGGGGAATTCAATATATCCTAGAGGCCATTAATTGTTGAACATTGCACACAGCCATTATAAGCTGTGCAAAAGTAACTGTTAGTGGTAATTATTAGAGAAATTTATTTGCTTAAGAGGAAAGGGGGAAATTTGTGTATTTAAGTACACAGATATTTTATTAAAGACATGGGTGAATATGTTTTGCATTTTCAAATCCATTTTCCTCCTAGTTTTTGGCTTTTACTTTTCATTTCAAAAAATAAAACGATTGACCTTTAGAGCTATCTTGTAAGGTATCTTTGCTCAACTTATGAGGTACACTTCATAAACTTCACATAAACATTATGTAAGGATGCTTAATGAAGAAGGAGGGAATATAAGGAAGAATAATATGCACTTTAATAAATCATGCATCCTTGTGCTATTTAAATGTTTCTTCAAGGTTGATTGAAACTTTAACCTCAGTCTCAATAAAGAAGGAAAGCTTCAAATTTGCCAGACCTTGAATTTTTACAACAGTACGTTGAATTATGCAGTGATCAGTCAATTATTCATCTCTCCCAGATCGAGATGGCTGTGCTTTGAAAAGCATGCAAAAATGGGTCTACAGAATGTGATGCTGTGTCAACACATTTCACTCAGGATTGCTTACAAGACAAATTTTTGTTTCAACATTGATTCTAGTTTTCTTGATGTTTGCTTCTAATAAGGTACCTGTTACAAATCAATTTCAGTTTGCATGCTTTAGTTTCTGATTCAGGATGATACATGCTGAAATGACATTACTCTGTTTTCCAGAGATTTCTACAACTATTTCAGAATAGACGACTGTGTACTGAGCAAATCTAAGCACAGACCCCTTTGGAACAGAGTTGTTTACAGCTGGTTAAAAGAGCAAGTTTCCAAGAACTGACAAAATTGGTGGCCTTCTACAACAGGGTTACACTGTTGGTGGATAAGAGAAAAGCAACTGATGTCATCCACCTGGACTTGTGAAAAGCATTTGACACTGTACTACACAACATCCTTGCCTCTAAATTGGAGAGACATGGATTTGACAGATCAGCTGCTCAGTGGGTAAGAAGTTGGCTGGATGGTCACACTCAAGGCACTATAGTCAACAGTTCAATCTCCAAGTGGAGACCAGAGACAAGTGGCATTCCAGTGATAGAACCAGCATTGTATAACATCTTTGTCAACATCACTGACGGTAGGATCAGATGCATTCTCAGCAAGTTTGCCAATGACACTAAACTGTGTGGTGCTGTCAATACTCCGGAGGACAGAGAGGTCAGCCTGCATGAACCTCGCAAAATTCAACAAATGCAACAAGTGCAGCTGGGGCAGAGCAATCCCAAGCACAAACATAGCCTGGACAGAGAATAGATTAGGAACAGCCCTGAGGAGAAGGATTTGGGGTTCGTCTTGGGAATGTCAGTAGATGAGAAGCTCAACAAGGGCCAGCAATGTGAGCTCACAGCCCAGAAAGCAAATGGTATCCTGGGCTGCATCTAAAGAACTACGGCCAGCAGGTTGAGGAGGATGATTCTTACCCCCCACTCTGCTCTTGTGAGACCCCAACTTGTATACTACATCTAGCTCAGGGGGTTTCCAGCCTTATGTGGGAGGACAAGGATGAGTTGGAGCAAGTCCAGATGAGGGCTAGAAGAATGAAGAGTATCAGGAGGATGGAGAACCTCTCCAACGAGGAGAGTTGGTGTTACTCAGCCTGGACAAGAGAAGGCTCCAGGGAGACATTCTAGAAGACTTTCAGTACCTAAAGGCAGCCTAAAAGAAGGCTGGAGAGAGACTTTTTACAGGGGCATGTCATGATAGAACAAGGGGGAATGGTTTTAAACTGAAAGGGGGTAGGTTTAGATTAGATATTAGGAATAAATTCTTTACCATGATGGTGGAGACACAGTGGAACAGGTTGCCCAGAGAAGTTGTGGATGCTCCATCCCTGGAAGTGTTCAAGGCCAGGTTGGATGGGCTTTGAGCAACCTGATCNGAAGAAGCAACTACAATAACTTTTGGGCAAAGAGAGTATAAATGTTTTAACTTAATCTTGTAATTTGAAAACACATTCCTCAAACTGCAGTATGACTTGAAAGTGAAGCAGACTTGACCGACTTTCACACAAGATCGTTTTTTTAGTGACAATGACAGGTAATTTAACTGGGGAATTCAATATATCCTAGAGGCCATTAATTGTTGAACATTGCACACAGCCATTATAAGCTGTGCAAAAGTAACTGTTAGTGGTAATTATTAGAGAAATTTATTTGCTTAAGAGGAAAGGGGGAAATTTGTGTATTTAAGTACACAGATATTTTATTAAAGACATGGGTGAATATGTTTTGCATTTTCAAATCCATTTTCCTCCTAGTTTTTGGCTTTTACTTTTCATTTAAAAAAATAAAACGATTGACCTTTAGAGCTATCTTGTAAGGTATCTTTGCTCAACTTATGAGGTACACTTCATAAACTTCACATAAACATTATGTAAGGATGCTTAATGAAGAAGGAGGGAATATAAGGAAGAATAATATGCACTTTAATAAATCATGCATCCTTGTGCTATTTAAATGTTTCTTCAAGGTTGATTGAAACTTTAACCTCAGTCTCAATAAAGAAGGAAAGCTTCAAATTTGCCAGACCTTGAATTTTTACAACAGTACGTTGAATTATGCAGTGATCAGTCAATTATTCATCTCTCCCAGATCGAGATGGCTGTGCTTTGAAAAGCATGCAAAAATGGGTCTACAGAATGTGATGCTGTGTCAACACATTTCACTCAGGATTGCTTACAAGACAAATTTTTGTTTCAACATTGATTCTAGTTTTCTTGATGTTTGCTTCTAATAAGGTACCTGTTACAAATCAATTTCAGTTTGCATGCTTTAGTTTCTGATTCAGGATGATACATGCTGAAATGACATTACTCTGTTTTCCAGAGATTTCTACAACTATTTCAGAATAGACGACTGTGTACTGAGCAAATCTAAGCACAGACCCCTTTGGAACAGAGTTGTTTACAGCTGGTTAAAAGAGCAAGTTTCCAAGAACTGACAAAATTGGTGGCCTTCTACAACAGGGTTACACTGTTGGTGGATAAGAGAAAAGCAACTGATGTCATCCACCTGGACTTGTGAAAAGCATTTGACACTGTACTACACAACATCCTTGCCTCTAAATTGGAGAGACATGGATTTGACAGATCAGCTGCTCAGTGGGTAAGAAGTTGGCTGGATGGTCACACTCAAGGCACTATAGTCAACAGTTCAATCTCCAAGTGGAGACCAGAGACAAGTGGCATTCCAGTGATAGAACCAGCATTGTATAACATCTTTGTCAACATCACTGACGGTAGGATCAGATGCATTCTCAGCAAGTTTGCCAATGACACTAAACTGTGTGGTGCTGTCAATACTCGGGAGGACAGAGAGGTCAGCCTGCATGAACCTCGCAAAATTCAACAAATGCAACAAGTGCAGCTGGGGCAGAGCAATCCCAAGCACAAACATAGCCTGGACAGAGAATAGATTAAGAACAGCCCTGAGGAGAAGGATTTGGGGTTCGTCTTGGGAATGTCAGTAGATGAGAAGCTCAACAAGGGCCAGCAATGTGAGCTCACAGCCCAGAAAGCAAATGGTATCCTGGGCTGCATCTAAAGAACTACGGCCAGCAGGTTGAGGAGGATGATTCTTACCCCCCACTCTGCTCTTGTGAGACCCCAACTTGTATACTACATCTAGCTCAGGGGGTTTCCAGCCTTATGTGGGAGGACAAGGATGAGTTGGAGAAAGTCCAGATGAGGGCTAGAAGAATGAAGAGTATCAGGAGGATGGAGAACCTCTCCTACGAGGAGAGTTGGTGTTACTCTCCTCGACAAGCCTGGACAAGAGAAGGCTCCAGGGAGACATTCTAGAAGACTTTCAGTACCTAAAGGCAGCCTAAAAGAAGGCTGGAGAGAGACTTTTTACAGGGGCATGTCATGATAGAACAAGGGGGAATGGTTTTAAACTGAAAGGGGGTAGGTTTAGATTAGATATTAGGAATAAATTCTTTACCATGATGGTGGAGACACAGTGGAACAGGTTGCCCAGAGAAGTTGTGGATGCTCCATCCCTGGAAGTGTTCAAGGCCAGGTTGGATGGGCTTTGAGCAACCTGATCTAGTGGAAGGTGTTCCTGCTCATGACAGAAGGAAATAGATTTTTCTCTAAGATCCCTTCCAGCCCAAAACATTGTATAATTTTATGATTTTAGGATTCTTTTACTCCTGTAGTAAACTGAGAAAGTGCAAACAGTTCTGTTTTAAACTGTTGATTGAAGGGACCATTCTCTTCCATCAGTAATGGTTGACCAATTAAATTAGCTAGTCAGTTAGCGTGCACCCTCTGCAATTTCTAGGAAAAAAACAGGAAAGATAAAATATGCAATATTCAGGATAGTATTGAAATAAAGAAGACAAACAGAGCAATGAAGTAAAAATCTGTATTTTTATTTTGAGTAACAAGAGGAATCATTAACTAAACCTTTAAAAGTATTAAAACATAACTTGCTTAAATACAAGATTCTAGTGTGCAGTAAAATAGCCTTGTTGTTTTCTTTCATACCAGCTATTTTCTCTTACGCCAGCTGCCACTGCACAAGTGCACAGGTCTCCTGTGGCTTCCCTGTTGTATATGCCAACCCTGTGCTGAGATCTCAGAAACCTTTGGACATCCAGAATGACATTAGGCACCTCTGTTCAGCCAAGTGTTTTTACAAAATCTATGGACTCCACCATACATAAAAGACCCAGCCACGAGGAAAAGCATTCCTTTAAAATATGAAAGGCATAGCCATTACATTACCATGACCACCCTCTAATTTTCAGACTTGCAAAGAGAGGCATGAACACTTAGTTAGCTTTCACATTTGCTTAGGTTAGTTACAAAACAAACAAACAAACAAAAAACATCTGCTGTATTATAGCAAGTAACAGTTTTTATATTTTCTTACCTGAGAAATTAGTAATTAAAGTTGCATTGTCTGTAAAAAAGGGGTAAGAGTCAGTAGAAATGGTTTTATTTCCCGACTCTCCTAATGACATCCTCTGAAATTTTGACCTTCTCTAGCAGTAAGAAGAAAATACCTTACTCTTCCTCATACATAAGAATGATTAAATACCTTGATGTGAATTTACGTAGCCTTGAATTGAAGGACTGCGTATTATGCTTAGCACTACATCCAAGATCATCAAGGTGTTGTTGGTGTTAGGAGCTGGGTGTTTCCTGATGTGCTCCAGTGCAGTCCCAGCCCCAGTCATCAGGTACCTCCACAGGGATGGGAATGGATCAAGGCTGAGCTAGGATGTGGGTCCTGGATACAGCCAACTCAGAGGGGCCCATGGCCAGGGAGAGCAGGGCTGTGGGAAGCTGGAGACTCACCCTACTGTGGTATTGTTGGGGCTGAAATGAGGTCCTGGGCATTGGCAGCAGGTGGGGAGCACTGGAGAGGCTTGGCAGGGACAGCCAGGACTGGTAGTGCCCTCAAGACTCTAATGATCATTCTGATGATTGCAGTAATCAGTATATAATTTTCCTACCTCCTGATGTAGCGAGGGTATTGCCTAGTTTTAGTACAGTGATTTAGCTTTCTATTTGAAACTTCCTAATTCTGTTGTAGCTGTGTGAAGTCTTGGCAGGTGATGTACATAGAAAACAGTCTCTTCATGACTATTTTTTCCTAGTTAAATATTTTCTTGTTTACTTGTACTTTTACAGGTTATTAGTATTACTACTGCTATCATTTTAATATTGTTATTGCTGACAGCCTAATTACTTTCAGAGGCCCTACAAGTCCCAGTGTTCCAGGGACTGTCCACTGAAAGTGCTTGAACTGCCTCTGTGTGCTTGCAGTAAAAACAGAGGCCACAGCATGGATACAGATGGAGAGATACTGGGAAACACAAGGCAACGTTCAGCAAGTGTTTCAGACTTCCACTGGACTACAGTATTACAGGGTTGGCAGGTATTACAGAAAAGAAAAATGTTCAGAAGCATAAACAGTCTTTCCAGCTATTTATAGCAAACTCCTTCCAAGTGTGAGAGATGGATGGGAGAAAATACAGACGCATTTGTACAAAAGTTTTCAAAAGGGATCAGTAGACAATGGGTTGCTCAGAGGAAAGGTCAGACTTTCTGCTTTAACTATACTAATGTAACTTCACACCTGAAGGGACTCAAGTTTCGACAGAAGGCACAGGATTTGTCTAATTGAATTTGGGCATCAAATTTTATAGTCACTGTACCTAAACAGATGCTCTGTACCTGTAAGATGATCACTGCACATCTTCTTAATACAGAAAAATTGATATATTTAGGTTATCTCACTTGTTAAATTTAACCACAGATGAGATGAATCATTATCTGGAAGATCCTGTTTTTCCTCCACTGACTAGTTTAGTTGTTGATGTCACGTGTTGCAGATATCAAAATATTTGGTCAGATGAAACCTATACAAAAAAAACCTGGAGTAAACCAGAGAAATTTTAATTATATTTAGTACTTGCATGTGTGCTTATCGATGATTACTCAGAATCACGGAGCTGGGAAATAAACAGGAGAGAGGGCAACATCAGAGCCTAAAGGAGGTTTTAACTGGAATGAGGGGTTACTCAAGGGTACAGCTACGGTATTAATTGGGGCAGGCATTTCAAGTCTGAGAGGACTTTACAATATCTATTGGTATCTGCAACTCACTGAGCAGTATTACTTTGGGTTAAAAGCCTCCTAACTATTCCTTGAATATTGTTAGCTAGATCTTTTGAACAATTCACCCAGAAAGAAAAAAACAAATGAATGAACAAACAAACAAACACAAACAACCCACAAAACACCAGACTTCAACAACTCGAGGAAGAAGAACCAGGGCAAATTTAAGCTTTGATCTTCCAAAAACTAATTGCATGAAAGAGGAGAAAACTAAAAGCATGAAAGGAGGAAATGTGACTATTTCCACTGAAGTCAGTAGTAGGAATTATGCATACAAGTTAAAAAAAGAGCATAAATGTCAATCACCAGGTTATGTACATCTTCATCGATCTGTGTACATCCCTTGAGGTTCTGTCCTTAAAAATTCATAGGTCTGGGGCCTTGGATCATAAACTTTATCTAGTAATCATAACTTTTTTAATCATGTTGATGCAGTTTGCAACATTGGAATACCAGGTATATGACATTTAACAATAACTAAAAATATAAATATGTTTTATTCCTTTAAATTCTTTTAAGGAGGAGTGCTTCATATTTCTTTGAAAAAAAATGCAAACTGGCATTTTGGAGCAAATGTTCTTTACTGCTCAGAAAAGCTATGCTTACCCTTCTTTAGGGTGTATCTACTACTATCAAAGAAAGCTTCAGCTTTAAAAATCCCATCTGTATCAAAGTCCTATTAAGGTATGAAGCACTAGGCTTTTTGTTCCATAACCTGTGGCTTCAGTTTATACCACCACTTAGCCCATCTAACAGGATTTGGTTTCTTTTTGGGTCATGCAAAGTATATCGCTCCAGTACTTTGTTAAACAGGTCCTTGTGCTGTCTAATGGACTAAGAGAATGATCATTATTGTAAGGTGCACAGGAGAGTGAGCTGCATGATACACACTGTTAGTCTGATACCCTCTCTGATGACAGTTTATGGTTCACCAGCTTGGTTAAACAGCACATCAGCAGCAGTGATGGGTGATCAATCTCATTCCCTATAGAATTGCTCCCAAAAGTGTCATTATTGAGAAATAAATCCAGGAAATGTCATGAGAAGGAATCATCACATCTTTTGTTTGATGTCAGAGCAATAAAAAAGGATAGTAGAGGATTTTTTTTAATTGGTTTTAATTGTTCTATTTATGTATGGCAATTATGAAAAAGTGGTATTATATAAACCTCATACTATAACTGTTTTGCAGTCTTATTGTGAAGCATCATACTGATACTTTAAATAAACTTACTATACATTTCCAAATGCTTTCAAGACCAACTTTTTTTTTTTTTTTTCATCTTCAAAAAGGGAATAATGGACTTCCCTTTTTGCATACAGGCACAGGATATGCTTTTGCAATTGTTTACTGTGTTGAAATGTGCATTACCCTGCACAACTGACATGACTTGGTCTAGCTAGAAAAGCTATGTAAACCAGGTGGACAAAACCTGGGCTGGAGTAATGCCGGATGTAAATATGCACTGGGGGAGGAGTTGCTGGACAGCAGCCCTGCAGAAAGAGATCTAGGAGTGCTGCTTGGTGGTAAGCTCAGTAGGAGCACGCAGTGTTCCGTCACAGCCAACAGGACAAAATGCATCCTGGGGTACACCAAACACAGCATAACCAGTTGGTCAAAAGAGGTGATTATCCTGCTATCTTCTGTATTCAGTATTCATGTAGTCTACCTGGTGTACCATGTGCTGTTCTTGGCCTCAGATGTTAAAGAGTGTGAAAGTCCTTGAATGCATCCAGAGGAGGGCAATAAAAGTTCTGCAAGGGCTGGAAGGCATGTCCCATGAGGAACAGCTGGGCACGTTGGGCTCATCTAGTTTGGAGAAAAGGAGGCTGAGAGGCAATCACATTGCTCTCTACAGCTTCCTGAGGAGGGGAAGTGGAAAGGGAGGTGCTGGGTGACTGTAGATTTCTTCCAACTGAAGTATTCTGTTCCTTTCCTTTCTGTTCTGCTCTATGCTATTCTGTTTTAAATTTCTGTTCAGATGACCAAAATGCAAGCTTTTTTCCTCCCACATCATGCACCCAAAAATGTATAATTTGGTAAATATTTCTTTATCTGTACATCCATTAAACTAGAATATTGGAAGAGTAGAGAAAGATTAGTGTTCTCAACTCCTTACAAGTGGGGAAAAAAACCCAAACCCAAGCCAAACAGGTTTTGACAGATAACAACTATTATCCAGCTACTCATTCTGCCCAAACACTTTATCCTGGCAGTATCAGAACCATTATTAGCAGTCACCAAAGCTAAGAAATTTTAATGGTATTTAAATACATAATTTATCAATATTAAATCCTGCTTACCTACTCTCATCATGTTCAGAAAGATGTTTAAATCATTGTTTCCTTGAAATTAGGGAAAATTATCCTATGATGTTTTTTATTGGTCTGTTTTTAGTTTTGGCTTTGGCAAGGTTTTTTGCCTTTTTTTATTCTATTTTATTTTTCCAAATACAGCTACACTTTAACATCTGGGCAGTAGTCAAAAGACATTACATTCTGCCATAATTCATGGAGGTCTGTGTTGTCCCTCAGCATTACATACTATGAAATATGTTGCCCCTTTTGAGTGCACTGGTTAAATTAGAAGGTCTTGCAATATTCCTAGTGAGCACCAGTCATCAAGCCCTTTTAAGCATTCCAATACTTTAAAAGTGTATTTACAGTCCACACAGAGGCATGTCATGGGGGCCTTGGTGGAGCATTCATGCAGAAAGATGCTCAGAGAAATGACAGGATATTAGCATATGGCAACAGTACACTGCACATGCCAGTGAGGAACTTCTCTACCTTTACAAAGGGACTGTCTGGTGGTATTTTGTGCTTTTAAGACAATATAGATAACACATCTTTGCAAGATCTCCTGTCATATCAGACACTCATAGACTGGAAAGCAGGTACTCTTGCAAGACTGTGATTTGGTTGAAACTTCCATAGCTTGGAGGAGGGAAGAAGTGTAATATGGAGGCAAATATTTATTGCCTACAGTGAACTTCTTCAAATATTATAGGTGTATATATATATAAATGCATTTTCTAACACAGTAATTAATACCCAGACATTTGAAAGGGTGACAAGAAACTGAAAGAGCAAGCTTTAAGAGAGGTTGGATTTTTTCAACTTACAAAAAAATAAAAAAAAAGCAGCCTTACAATAATATCAAGTTTTCAGAATAGAAAACTGCTCAGAATATATATAATGTTACAAGCATATAGTTCCTTAATAATTTGGAAGTTAGGGCAATTCTGAGTATGAGGATTTCTACATTAAAATACCACATCCAACAGGTTAGCTTTTATAAAGATTATTTTCTAGCCATATTTTTTCCATTATATTATTGTTATTTTGTGCTCTTTCTACCTGAGTCAAAGGTGAAAAGTGGACACCAATGAACCTCATGCTTTTTGACAAAGAAGGGCAAAATAGTTTCTGTCCTAACAATTCTAGATTCCTGGCATTAAGCAAAACTTCAAAATACCTACTATGGAAAAAATGGTCAATATGCTTCTCATCACGTACCAACACTTCGCAGAAAATTCTATAGAGCAAAGTTGCTATATGTGCCATTGTCTAGTAATTGCAATTGAATGGCAACCTTTTAATCTCATTCAGTGATGCAGAGAGGTGTAAAATTCTGCAGTGTTATGCACATCAGTTGATACAAACAGGGATTTTGATTTTCATCTGCAGAACCTGTCTTATTTTGAATTGTAGATAAGTATTGGTAAATATTTCTGCAAGTGAATATGTATATAAATAAATGCACTTCTTTACTTAGTTTCAGACTGTTACCATTACTATTATTATTGTTGCAACACTTCAAGTCTTCAGTCTTCAGGTCTTTAGGTCAAATAGATCAATGCCAGGGTTTTTTTTATGTTGTTCAAATTTAAAACATAAGGTAAGAGCTGAAAAAAAAAAAAATTAAGTCAATGGAATTGCCTACATTTTAGAAATGTGCCAATACTAGAAAAGGATTATCCTCATTTTAAAGGCTATTAGATTACTTCATAAAATAGTAAAGTAGAAAATAAATAATACTATGTCCTCTGTCAAGAGAAAGGGATGGGCATTTTTTTTTCACATTAATGTAGATATACCTAAACATTTTTAATAAGAAGGAAAGCTACAGTTTTGTCAGAATAGCTTGTAACAATGTATAGAAATTACATATGGACACTGGAATTAAGCTTCCATACACACCTTGGGAATTTTTTTTGTTTAATTCATATGTCCATTTAGCAATTTCTGTTCAACATCAGCACACTTTGAAGATATATAGAAAGCCTCCACAGAATATAATTTTGATTTTCATATTTGTTGTTATTCCATCCATCATGTCTTTCAAATAACCAACATTAAAACTCCTAATATCTTATCCTATAAGGACATAATGATTTGTTTGGCTTTTATAGTCAGTTTTAAAGAAAATAATCTCTCATCAATATTGTTCACAGGAAGGAAGGGAGGAAAAAAAAGTATAACAATTTTTTTATGACAAGTTTTTTGTTTCCCTGAAGATAACACCTTCTAATTTAAAAGGAACTGTGTTTTTCCTGGACCCGGTCCTCTTAAGAAAAGTGAGAAGATTATGACAATCACAGCTCAGATCTAAAACCACTTTAGAGCAACTTCAGTGAGAAATTACAGGACAGAATGTAATATTATGATCACAAACAGATACAAGTGATTTTTAAATGTTCATGAACTGGTGAAAAATACCTTCCCACTCAGACACAGATGCAACAGAGAGCATTACTGCAAAATTAGCACCAATCTTCACTGGACCATTCAGTGTCACCAAGTATTCATCAGATATGAATTACACTCTGAACAAATTGCCTGAAGGAACAGATACAGGGATTTTCATGTTCTAAACGTGCTTTCCTATTAGTATCAAAATAGTCCATTGGAGGATATCTCAACCCCTGAAGACATGCAATGAACAGAAATGCTACAATACTCCACCGTTATTCCAAAGTACAGTCTTTAAAAATGAAAGATAATATACAGTAGGCTTGACTCACTATTCCCTTAGACTCCATTATAATCACCCTTATGATGAGCCACACCTCATTATAATAACAGCCAAATTGCCTGGGTCCCAAGGGCAGACTAACAGTCAGGGTGGATTGTACTTACACTCAAAATAACCAAGAATAATCAAGATGAGTCTCTCAGTTTGACAATGTATGACCACTTCTGCATAACTAATGCTGTTCTGACAGGAAAAATGCTAGAGATTAAGCAAAAAGAATTAATCTGGCTAATAATGATTGGATGCATAACAGTGAGTAATGTGCCAGCATATTTACTGCACCCATTTTCTAGGAAAAAAGTTAGTATCTTTAGGTGCCCAAATGGAACTTAAAATCCTGTATATCATCTATATAAATCTTGCATATTTCTGCACTGAAAGGGTATTATACAGTACCATTTTTGTTCATTTTAATTGGGGTTCAATGACAAATATTCCTAATTAAATAAAAGATCAAATCATGAAGGGTATTTGCTGATAGCGAACGCAGTGCTGAGTTGTCAGTTTACGCCTGGTGAAGATTTGCTCCATGCTATTTTATATCTTCAAAGTAATAGTAATTTCTTCCAAGATCTTTGCAATGAAACCCAAAACCATGTGAAACCCTCATAGTATTGTGTTTCATTACAAATGCTAAACACAAATGAGGTTCATCAAAAGGTTTGTTAAGGTTCATGAACTTCAGACTGGCTTTGGATTAACACTGTGGCTAATGGATAGTTTTGTATTGAAGTCATACAAACTTTCCTCAGTTCATATGAAAAACTAGAGGAGACGCTGAAGGTTCATCTCAGTTCTTCATTCATACTTTGTTGGGCCAGTTGTTAAGTCAACTGAGTCACTTCACTTGGAGAATAATTCCATGGCAGGTAACTTTGAGAGTTCAGGAAATAAATGCCTAATCACTAGAATGAATAAAATATACCAAAATAAAATTGCAACTAAAACTCCAGAAACTGATACATTAAAGATATGTAATGTTAAATTGCTAGCACATTTTCATTAGGCAACACTTCAATATTAATTTCTAAAGTGTCTGAGATAACCAATAGTGACCATGGTTTCCTTAATTTTTTTTTCTTCTCCTAACCTCATACCTTTATGCAAGGCACAATTCTAATGGAAAAAATAATGTTTTTAGTCAATGATTTGTGCAGCATTTCATAGAGGGTCTCCATCTAGTAGTTTCCAGTGAAAAGTGAACAGTTGGAATTTGTGCCTGTAGAACTATTCACTTCTTCATTTAAACATGTACATGTTTATCTGTAACACACCTGGAAAGTGAAATGAGACAAGTAAGGAAAACTCTACAGCAAATAAAAGCTTGAATTTGAAAAAAAGACATATACATGGCAACCCTACAAAGCATGATGAGGTGTTAAATCAATAAAAGAACAAATATGATCCTTATTCTAACTAATTGTACTTTTACAAGATGTTTGGCATATATGAGCATTGTTATTTATAAAGAGTTGAAAAACACCTACCATATTGATTCAGAGCGGTGATAGATTGACATGGTTTGAGTAAAGTGTAATTAAGTGTATCCATGAAATGATTTAAAATGTACCTAAAGAAAATTAATCTTGGATGTGCGATATATGAGTCTTGTAAATAGTCACCTTAATGCCAAAATATGCCTAGTGATCTGTGTCATAGCTGGCTTGCTTGCTTTCTTGTAAGAAGATGTATACTTTGCACAACAGGACAGTGTTTCATGGCAAATCCATTCCACATCATAAATGAATAGGTAATGACTTTGAGATTTTTTTTTTTTTTTGTTTACTTGCTTGTTTGTTTAAGACAGTGTTAGATCACCTAGTGGTTTGAACTGTTTTGAAAAGTCAGACTTGGTTTTCTGAAGAAGCAAGATAATCTAAACATCTAAAAATCTAAAATCATGGATTTCCAAAGGCAGTTTCTACCAGACAAATAACTCGTTTCTTTGGGTTTTTGGTAACACAACAAGAAATGTATAGTAGATATACACTATCTGGAGAAGAATGGTTTACAAAGTAATTTAAAATAGGATAAGGAGTAGGGTATGGGAGAGACAAGATGAGAGCAGTGAAGAGAAATAGAGAAAGCTAATTAGGCTCAATATGTTTCAAACTTCATAGGAAAAAGAACTGGGAAGATGCAACAACTCACAAGAAGTGGTCTAAGCTGCAGTGTGGTAAGCAGTAGCACTGCATGGCCTTAAAGATGCTTGATGTAAAAATTATAGTGGTTTTTTTAGCCAATACCTTCTGGGTCCTCTGCACACCCTAGAATATAAAATTACTCCTTGGGTGAAATACAGTGCAAAAACAAAAGAAGTCTGAAGAGTTTTCTTTCTTCCCTCAGGAAGGTAGTATGGCACAGCATGACTTTACTTCCCAGTACAACTTTATTCCTTGGGCTCTGAAAGGAAACAGAATTTAGCTGGTTCAGGATTTGAAATGGAAGTTGTAGGCATCACCTTCAGTGTCAGCTCAGGGTTTAGACAGGTTTGTGAAAAGGAAAGGGAGGTGGAGAGAGATTACTCTTGGCAAGATCAGTTTCACTCATTTTCACCACCAAAACCACTTTGTGCTTGGAAACTAAAGTGTGTGTGCATATGCGCGCGCGCGCGTGTGTGTGTGAGTACTATAGCAGATGGAAAAGATAGAAGTCAAAAGGTAAATCTCACTTCCTACTACACTCTTTTTTTAATCGTCTGCAATCTCACAATGCAATCACTGTATTCACACATAGCTACTTTCACACACACAGAAGACAGAGGGCTGAAGCCTGGGAATAAAGTCTTTAAGGAGATAGTGAAGGGGTAGTAAAAAATCCTTTTGCTGCATGACATTTTCACTTAGTTAAAAAGGGTGTATTAAGGCTAGAAGTTATCGTTAAATCTGATTCTAAAGTTCAACCAAAAGTTCTACAGGTAGCTGTAGATGAGTTCTTACATTATTATATTATTATATTTATTGTTACATATTATTATTATATTATTCAATCCATTATCTAATTTTCCAGAAACTAACAATTAGAAGACTTTTATCTACTCTGCAAATCACAGCTTCCATGATTTCTTAAATGTGAAATGAAAAAGGCCACCTTCACCCAATACCGCAGCCTTTGAGACCTTGAACCAAGATTGAAGCAAGGTGAAGTACTGTAGTCCACTGTATTGAAAAAGAAGTGAGAATACACAATGTGATAAACTAATCCAATGGGCAATACCACAGGCCCAGAGGAAAAGAAAAAATTGTCACCTTTTCATTATTTACACTGAAATGAAAAACTATTAAGAATATATGCTAGTGTACTCATTTGGGAAGCCTTTGCCTGTACTCAGGGACCTACACGTTTAAGGGTTAAAGTGATTTTAAAGGGAGCAGTTCTTTCCACAGGTGTCATCTCTCCTTTTACAATTATTTAAAAAGTAGAAAAGGGTTACTGCTTGTGCTGCTACTGGAAAATCATTGCAGGAGACTCAGTCTTAAAAATCAAACATCACCTACAGAATAGCTCCATAAAATCTTATTGCAGGATTTTGTTTGAAAAAAATACTGCTAAACTCTCACATACCCAGTTGAACTGGCAAGAATCTCCCACTTTCAGTTTATTTGTAAATTGAATCAATTTGAAAGGTTTATGGAGGGACAACAGCAGAAATCTGACTCTTCTAGTATCATAATGTAATACCATGTTAGAAGTATTGTTCAGAATGAATCTTTTAGTTGTGGTGGCAAGAATTCCAAATGCTGTTCTTATTTATGATATATCCCCCTGATGGAACTTTATGAGAAAGACAGAAGAACCATTTCCTGTCCCATCATATGGATTCACTACCAGATCATAAGCATCATGAATTCAGCAAGCCACAGTGTTGGAGATGTCAATGAGCGAAGTTGCAGTTCTCTTACTCTTTCTCCTCATCTTTCTAACTCTCCACCATCCTCAATTATTTTAATGATTGTCTGAAGTGTTCATTCATGTCAAAGCATGTTATTTACTTCCCATTATGGACATGACATTACCTCACTCCGTTACAAATTGAGAGAAACATACTGCCTTCCAAAGTGCAAGTATTGCCCCATTATCTGTGAATAGAAATGAGTGCTGGCACTAGATGGCAACTACTTACAACAGATATTCTAAATGTTATGGACAAAGTTTCATTTTTGATCATGTATCAGAGAAAGATAAAATACATCAAAAATACTCTACTGAATGAATTTATCATTCACATTGTCAGTCCATCAAGCTGAGTTATATAATTCATAGGCTGATTATGTGGAGAGTCAATGAATGATATAGCTAAATATTTTCTATTGGTTTTATGAATGATAGAGCTAATCAATATTGTACATGAACAGAGTTAATCTCTAAGTGTTATTGCTAATAACCAAACCTTCAGAACTGTAACTTAAATAAACAGCAACAAAATTGAGGGACTATACACTCAGCACTGATTCAGTAAATAAAGCAGTAGCTAAAAGAAAGGTTGCTCATTATTTTTGACAGAAAGCATAAAAAACATGTTTTAATCCAATGAAACAACTGTCTAAGCCAGTTTTATGGAGAGTGGTATGACTAAAACAGTATCAGAGGGCAGGGGGCAGAAATGGATATCTAGTTTCAAGAGCCTCTAAGCTGCCATATGACTTCTAAATCTAAATGTGATCTAACTCCTTGGTACACTGAAACTGTAAGACTGAGTGTCTATCACATATATAGACAGTATACATAAACCAAAACCAATCATTGAAAATAAAGGTAGTTGTAAGTCTGTCACCTGAAAGAGAAATTTTTTCTTTTGTTGTCATTACTCATTCTTGCTGATGTATATAAAAATTATTTATATGAAGACAATCCAGTAGCCTTGTACATGCTTCTGTTGCTTCAAATGTAAAAGAAATCAAAGAAATAAAAAGTTTGTGATTGCCATGAGACTCACTACCTCAGTTAGGTACCATTTTCAGAAAGATGACTAAATTAACCATATAGCTAAAGGAGAAAAGGGCACCTTTGCTAGTCTCAGAGAAAGACACTTATATTTACAGAATTAAGTTGAGCAAACAAGATTTTCCTCCACAGTATTTAAGAAACCCTTTTCTATAACTGCAGGATATTTAACCTATATGACTTATTTACCAGGTGGAAGATAGACTCTTATGGTACATGGACACTTTCCATAGTTATCTCTTATTGTTATCTGTGTTGTTGAAAAACATTCTTTCACTTCTTGTGTGAAAAATGAAAAACCATGACAAAGATAGTGTACAATTATAACATTCACTTATTTTTACATCTCAAAACACTTTTAAGAAGTGCAGTTAAGACAATAACAATATCATGAAACATCCTCTATTAATTTTTCCAACTATCCCAAAGTCATCATAAAAACCTTAAAAAAAGCCAGATGTTTCATGCTAACTCCCACAGTTGTGCACTTCAGATACTTCACAGCAGATACATGGAAGCATATTTGATTATCATAAGCAATACGAAGAAACCAGCAAGGCATACATGAATACCATCATTTTTTGCCAAATATATGCAGATATGGTGGACCCTCTGGTATCACTAGAGGGCACATGAACTAGGTGGAAGGATACATATGTAAAGGATATGAAATTCTGGAAGAAGTTTGATGGAACTAGCTAATAAAATCAAGATGCTTCTGAACAGCTCTTACAGCAACTCCCAGGCAAACCTCATCTCCTGCCATAGCTGTTGGCTAAAATGTACCCCTTCGTTGACTAATAAAGACAAATAGGTACCTTCAGAAGCGATTCATCTAGTCCTAAAAGAGGCACTCAAAGGTTGATAACAAATGATTTATTATTTTGAGGTGTGTATTTTGTCCACTGGCTACAAATAGGTCTATAATACGTAGCTCAAATCCAACTTCTAGCTATCCTAATTTAGGGATAATAAATTTCATAGTTTGCCTCCAGAGCTGATCCATGCAAATTGTACTGAATTGTAATTAAGTTGTAACAAATGATTGTACAAACCAGGGAGAATTCAATAAATTCAAAGCACGACTCTCTGCATCACTGGTCAAAACAGCAACAAGCAAAGCCAATAAGCTGCTGCCAAAGACAAGTGAAATTCCAGAGTTTCTTTGATCCTGTATCTCGAAAAGTTTTTTTAAAAACCTGCAAATACTCAGTATTCAGGTCAGTTTAGATGTTACTGTGACTGGTGTATCAAAACCAGCTCTTAATTAAATCCATAGAATGATCAAGCAGAAGTCAAGAAATAAAACAAGAAGAATCTCTGAAGACAAAATAAGTACAATGAAATAATTACTCAGAAATAGTTTCTTCACAATTAACTGTACAAATAAATAATACGAAAGAACTGTAGAATGGAGACATACCAGCGTAAGTCCTCACATTTCCAAAATTAAAGCAGGCAAAGCTATTGGCATGGTTCCAAAATTCTGCAAAATATTTATTATTTAGCTTTGTCTTCCTCTTTTATAATTAATTCACAATTAAAGAAGTTGTAATTATAATTCAGATACTGGCAAAATACATTCTATGGTGTTAACCATGGATAGATTTGTAAACAAAAGCAGCTGGACGGGAATTTCTTCAAGGAAATATTTACATGCCAACAGTTTATCAAACTGAAAGTCTGCAGATAAATCTACACATGGGCATTATGTTAATGACGATAGCAACAACGATTCATATTCTTAGTTGTAGCTGCTTTGTACTGCTACAGCTGTAAAAGAATAAAACCTGGAAGGAAAAAGGATAAGGAGACAGGCTAGGGTTTTACTCCCCTGCCTCCATTCAAGGTTAGAACATTTGTTACATTATCCTGGAAATAATGTTTAACAATAGGGCCATTGTCCAAGATTCTTTCAATTCGGTATGTAACCGATCTGAGATGCAATTAAGGACTTCATGGAATTATACAAAAGCAGAGACTCTAGTGAAATTTTAAATGGATATCCATGCAGTTTGAAAATTCCAGCACATAACAACCCATATCTTAGAAAATCTAACCATTCATATGTTTCTTAAATCTTCTTACCACTTCAATGCCTACTAGGGTTATCTGAAAAGAAATCTCAAGTTGGAGGATCCCATTCCTTCCTAAGAGGGAAAGATCCCTTCACTGCTTTTGCAAAGTCCTCACAAGTAGCACTGAAACATAGTGAACTGGGAATAAGATCCACTTAGTAGAAAGAGACTCAGACTGATTAGCTGCATTAAAGATACTTCTTTCAAAAACAGTTAGTTTAGGGATGAAGTTTTCTTCCTTTTCCCTCCCAGATAAGGCTTTCTTAGGTGAGCAGCTGAAAATGGGGCAGCTGTTGGAGTAGAGATTGAAAATAACAAAGTACAATTCACAGTGGTAACAAGCACAGGTGACTAGACCTAAATGTGAGCAATGCCATTTGAGCATGACTGGGGATTAGGAGTGGTTTGTGGTACGACTGAGAAGTCATGTGCAGGTTGTATGCTAAATATGCTGGTAAATTATATGTAATCACCGAAGTTCAGGAACCCTGTGTTCTATGTCATATTTTCTCATTCTCCAACATGAAATGGGCTGTTCACAAACTATCTTCTGTGCCTGACCCATACGAGATGCTGCACCACCCCCAGAACTGTCTACAGCAGAGATAGCTGTCACTGGCCACCACTTGCCAAGGGACCATTCTAACACAGCAGCATGAATGATCACATTCCCATGACTTGGAAACTTCTGACTTCAATTTTGTAACAGCCTAAAGAAATAATTCATACCTCTTTGCTTGGTTGATTGGGGTATTTTGGGTTTTGTGTGTGTGTGTGTTTGGCTTTGTTTGTTTGTTGGGTTTTTTTGACTGTGTTTTGTTAAAATCAAAGGAGAACCATGTTATATAATCTGTGCCACACCCTAGGACGTTCTGCCGTGTACATTCAGGGTGATTGCCTTGCATAAGTAATGAACCCTTTTCATGCCCTGAAAAACTCTGGTCTATATAAAGGAGAGCAGTTTTGCACATACTCAGTGTGATCAGTGTGTTCTTCAAGCACAGAATTCTTTGTGGGTGTTGAATTTATTGCATACATGCAGAAGAACTACAGAGGGTAGATGGTTAGCAGGTAAAGCTCAGAGACTAAGTGGCAGACAGGATCAGCTATGGCTGCTGCTAAAGTGCTTTACCCAGTCCTTGCTATCTCCTGTTCTGCCTTTGAGGAGACTGAAGGAAATATTTTGTCAGCCAAACGGATGCTTCTGTTGAGCTCTCTGTGGTCTGCAGACTAATTAGTTATTACCCTATCTGCCCGAGTTACTGCACTGCTAAAGCATAAGCTTTTTAATGTAAATTTTGGAAATTATACCAGCTGGGAAAAAAAGGGTACTAAAAGAATGTCATTGAGTTAAAAGAGCAAAATGGAGAAGAACTGGTGGAACTTTAACACATCTATTTTTACCTGCATTCCTGTTAAACTTAATTCCTTACATATGGTGATAGAAGAATGGGATGAAAATCATAGAAGAAAGCAACTCTTTTTACCTTGATTGGGACAATATTTAAGAAAAACCTAACTTTTAACACTGAAAACTCTTCACGGTGCACAAAACCAAACTGCAGTTTTCAAAGATGTCCCCTGGTACTAATATTCTTTTCTGCCAGAAACTCATTTGCCATGGCCAAATGCATGCTGATTCAAATAAAAGCACCTCACCAACAATTCACACAATGATTTATATTGAACTTGACCAGCTTAGATAAGAAATGAAATTACTTAAATTGGAAAAGAAATAAACCTTGCTCAAAATACACTTTGCTCTTTCTAACCCAAATTAAATACAAAGGAATGATATACCGGCACTCTCTTTAATGACCACTACTTAGATGAATATGCAGTACTTGTTAAAAGGGTGAAGTATTTTTGAACTTGAAAATAACATACAACTACAGACTATTAGAAAAATAAATCGTACAGCTCATCTACTCATGCGAGTAATATAGGAGGGTCCGGTGTTAGTAGAGTTCTGAGTTAAGTGTCTGCTATTTTCCTCACAACAAAATATACTTTTCATAAAGTCCCAAATATAATCTTTTTGAATGCTTAGTAAATTAAAAGGATTAGCATTGTTATCACAATCTGTCTTCACTCAAGTAACACCTGGAAAGAAAAAAAAAGGAAAATACCCTTATGCATCAATAAATAGCTAATTGATTTAAGCATTATTTATTTGTATAAAGTTTAGTATGGCAAGGCAGAATATCCCTGATACCAATCATTTGCTACTTCATTAAATGTCTCCTCAGTATCCTCATGCCTTATTCAAAAGCCTCACTCAAACCAAAACTCTACCCACCAGTTCTGATTTATCAGCTCCGCTTCAAACCTGAACCCCAGCAGTGTTTATTTGACCTTTTGGACTACTTGCAGAGGTCAGCAGTTCCAGTCACGGAGTGCGTTTCCATTGCTGATTGCTGTGATGCAGGGAGGGAAGGACCACCGTATGACATGATGCAATCCATTGCACTTCCAGGACTGTGTGATCTCACCATGGCATTACCAGCAGTGAAGTTTCCACCAGTTGCCAGTCTTAGGTTTGTACAGAGCAACAACTTCTAAGGCCACATTGCAAGTGGCAAAATCCAGATGATATCCTTTCACATTGACTAAGTTCCACCAGGGATAGAAACTGCTTTAGGAATCTGAGTGTACATCACTAGATTGGATGCAAGGCAAACTCATTCAATTTTTGGGTATAAAATTACTCATGTAAAAGCACCTCTAATGTGCATTTAAGAGACAAAAGCTACAGGACACCGGGTCTGTCCACTTCTCAAGGCAAATAGCATGAATACTTTCCCAAGAAAGCATGAGGAAGATGGGGGAGTGATTCTGGTTGCTTCTTATTCTCAGTGGGTTCACACTCCCTCTCCTCTCGATCAGCAGAGAGCTAATACTAAATAGTTACAGCTTGATGTGCATGGGGAAGAAGGAATGGGAGCAAAAAGACAAGAGCAAGAATGCATTGTCCAACCTAGTAGTAGGGCCTACAAAGTATTGGACTCCTGGGCTGTAAAACTGTTGAGATGGTTGGGATTGGCAGCTGTATATTTCCTTGATTGTATTAGGCTATGCAGTGTGATTTCTGATGTAGTGAGATGCGCGATGTATTATCACTTTGTTCACCTTAGATTTTGGCTCCCAAGAGGAAGTTATGCCAGTGGTATGCACCTAGGTGCTTCAAAAAGGAACTGATATATCATTATCAGTGCCCAAGCAGTGTTCGGGACAGTCCTGGAAACATTTAGTAAGCATTGCATACTTCAAAAAGGCATTCTATTACAATTTTGAATTAGGCGCACTGCTGGAATTTCTTTTTTTTTTTTTGCATTTTGAATCCTGAAATCATTGAGCTAATTCTGTGCTATAATCATTACCTTTTTCCTCCACGTTTGTCTACAGCTTAATTTTACTTTTTGCAGGGATTTTTTTTCAACCCTTAATTCATCACTAGAGTCTTTTCTTCTTATCAGATGCCATATATACACGTGCAGTATTGTAGAGATTTGAGTTGGAGGCAGACAAGATCTCACCTGGAAAAAACTGAGAATTAGAGCTTTTATATTATTATTTACTGCTTGTGTAAGTTCCTGTAAGGTGGCCTGTGAACTTGTTCAGCTTCCACCACTGAAATGGCTTCGAAGGGTATTACCAGCCTCTGTTTCCCAGAGGTGTCCTTGCTATTGATCAGCTCACAAAGAAGGTAATACTTTATCTCTGTCCCCTTCAATTGTTAAATTGAGTTCAGATTGTTCAAGACATCCATGTAGAAACTTATTTCTGGCTTCCAATATATCATCCCATCACTGAACTGACGGATTCTGCAACATCAGTTTGGTCACAGGGTACAGAAGCCAAATGGTTATTAGTTGCTTCTGACTGGAATTGAAAACAATGTCTGCCTGCCCAGGACCCAGCCAAATGAGTTTGCTGCATCTATATCTTGCCACATCTTTCTAAAGCGTATCTTTAGAATCCAGTTTCTCCTTATTGTATCACTATTTGCTTCCATCTTGAAAGCTGAAATCTCCTTTTTTCTGCCATCCCTGTGATCTATTCAAAATTCTGTTGTAGCTTCATTCCCTTAGCCTTCTTTCCTAACTGCAACTTTTCTTCTCTTCTCTCTACTTTGCAATTCATTCCCTAATCACCACTCCCAAAACAAAAGCACTTTTTGACCTACAAAATCATTCAGCACCAAGGCCTAGATAAATATACTTGTACCGTGATACAACTTCACGGATACTGAAACCCAAAGCCACTCCTTTTGTCTCTCCAGTATTAAAATGCCAAGTGTTAACTTTTCCGTACCTCAGGTTCCCAACCTGCGTGACAGCATGCACTTGACAGCAAAGCCAGCACCCAAATAGACTGCTTCAAAGTCCTCTGTATCTCAGAGTGGTAAAAATCTATAGAATCACAAAATAGTTGGTTGCCTTGCAGTACAAACCAGTTTCAAGAAAGCAATTTGAAAAAAAAGAAGTATATTTTAAAAGGAGGATCTATTCCAGCTTGTCATTTCCAATTTCCTCTAAGACTGTCTGTCCAGTGTGCCCAAGAAAAATTTGAATGGGAAAGTTCACTCTAAATCAATTTACTTTCTTCATTCCCAGCAGCTGTTCTTTTTATTACTGGACATATTATTTATTCACTTTGCCTTATATTTATTTATTGATAGAAAATCCAACTGAGAACTGATTGACAAAGTTACTACAGTTTCCATTCTTATTATTTAAATATATTATACTTGCATTAAAATATTCTCTTCGCATTCACTCTCTGTACCTTCTTTCACATCTTGCATTTAGTGCAACTTATTCGTCTGGCCTCCTGATGTGGAAGATCAAAAGGCTGTGAATGCTAAAATATATCACAGTAATTTCTATTTTAGATCTGACAACTGCTATTTATAGGATAAAATTTTGTTCTTTGTTAGACTGGATGCAGAAAGTGTTATGCCTACAAGGGTATCATGCATCTAGGTCTTGTAGTTCTAGAACCATAAAAAACTGAGTTTGGAAGGGACCTCTGAAAGTAAGCTTATCTAACCTTCTTTAAAAAGTTAGGTTTCTCAGGGTCTTGCTGTTCTCAGATTTGAAAATCTCCAAAGATGTTGATCCTGGAACTTCTCTAGGGAATCTGTTCTAGTGCTTCATCACTCTCATTTTGACTTCTTCCCCCTTGTATTCATTATCCCTTTGTTGCAACTGTGATCTGTTTTTATTCTTGTCCTTTTGCTGTATATAGCAAGATGAACCTGGCTCTGTCTTTATGAATCAAATTTAGAGCAACAATCAACCAATTCAGTGGACTATGACAACCATTGCTACTCTAACTTGCGTGATGAAGTCATGTTTACCCACAGATTATGTGCAAATTCTCCCAAACTGCTTAGTACTGCATAAAACTTGACTTTTGGGTAAAAATTTACAAAGCTTCCAAGAAGTCTGGATGTCTAGATTTTTTTTTTTTATTATTTCTAATTTGATTTCTGCTAAGAGCCTGAATTTCAGAAAGCCCTTGTTTCCTCTCTCTTTGAAAATGAAGCTTTTTAAATAAGTGGCTTTTGCTTGAAATGGTGTGATGCTGCTGGTGATGGAACCATCATCATCAGTGTGAGCTCTGGCTTAGCAAAGGAACAATAACACACTCCTCAGTATCCCACGGATGAGTTAGAAGCCACTGAAAGAAGTTTCACAGAACTCTTGAGGTAGGACATTTTATTTTATGAAAGGCATTGAAAATGTCTGAAGTTTGGCCAACAAAACTAGAAGTACTTGTAATCAGCAGTCATGCTTGAAAATCTCGGCCTCAAGTCTTTGTTTATTGCAGTCTTGTGTCAAATAAGATGTAAGCAAATAATAAATGAAGCAATTTTCAAGAATTTATAGCACCTTCAACAAATAAAAGGTTTATCTTTCAGATCAAAAACCTTAAACTTCTTTCATTTGAAAAAAAAAAAAAAAATTCTTAGTTGAGTCTGTCAGCTCCTCAAGGATTTTCCTAAAACTTTAGGAGTCTAACTGCTGAATTCAAATTTCCTCAGGTAGTAAGTTATAGGCATAGCGCATTTAGGGTAACCTCTTCTTGATTTTGATCTGAGCTTTGACAGTGTATAGCTTTACTGTCCCTAGGAGCACCAACACCTGACTAGCTATTGGCCCGTCCAGCCTCAGCCCTGTTAAATGTCATATACCTCACACAGATGAAGCACGGATTTATTAAGGGAGATAGAATGGAACTTACGTGACTACAGTTCCTTCCTGCTGAAAGAAACTATTTCCTGGGCTGCTTAAAAACACAGAGGTTGGTTGCTAGTCTGTTACTGTAGAGATAACTCAGGTTGCAGCATAAGCTGGATTGAGAGATTAATGAGTTTACTTTTTCCCCTGCTTTAGCTGTGCCAAAGTTTATAGCAGGGGAGTTGGCTATGGCATAGCAGGGATGTCCTAATGCAGACATGAGGTCATTTTAATGCAGATGGAAGAAGACTGACTGCCCTATACACACCTAACCAAAATCCTAATCAACCTGCCAGCAACAACAACCTGCCAGAACCCAGGAAGCCTGTCAGTCTCATGCTTGCAGTCCCTAGGCCACCTAGGGATAGTGAAATGGGCTTATCCAAGAAAGCCAATCTCTTCTGCTTTCCCACACAGGTCTGCTCCCTAATGAAAGCAAAGTGTTCACATAGATATGGTTCAAACAGGTAGGGAAGGGATGGAAACGTAAGGCAAGCCAAGGCCTGACAAGACAGGATAGTAAGGGAGAATATTCAGAATCAATCATACGTGTCTGATTTTTCACCTTTTTGTAAGTAAAAACAACTTTTGATCTTAATAACCATGTTGACCTTAAAGAACACCACCCCTTTTTTTCTCACAGCACCACCTAAAGATATGCTAATCCAGAACTATTTCTTTCTCCAAATGCCTGCTTAAATATTTCAATACTTGCTGTTTGTTAAAAAATGTTTTTTCTAAACACGTTTTATCAAATAAAGGATATTGGAGATAAAACCAACTGGATTACCCCTGCATTTTTGTAGTTAGGGGAAAAATATGTTTTGTTCCATCAACATGTCCACTTTACATTATTCAGCACAAAGCTTTGTGAAATAAGAATCACGGGAATATCACAATATAAAGGAAAAAGGTACAAATAACAGCTTCATAAACTGAGAAATGTACATAAATAAATCATGTAGATGGGGGCAGTTTGCTTAGCTGGCAAGAAAAAAAAATGGAAAATATGCTTGTTAAACAATAACCACAGAGTGTGCTTTTATGATGTTTTTCACCACAGTAATTCATATTAGAGATAGAAGCAGTTGCATGTTAAATAAAATCATTCAGCATTGTTCTCCTCACATTACAAAGAGCTGACTTACGTTGTTTTTAGATGCCTCCCATTAGAAAGTAAATATTCCTCTGATGTTATACATTTCAGAAAATTTAATAAAGATGAACTGTAAATAAAGTCGCAGGGAGATTTCAGACAGTTTTATTAGCAGATTGTTGAAAAGAAAAGAAAATTAAATACAATAACAGTAAACGTGGTTCTCACATTGAAACCAGGCTCAAATAACTAGGCTACCATAGAAAAATTTCGAGTTCTTGCATTATGATGTAAAAACAGATTTTTGTACAGATTTTGTACAACAAAATTCGTAATAACCTTTTTTCATTTTTAGAAAACTTTAAATATATAGATAAAAATAGACAATTTTCATAGGTCCTACATGAAGATGAGTATGTTCTGTTCCAAGGGCTTGCATAGAGCGCAAATGTGGTTATAATATAGAACAACTAGACATTAATATCTTTAAGATTACAAAAGCATATAAACAATAACATGAGCACAACTTTTCTTCATAATCTATGCAAAAAACCAACCAAAAAAAAAAAAACAAACAAA
>VXBX01000122.1:1059334-1139334 GCA_013400415.1 Scytalopus superciliaris | reverse complement strand
ATATGAAAAAACTGGAGTACAGAATCCCATATGTGTTTAAGCAACTGTGAAAATCATGAAAGAATCATGGTTAGAAAATAATACCACTACAAAGTATTAGGCAACAATATTTAATGAAAAATATTGCTCAATATTTCTTTTAAAAAAAAATTACTGTGATGTGAAATTGTATATACATCTTTCTACTGTTAAAAAAGGGTTTTGTGTGGAGCGAATATGAACTGCACAAAATAAATGTGTACCAGTATTGCAAGGAAGACCTACAAACTATAGAAGCTCAGTGCTAGTTTACAAAACTTTTTTTTTTGACAAAATAATAATAATATCCAATCAGAACTACTTTTAAAGAAATATTTGCTTTAAGTTAGGCATCTTAAACATTTAAGGTTTTGATATGTTTCCATGTAATAAATAATATTTTATATGCATAAAACATTAGATGAAGAAAGCATAATCACAAAGCTTACAGTAATAGCACTGATTCACAAAATCAGTCTTTAAAGGGGTAACCCAAAAGTACGCAAAGCAAAGAACATAATTTTTAGTAATGTAATAAGCAGTGTGTTGCAGCTTACTTCCAGTTATCAGCACAAAGGTGAAAACACATACTGTAGCTTTCATAAAGACAGTGAAAGTAACACATAACCATCCATCCCTAAGACAAGGTGGGAGGGACAATAGACTTCAACTGTATCACTCAGTTCTACGTGGAATTGGACTGATACATCAAGTGTTTGTTAGGTTTTCTTTTTTTAGCAACATTGACGTAATATGACATTAACATATAAAAATATTTCTGGCGTTTTGACTTGCTGCACAGCCACAGTCCATTCTTAGAAGTGCACTAGTCAGGGCACTAACCAGGGCTCAATATACAAATAAAAGTGGCTGATACAGAATTCTGACTTGTTACCAGATGCTTAAGATCTCATTCAGTAATACTGTGACTCCAGGACAAATATTTACATGCCTGCATGCGTTAAAACTAGAAAGGTGTCTTTCTGACCAACAGGGTGACAAAACAATATTATCTAAAAGTTTCATTTCCTAAACTCTAGATTTCTACTGCATACATAATACCTTCCTTGTGTGATTTGTGTTATATACTGTACATGTGACCAACATTTTGATAAGAAGCAAAATCTTTTATTTCATAAACCCCTGCCAGTTTACAATGAGAAATTATTATTTTTTTANTTCCTTTTTTTTCTTTTTTTTTCTTTTTTTTTTTTTTTTAATAAGAATCCTCTTATGCCCTCTATAAGTTCATTTCTGAGCTGTCTTGCTGGTTTCGGTATGATATAACAGTCTGTAAGTGTACTTGGACACCGCTGGAAGGATCATTTGATGTGCTCAAATATAGAATCATCAGAGGAAGAGAGAGTCTGCATTCCTTGAAAAAGGGAATACTTAGCCTTGTTCTGACCACCTGTAATTTTGGATACAATAGTCTGGTGCAGAGATGCAGATTTTCACTGTAAGAAGAGTGCTACTCTACATTTGCAAACATTCTCTAGGTCTCTGGATTGAGCCACAGGAGATAACTCAAGGAGGACACTCTTGCAGAATTCCTTACATTTTCGAAGAACATTGATAAATGAAGTTGAGGAAGTTGGCTTAAAAACGCTTTGTTTCCATAGAACTCCTTATGAGCCAATGTCTTACTGCAACGTTCTTTACTGCAGCACACGTATTTTCAGCAGGAAAAATTCAGTACATGACAGTAGTTTTCAAATAAAGTCTTCCATCTAAAATATGAAAGAGAAACATTTGCTTTATATACTTTTATCTGCAATGAAATAAAATGAGGAAAAACCCCACAAGATTTAAAATCTCAGCAGAAGCAGTCATGCCATACATCTGTAAAATGTCACCTACCTATGGTATTTTTTGTCTAAAATAAAAAGAAAATCATATAACCTGATCATCACCATTGCAATTTCATCCAACAGTGGTCAATTTAACTCCATTGAAAATTACATGCACTTTGCAAGTTGTGAATACTGTAACAAGTTCTGGAGCGTTAATATATGCTGCACTCATATCAGCGCTAGGGCACTAGGAATGTAGGTGGAGCCTCTGTGGATGTGTTTTTACTGATATGCAAACTTAACTGAATAGTGCTGAACAGCAATTATTTCCTTCATGGTTGCAGAGCAAAAAAATCTTATTGCATGCAATCGTTAGTACTCCCATCACTAAAGGCATAGCTCATATTTTCTGTTTTAGCGATGTTGTTAAATATACCATGTAATGTAACCATTGTGCACATTTGTAGCTATTTATATAGAAGCCAGTATAGGATATTTAATCGGTACCCATGAAGTATAGCCTCCTTTCCCCCATAAATGAGATTAACCGAACAATTACTATGTTAAAGATGTAAGCATGTTTCTCACAACATTTTTTTCCACCCAAGTGAGGAGCATATATTTAAACGAGGTATGTGTGATGGAGAGGAACATAAGCAACAATAAGCTCACCTCGGCAGTAACTGTTATCTAGAAAAACTTGGAAAGAACATAATGCCATAACATATTTTCATCTAGTTTATAAGTACAAAGCAATTTTTCCTTCACTGGGGACATGAACATCTTATAGGCATCCATTTTCATAGAAATACAAAGATTATTTTTTGAAGAACATACAACAGACAGAAAACTTCTTAGTTTTCTGACCTGTAGGATAGAAGGTGTTGTTCCCATGTGAGTAAAGGACATTATGAAGTATATTTAACCTCGTCAGTACAAATTACTAAACACTACTTATATTTTAGAATCCAATGCATTTGCAAGTACAAGTTGTATGTCAGCTCTTAAAAGTTTGCATAAAACTATTCTTTACATCCAAGTTAATTCAGCAGATTTCAGAGGTTTTTGTCTCTGTTTTGATTTTCTTAGTCTAAGCTTTTTATTCCAAATCAGTCTATGAAATTCTTATTAGATATGCAGGAAAACAATTGTGTGAGATAAACCTTTATTAATGAATGATAAAATTTTGGAAATGCTTGGCTACCATTCAAACTTCACTTTCAAGAGCTTGCTGTAATTGTTGAGAAAAAGTTTAACTTGAAAGCAGACAGATGTACGCCACATACAACTGTAAAAATTTGTCCCTTCTCCACATCCCTTTCAGTCCTATCAGAACTGCTGGGGAAAATAGGAAACTGTAGAATCACTCTGCTGCACTGATTCTTGTGTAATGTTCCTTTGTTTTTCCTTTTCCACCACTAGTTCTCTTTTGCAAGCTTCTGGCCTGTTATGCTCTTTTGCTACTTTCTCCTCATCTTTCCATTTTTCTGCCCATTTTCCCTACTTTTTTTATTTTCCTAAAGTTTTATTGTTGTTTTTGTTTTTGACAGAGCAGATGATAGCTTTCCCACCACTTAAAAATGCTTCCACTCAGAACCATTTCCATATTCTCTTTGCTCTTTATGGTCTTTTTGCACTGAAGAGAGATAAAAAGAAATTGAGTAAGGCCTTAACTTAAAGACTTTTTTATCTGAAGCACAAGGTGCAACCAAAATGCTTATGGGAATTCAGGAGAGAAAGAAGGAACCTCTGAAATGGAGAGTGGTAAAACTGAAGGCCTGGAACATCAACTCCAAAGAAAACCTGCATCAAGTACAGGACAGCCAGAGCTACCACTGGCTACATTTCCATATAATTCTCCCAAACATATTAAATAAACAAAATAAACATTTACATCACTAAAGCTGCCCAGATACCTCTGTAGGAGTATTACTCCATATATATACCGGCACTTTGGCTATCCTGAATGTACACTTGCTAATGAGTGCTATCCACAATTCCCACACCTAAACATTCTGAAAACCTACAGTAAGTAATGTATTTTATTTTACTATTTCCATTTACTTTTAAAATAAAATATTTATTAAAACATATTCTCAATTAAAAATACAGCTGCAGGAAGCAGAATCTTGTAGCAGCCAACAAGAGATGACCAGCTGTACAGTTTCAAACTGATATTTTACACTGCTTAAGGACACAACCTGGCAGTGAAGCCAATAGGAGGTTTTTCACTTTTAAAGGAAAACTATAAGATCCTGTAGTCTGTATTTACAGACAATGAGTAAGAACAGAAATGGGCAGCTTTACAAAGTATCTTCATTAAAAAGTGGAAGGATACTTCTTTATTTAGATAAGTTCTCTTCTACATCTTCATTAATGACTTGGATGCAAGACTCGAAGGAATACTAAGTTTGCTGACAACACTAAATTGGGAGGAGCTATCATGCCCTCCAAGGGCAGTGAGGCCCTGCAGAGAATGTGACATATTAAAGAGATGGGCAATCAGCAACTGTGCGAAGTTTAACAAAGGAAAGTGTCGTATTCTGCACTTGGGATGGGGCAACCCTTGTTGTGTGTATAGACTGGAGAACAAGAGGCTGGAGACCAGCACTTCAGAAAGGGAACTGGGGGTCCTGGTTGATGGCAAGCTGAACGTGTGTCAGCAGTGCCCTGGCAGCCAGGAGGGTCAACCATGTCCTGGGGGCATCAGGCAAAGCATCTCCCGCCAGTCGAGGGAGGAGATTGTCCTGCTCTTCTCTGCACTGGGGTGGCCTCACCTTGAACATTGTGGGCAGTTTTGGGCACCACAATATAAGAAAGATATTATGCTATTAGAGAGTGTCCAAAGGAGAGCCATGAGAATGGTGAAGGGCCTTACATGTGAAGCTGTATGAGGAACGGCTGAGGACACTTGGTCTGTTCAGCTTGGAGGAGACTGAGAAGAGACATTGCATTCTATAACTTTCTCACATGGGGAAGCGGAGGAGCAGGTACAGATCTCTTCACTTGCATGACCAGTGACAGGACTTGAGGCAATGGCATGATTTAGGGGATGTTTAGGTTGGATACCAAGAAAATATTTTTCACTCAGAGGGTGACTGGGCACTGTAAGAGGCTCCCCAGGGAAGTGGTCACAGCACCAAGCCTGACAGAGTTCAAGAAGTGTTTGGACAACACTTTCAGGCACATGGTGTGATTCTTGGGATGTCCTGTGCAGGGGCTGAACTTGATGATCCTTGTGTATATTCTATGATTATATGATTCTATTTATGGTGAATATATACAAGGAACATAAATCTTCCTGTTTCACAAGCAACTATATGATGGACAATTAAAAGTACAATTAAATAATTAATTAATCATTGCTAGGCTTATTATAAAACAAATACATTCTCTATTAATGTATTTAATAATTTCCTTATCATATGTGAAAATGTGGTACTTGACTTTAAAATAAATCCTTTTGTGTTATGATACAGATAAACAATTCCATGATCAAGTAATACTTGCTATGAATTCAAAAATTGCTAATTGTAAAATGTTTCCTTTTTTTTTCTCAAGATTAGTTGTTTAAAAATGAGGTGCAAAATGAATATCCTTTTTTTAGAATCTATTGTGCCCCCGCAAAAAAAAAAAATCAGACTGTCTGTGAAACTATCTGCTACCCTCTCAAATCATGCATTTGAGGGAAGATGGAGAAATCATTGCTTTAGGGTGTATACTTTTCTTCCAGCATGCTCCTGTGTGTGACTGAGATCTTCATGTAGCACATGAAGAATGTGCAACAGGCAAATAATACCGCACTTGAGAAATACAAAGAATTCAAATAGGTACCTCACAGCTCGGCAGAGAAACCATAACCTCACATCACAATGTGGTGACCAGATGCAATACTTATAGCTGATTGCTGTCTCTTTCCATTGGAGACTACTACTACCTTCGTCCAATCCATTTCTCTCTCTCCCTAGTCTCAATGCTCTGACGTTCTTCCAAACTGACAGGAACTTCTCAATGTTGTTGTCAAAGCCATCAGAATCACTTCGCCTCTAGGTGTAGCCAGAGCTCCTACCTGCATATGAGTGGTGCATTACTACTGATAGGCCTTTAATGATTTCAAGGTTAAAATCACAAGCAAAAACTACAAATCATGAGAGTGAGCAGGATATTCAAGCAAGCTCATCCTTTGTAAGCCAATGTGAAAATGCCCCTACTCCTAAATCCCAAATTGTGAACGTGCCTCTGCCTCCTGCCTCCTGATCAACTTTTATTTAACAGCTACATATGCCTGTTGCATTACCTTTTATTGTTAACAAATGCAAAATTTGTCTATCAGCAAAAACAATTTCATGTAAAACAAATATGGAATATATTAGTCACACGAACATATGCATACAAACGTACTACACAAACACACACACAACATTCTCTAAGGATGTTTACAACACTGGGGTGTATTTTTAGCCTACTGAAAACTGTTGATCTGTGGTGAAGTTTGCCAAATTTACATACTGTTATATACAATATAAATACATAAAACTTACTTTCGCTCTTTGGAAGTAAAGCGAAAACACAAACTGGGAAAATTAGAACTGTGCATGATTAGCAGATTGTCATCTGTTTTAATTGCTCTTTTGCAAATGGCAGTGTTCAGCAAGATCACACAAGCTCATGCTAGTAACTCAAACTGAAAATGCCACTACTCCTAAACATCATTTGTTTTTGTCTGTGGATTGATATGACAGAAATTCTAGCCAGAGTGAGGGAGTGTTTTTTTTAGATCAAGTCTTTTTAATTAAGACTCATTTTGAGGTTTTTGAATGAACATGCCCAAATAGTTAAAAGGTCATAAATGTTATAAAAAACAAACAAATGGAACTGACATAAAAGTTTGCAATGCTGAAACAAATCATATGCCTCAAAATACATTCCCACTGAGATGTCATCTGGGGAACGATTCACATTAGTGTTCTGTGGGCAGCTTGTAACAAGTATCTCTATGGGCTCAACATTTTCTGAGTTAGAAAAGAAACCCACTCAAATATTATTCCTATTAATATGCAACATTGTAAACTGATAAAAATGTACAATGAAATGTTAAGTCTTTGGTTGCAAACTAAATAAGTCATCCATTAGGTAGTAATGTGTGTATTTCTTCAAGTCACACTGGTTCTGTTTGCCACCCAAAAAAATCATAGTTTGTATTCTGGGAGCTGCTTTAAAAATAAATGTAGTAACAATCATCATGACTATCATGCTGCAGTCTTTAGTTACGAAAAATCTGAAGATCAACATCCAAGTTGTGGTGTTACACTTAAATTCAGTCACTTGCTATCATAGCAAAGCCCACTGAGGAAAACTCTCCTAGGAATAGGATAAAGTGTTTCCTTTTCCTATAGTTAGAGGCTGAAGAACAATCAAGTGACCAAACAAACAAAAAGATACAGTAGCCTGACACAGAACACTCATAAGAAAGAAACCCAGAGAGTCCAGATTAAGAAGAAAAATAAATGGACAAAATACTTTATGAGAATCATAGAATGGTTTGGGTTGGAAGGGACCCTAAAAATCATAAAGGACCACTCCCCTGTCACAGACAGGGATTCCTTTCACTAGACCAGGTTGCTCAAAAATTGAATGACAAGATAAGAAATCTCAGACGGTGCTTTAGAAAGTTAGGATGCCAGGGTTTGGACAATTTTTCATTAATTATTTTTTATGATGGTAATTTGTGAGCTGTAGAATAGTACATACCAGCCTATGAATATTTGCATCGAACTACCCACAATTTTAGTCACCAGAATTCCTAACTGCACAGGCCAGTGATAGAAGCTGATTTTCAGTCAAAATGGGTCTTAAGGGTATTTGAATAGCATATCTACCTATTCTTCTCTTAGTGCTTTCAAAGAACACCTGCTTCATGTTGATATGTCTCTTGTTAGTAAGAAGAACTGAACAAGTGAAGAGAGGAACTTTGCTCCCAACTATGACTGAAATTTTCAGTGATTTTCTTTTTCTTTTTTTTCTTTTTTTCCATTCTTCTGTTTTCTCTTTCAAACTTTCTCTGTTCCTTTCCCTTGTCTTTTTAGATAACAGAGATTTCCCATACTGATGGTTTCTCAGTCTCTTTTTTTGTCCTTAGTAAAATAACAGCAGTGTTAGCTGAGATCTCTAGGATTATGTTAGCACAAATAACAAAAAACCTCCATCCAAAACAGCAATCACAACCCTACATATGCATAGTTATTTAATAGAAATTAAAGGTTCTTTGCTCATTAAAAGCCGTTTGAACCCCATCTCTGTGGCTGGTGACAGAGCTGATCTTAACTTAGAGCCCTCTTCTGAAATCACATGCTAGAACACAAAATTCCCAGAACTAGCCCATGTGCTCCTAAAGGCAGCAGAGACTTTGTACTGAAACTAAGTATATACACACTGCTGCCAGACTCTCCAATCATTAAAAACTGCTAACTTCAGTTTAAAAGAAATAAAATATTTATGACATTAAATTAGACCACTTATATCTAAATAAAAGAAAAGCTGCTCACTCATAACTAAATAACATAATAAATTGTGTTTCCTGTTAGGAAGTAGCTTTATTGAAAATGGCAGCTATTTTCTCAGAAGTTATTTCCAGGCACCTGTAATCTTAATGAGGTTTGTCCCTTTCAAAGAACAGTTGTACGTGCATGCCTGAATGCACACAACCTCTTCAGCCCAGAGCTGATAAAAGCATCTGCAAGCCATAGCTCAAGCATATTTAAATTATATAACTGTTTTATTTGTTTTAATAAGATGGGGCAAATGTGAATCACAGTATACTTCTAACCTTTCATTCAAGTTGATGTTTTAATCATTTGGAGGAAGAGAAACAAAACAAAAGAAAGGGACGGCAAACAAATGGTAATGATTCATGTGATATTTGATAAGACAGCAATGGGAAGTCAAAATAAAAGCAAGCATATTGTGACAGATGGAAGGGATCTTACAGAAGTTGTAACCCTTCTCTGAAAAACTTAAAGGAGGCAACTAATTAAGGATTAAATGTATTTTTGTTTGTAAAATTGAGACACAAGAGGATTTATTTTCCACTGAAGATGGAAGATATAAATGGGAGTTTAACTTTTTAATCATGGGAAAACAATTTATGACGAGCTTGAGTCTTTTTCAGAGTTTGTAGAGTGTGACTGAGAAGAAAAAGCCCAGCTTCTGTAAAATGCAGTCATGAGATCAACTGAACATAACTTTCTGTAATTTTCCTGATAAAATGCAAAGCAGTATTCTGAGGGGAAAAGACTCCTCCCAGAATCTAAGGTTAATCAGAACACTGAGGCTTTACGGCTCAACACTGAAAAGGAGGAACAGAAGGATCTATACTGTCCTGACATTGTTACTGACAGCAAAGGCAGATGATGTATTGGGGAACATGGATGGATCCACTGCCCTCTTCCCTAGCACAGGGAGACCAGAGTACAGGGGATGCAGGAATGCAGGCTCAACCATTGAGGCTTTGAAATTTGAGCAATTTATTCTTTAAAAAAAGTGCTTATCCAGTTTTTATGCAAAGATGGGTGATTTCACACTGCATGTTCAATAAACTCATGCAAATATGAAGTATGTAAACATATTTGGCCAAACACTATCCCAGTTTGCCCTTTGTGTAACACCAATAAATTAGTTTCAAATTTGCATATTGTTATTAATCATACACCTTTCATTTCTCTACTTAACATTCATGTACAAATATATTTGTGCTAATAGTCAGTGAAAATATTCAGTAAACTGAGATGTCCATATGTTTCTTTTTAAATTAGCAATTTATACATAGGAAATTTTAATTCTAATTTAAGACATAAAACTAAGCCATGGATATGTAAAAAAGAGCATCTAAATACCTTTTTTTTTGTAGTTATTTTAAACATTGAGCTATCTTCTTTCAGTAATTTTATCATGTGTTTTAATCATTAACATGTGTTTTCATTATACCACTGAATACTGTAGGAGTAAGCTAAAGGTCATCAATCTGGTCTTCAGTAAACTAAGAAAGCAGTGGAGTACCTGAATATGTCACCTTCTATTATTTAAAGATCATATAGAACACACAGAACTTGCCATTTTGAGGACTGAAAAGATTGAACTGGCAAGGGAAAAAATTGTTTGAAAGAAATAGATTTTTTCTAAAAAAAAATCCCACTATCTTTTCTTGTTGCCTTGCGAACTTAGCAACCCTTTCTCTATTTGTATAAACAGAACAAGCGTATATCCAAAAAAAAGACAACAGAACTGATTATTTACAAGCACTGAACCTGAGTCACTAAGGCATTGTATTGTATCGTATCACTTCATGTTGGTTAAAAAAAAAAAAATAATAAAAAAAAGACAGAAAACAAAACCCTTTCAACTGAAGAATAATGTGGAAAAGTTATTAAAGGATGAAGTCACAGCTAAATACAATCAGATTGCGAGTTTCCACAGCTCATTGTGTTCAGTGCTGTTTGTAGCAGAGTGGATAATTTTGGTGCTGAACAACCTGTCCTATCCTAAATAGCTTTAAGTTCTGCAAAAAGGTGTGCTTTATTTGCTACTATATTTCCAGAAATATAAACAACTTTTTTTATTATAAGCAAGCTACCTTGGATCTGAAAGAATAAAATTGAAAAAGACTTGAATATTGGAATGTGTTTTCTGCCTGCTATCTTATTTTCTTTTTTTTCCCCTGTTTTTGTTGGTGTGTTATTTTGTGTTTGGGGCTTTTTTGGGGTTTGCTTTTGTTTCTTTGGCTAGTTTTGGTTCTTTTGCTTGTTTCTGTTTGGTTTTTTTTTGTTATTTTTGTTGGGGTTTTTTTATAGTCTTGATGAAAACATGAATCACTATTCATCTTTTTACTCTGATTGCTCTTCTTTCACTTTTTTCCCTTCTCTCCATTTTGACTCCATTTTTAGTGCTTTGCTCTTGCTCAAATGATCACTTTTTTACGCTAAACATCATCATCAAAGCAATCTTACATACACTATATCAATCATAAAGTTAAGCTTCAAACAGGCTTAAAAAATAATTACTTTCCTTTCTGAAGAGAAAAGTGGTCATAAAATGAAATTGGAATAAAATACAACAGATCAGCATTTGTTGGAGATTTCAGCAGTTCTTGCTTCTGAGTTGGGATCAAATTACAGAAAATATCTATGCAAAAGTGTATATAAGTGAGTAGTTCTATAGAACACAAACACACAAGCAAATCCTTTCCATCACTTAACTAGAAGCTAATACTATTAGCAAAATACATATATATACAATTATGGATCACAGAATTAAGCACAAATTAATAAAGAGTTTTTATGAAAATCTGAAAAAGTAACATGGGTCATGATATTTCTACTAGGAATAGTTGTGGCCATGGTTAGTATTATCCATCACCAGACAGTGTGATGTGAATTTCTGTCAGTGTAAATAATTTATGAAGATGAGCTTTTCCAAAGTATTATCTTTTCTAGAGCTTTATCCCACATTACTTTTTAAAACACAAGACTTAGATCTAGTACCTATTTCTAGGCAGAGCACCTCTTCTGATTCACAGAATCACAAAACTACGTCACCCTTCCCTACAAGCTGCTTATTTTCTAAACAAGTTATTTGAATGTAATGTTGCCGAACTAAAAGGCAGACTAGTCTATTGTTCTTTTCAGATTAGATTTAAACCCCACAATTAATACAAGAGTATGTAACTGAGGTGTCATTTAAAATGCTGGTAAGTTTACTGGAAAACAGATGTCATTTAAAGAAATCTACATTAACCCACATGTATCAATTCTGGAATATGTGGAATCCTTTTCTAATATTAATATCATATTAGCACCACACTTTAATATACAACAACCCTTGTTCTCACCTGTGTGCTAAAATAGAGTAACAACCCAATGCAAAACATAAAGAAATAGTCACACACAGAACAGGAAGGAATGAGGCTGCAAAACAGATATATTGCACAGCAGCAAGCTTATGGAACATCTATTAAGGACACACGGGATGTCAAAATATATGTAATATAACCTTTCTGCTTTTAGGTATTTTGTATGAAAGCAAGTTTATGGAAGACAATGGCACAAAGCAGTCAGCTCCAGAGCAAGAGTCAAGGCAAGAGAAACCAAATCAGAAGTCATGTCCTAGGAAATGAGCTATGAACTGAAGTCACACATAATCCTTACTACCACACTGATACAGAAATAGACCTTAATGGAAGTCCCAGGGCTTAGCATGAGCAGCGCTACTGCAAAACTGAACAAAAAAAAAAAATGGCTTATGTGAAATCTGAGGTAGACTTCAAGATGAAAGATACATATGGAGTCTAATGTAGTAGTTAGCTATGCAACAGTACTTAAGGAAAAGGCTTTTGTTCCTATAAGGAATGAAAAATACTAGCATTACAGATTACAAGGAAATTCTGCTTCTGTGACAAGTGCTAATGCTGGCCCAGGTAGGTTTTTGTTCAATTCATAATTCATATTACTTCCCCTAACTGACTGCAAACTTCCATCTTGAACACATCTTCATAGATGCATTTAAGCACTGCAGTGACAAGCAACCTTCCCCATTCCCTCTCAGTGGTAACATAATCTCAAATAGGTACTTCAAAATGATTATTCTACCCTCCCAGGAAAAACTCAATTAGCCTTAGAGCCAGGTGGTTTGAATTTGGCACCACTCTGTGTCTTTGCCAATAGAGATTCCTGAGAAAAAACCACATGTCATGACAGACTGTGTCCTGGATGCACCCCACTACAGAAATCCCAGACCATATGGAAGCAGCATGCTTTTCCAGAGAGAACTTAACACCACGGTCCATCATCAACAAGTAAGTAAGAGAAAAGAGAATGGCAAACTAAATTAAACCACAGAGCAGTCTTAACCAGTGACTTTGGGATCAAGTGACTACCTTGGAGTCAGAAGCAATGACCTGTGCAAAATATCTGAAGTGTAAAATTTTCTTCTCTGAAAGTGTGATTTTCTCAAGACAGAGGAAATGAAAAATCTTATTTCCTGGTTGTGTTTACTCTTCCCCTCCAGTTCCCCACCCGCAGACCCTGCTGTCCACCCCAGCTCTCCACTTACACTCTTTCTTTGCAACAGCAACACAGTAATTGCATTGTACAAGTCACTTGCAGGACATCCCCTGGAACAGTGTTTAAGATGCTGGTTACCCATGCTCAAGGTGAACTTGGACTGGAATAATTTCAGAACAGGCTACTAGTATAATACAAAGAATAGAGTCCACAACATGGAAATAAAACTAATTGATTTGCTTGTCATAGAAAAGCAACTGGCTATTTCTTGCATATATATAAAATAATAGCAAGAGACACAAACCAGCATTATTGGAGTAATTCAGCTCTGGTGTAGTCTTCCAAGATGATGGATGTATTTAAACGGTCTTTATATTTGTGGTACAAGAGCCTGCAAATGCAGATTTTAAAGTCTGTCTAGTACTATCCCTTATGCTATGCTATTTTAGTGGAAAGAGAGGCAAGAATTGAGTGTATCCTGAATATATTTATTGAATATCTGGCCTGGTAAAACAGACTTGTCTATAAAGTTAATTTTAGCTGGAAAAATATAAGAGAGTCAAAGATTTTGCAAGAATATGAAAAAAAACCTACAAGGAAGCTTTATAAAATGAGGATTCTTCTGTGCACTGAATGTTTAAGATCAAACTCTGGAACTACTGCCCATTTGAAACTGGAATAGATATGATTTGGGTATGTTTTAATAGTGTTTTAGCCTTTCAATATTTTAGGATTGGGAGCCAGATTGCATCGGATGGCATAGTAACTGCAGCGATAGTCACTGTGATTGTCATAAAAAATTTGATGGCCAGGTTGAAAATGGAACTGATCCTCCAGTCAGTGATACCACTTTTATGATGCTTCCAGTATTTCCAGTGAAGCCAAGGAGTCTGATCCAACCACAGTAATTTATGTTCAATTCATCAATGTGCAAAGATACTGTTCTCTCTCCAATGACTTAGAGTGTATACCTTTGAGTCAGAGTATAAAGCTAAAAATGAGAGCAAATTATTGCTGCTTTTTATTTTATGTTTGTATTCAATATAGCTTGATTACTTGAAAGGACTTGTAGCCAGCATATTGCAGCATGAAACAATATCATGAAAAATACATGTCTTTTAATGCAAGGGTTGCACCAACAGTTTGTCACAGGCAAAATCTGCAGAATCAACACAGAGACAAAATAAACAAGTCAAAACTTGAATTATCTAATACGGCATTGTATATTTTCAACAATCTGTATTCTAATTTCATGCACATAAACCAGCACTGTAAATTTTTTGGTCCTGACTTCATAACACTTTTTTTCCAAGGCCAGCTGTAGCACATTGTGATCCATCCTAACACCCATGGCAAAACACACTATTATGCTATTGCTACTTTTCCTAAGCTATTAGAGGCTGCATCACTTTTAAAAAATAAGGCTGACAAGAATATAATAGAAAAAATGTTTTTACCATTACTGTTACACACTTCTTGTTTCACAACTAGGAAAACCAAAATGACATCACATTATCATTATATATGCTGCTGTCTCACAGGATGTCCTTCAGGTGTTGTGGGACCCTACAATGAGCAGAAGCTAAAAGGGATTTTTTTAGAGTGAGCAGTCTATTCTATAGAATAGATTTTCCTCTTTACAAGCCAGCTGGCAGTTCACTGGAAGAATACTTAATATGGATCTATGCTGACAGCAAATTTTATCTTAGATGGAATGTGATGCTGGCTAAGTATTTCTTCCAAATGTGTTAATTTTAGTTTAACTTCCTTTGTACTTACTTTTCTTAGCTGATTTTCTTTTTTCTTTCATAGGAACTTGAGATACTAATAGAGATGGGTCAAGTTCCATATCAAATCCATGGGAAAGTCAAATACTTGAATTAAACAAAGCCTGAATTGTTTCATGTTATTCTTAATCATATTAATATAAAAATAACTACTGCTAGAAAACACTATTTTTAGAATTAAAATAGAGATTTGGCATAGTAATTGCTTGCTTTTCTGGTTTACAATAATTAATAGTTTGATAAAAATATTAAAATAATTTATAAATAAAAATAATTCATATGAATATTACAGACATATTAAAATTGTTTATCATAAAATTAAAAAAAAATATATAATTCCTATTTATGAAGGGAAAAAAAATGGCTTTTTTTAAAATCTTACTGCCAAAGAGAGAAAGGACAAAACCTAAACTCTTTGTCTGCTTTTCAATTAAATCATCAGACACTGCTAGTTAAGTTAATATAGCTTTATTGATGATGAGGGTCCTTTTTTCCCTCTCACTTTTTTTCTTTTTCTTCAACTGACAAAATAGAGTGATTAAGTCAGAGTGATATTTTAGGAAGACAATTCAATTCCCTTCTTAACTCTTAATACGGCACAACGCTCTGCCTGCCTGATAAAATCACACCATACAGTTTTATTTACATTTTAAGTCTAACTGCTTGCTTGCTTTTTGAATATTTTAAGTGAATGTTAACTGTCATTCTCTTTAACAGAATTTCTGACCCCTCAGTTAGTTTAGGACTATAAAAGAGGGACTGTGCCCTATTACACCAAAGTGGTGTCACTTTGTAATATACCACTTCTGATGTAACGGAGAATAATTGAGGTAAATCAGTCTATTAAATTGTTCTCATATGAAAATCCAGGCGAGCTACCTTTACACAAATTTTAGGCTATCAAGTATTAGTTTGCTAAATCTCATAAAATATTTTTCCATCTATTTCCTTGTACAAAATTTGAAACTAATTATAATTAGTTGATAATAGTTGTAAATTGCTGTATCTTGCATCGCATCTCTTTGCCACTTTTTAATGCCTGGGACTCTGATCCATCACCAAAGAAAATATAAAAGCAGAAGTTAATAACATAACTGAACTTCTACTGTGCCTTTCATCCAAGATCCAGAATACTTTACAAATATTAATTAAGTTTCACAACACCCTTGTGAGATACCAAAGCATCGGTGCTGCCTTCAAGAAATCAGTAGATATTATTTTTTCTTTATGCATAAAATTTGGCTTTGGCTTAAGGCATTGGTTAAAAATGCACTGAAGTGTGCAAAATGAGCTATTCCTTTGCCATATCATTCAAAATCAAAACATCAAACCTAAAGCACATAAACAACCCTAACGAGTGCTATCATTTTAATTGTGAAGTTGATATTATCCACTTGATACATTGCTGAAAAATGTAAAATGAGTGAAGACAGTGACTCCTTAGAATATGCTTCTTGTGACTGTGTGACATGCTACATCAATCCTTTGCAATTAAACTATATAACTACATGTATATCTACAACTCTTGCTAGGAAATGGATTTATTGTATGGGAAACACAACATCAAACCCAAAATCAAAGAAAAAAAAATAACCAAACAACAAGAACAAAATTACTTTCTCACCTCCAGAAACTGAATTCAGCTTTTCTGGAATGTGACTGAGTTACTAAATTTTTTTGTAATAGCCTACACTGTGGTACTCTAGTTATGCTCCTTCCATCAACAAAGGAGAAATACAGACACCCACTTGATAATGAGATGATCTGTGCTGTAGACATTTCTTTCCACTCCCTCCACAGATGTAGATGCCTAACACTGAAGACTTCTATGCTTCATCAGGTTAATTCCAGCCCACATCTTGTTTTCAAGCATAACTACATTTAAAAGATGAAACATTTACTAGTTGTTCATTATGAATCAGTAACAGTATAGCAATGCAGCTACAGTAATATAATGAAACTTTATCAGTAATATGATACTATTTTCCCTTCTGAGTTCTGTGGTACTTCATCTACCTCTTTTACTACCTCTCAATTTATGTCTGCTTTTGTTCTTATTTCAGAATTTCCAGAATGCTTCTTTAGAGTTGTTTCAGGCCTTGTGCTTCCCATGATAGCATTCAATTGAAATAAATGCCACAAAGCTTCAGTATTAATGCAGAATTCAAGTTCTCCTTTCTACATTTGAGGGTCATGCTTTATGCAGCTTTCAGAACTGTACAGAATTATAAGAAACAGAAAAGGAATTGCCAGACTTGGATATTTTTCCAGAACTGATGCACAATTACTCATTTCCAACATCAGTAGTTACAAGAAGTGACTGAAACGCAGCTGCTCGTAGTGTGTTTACTGTCACAAATGATGCTGGAATTCTGAGGCAAGCGAAAAGGAAAATACACAACATATGAGATTCATCACATTAACTTCAGACACCTGCACTGCAGATAGCTGCGTTTGAGCTGGTTTTGTAGACTCCCTTTATAATCAATGAAGAAACTTGGAAGTTATGATTCATTTTCTTCAAAGGGATAGATGTGTCTATTACTCCTCATTGACTTTAATAGGAGTCCAGCCAAATAGCTCAGATAAAGACATCTACCCCAGAAATGTGTGAAGTGGAACATATCCCTCCCACTGATATTGTTTGGGTATTTTATAGATAATTACATTGCCACAGCATCTATTCCACACCTTCATAACACAGACCAATATCTATATGGCCATTACGGTATCAGCAAAGTCTCACTATATCTTATCAGTTGAACAAATTACAGGATAATGTAGTAAAGAATATATGGCTCTGCATACAATCTTGAGAGTTTAAACATCCCATTTCTTAAATTCTTTATACAATGAGTGCTGTATCTTAAAGCACTCTTAAAGAGCTCTGCAGGGCTGGCTGTCTAAGATATTGCATGTCTAAAATGAATGCAAACCCATTAATGTGTTATAAACTCCTTGTTCAATGGTTTAAGCAAATGCAGACATATTGAAAATGAGTAAAAATCCCATCATGCTGTTTCACTGTGCAACTATAACTTCTTGTATTCTAAATCCCTAACAATTTCCTTTTTTCAAGTATGCTTTCATTATTCCAATAATATCATACTTATCCTTGAAGAAAATGAAACTCCCTTTCACGAGTAAGCATAGTATTAGCATTCCATATATATTCTATTTTATTTTAACCATACTTTGCTCTTTTTTGTCCACAGACACTGTTTCCAGTGATATTAAGTAGGAGATTGATTACCTTGAGATTCTAGGTGGTCCCCTTTTTAAGTAATAGTCTTTACCTTTGTCCCAAAACACCCAATCATTGTCCTCTTATTCTTTTTACAGAAATAGCTCTCTGCAAAGTACTTAATTTCTTTCAATCTTCTATATTCAAATTTTGCACAAAACTTCAATATTGATTTCTTTTTTGCACTGCGTGTTCTCATTTAGGATGCGTAGCTATTTTGGAAACTGTCTCAATGTTGCTCATCATTTAACTAGGTCCTCTGCCACTACTGTCCTTTGTAACTCTTACTGTCATCAGCCTTATGCCATGTTCAATCATGAAATGTCAGGCAGCAACTCACAAACTTGGTTTGTTCTTTTCAACTGTAAGTCTTGTAGAGTATAAACTAAACCTCACATCATGTACAAACTGCTGCAGTATTTTAAATTCCAACCTATGATGCTAGTCTCTTTTAATATGCATTGTATCTGTTCTGTAAAAGCTGTTTTGTATCACAGGTTGACAATAGTAAAAAAATACCAAAATGTTTACCTTGTCATCTCTACTTGTAAAATTAAAAAAAAAAAAAAAATCATGAATTAAGATGAAACTGAAATAATTTAAGACCTTGAAAACTTTTGGTAGAGTGAATAAGGTTTGTCCAATTTTAAATGTTGCTGTGGTCAAAATGACACAGAATGTGAAATAATGTGTTTTTCAGATACTGTAGGTCTGAAGAGATTTTTTTGTATACTTCAATTATAAAAACATTTAAAACATACAAACTTGTGCAATTTTTATTTTAATGAAGATGAGAAGTTCATTAACGAAGATAAATATTTCATTAGATGTTAAATAAAACAAAGAGATTTTTTGGCTTCTCTCAGCACAAAATTCCTTTGAAAGATTAATTAATACATGCAAATTATGCAAATTAGACCCATGCAAATATTTTATGAAGACAATTAAGGGAACCATTAATTACTGCTTTTTTTGCTTCAGTGAGATTCATTCATTTAATTTTAATTTCACTTTAACTGTTTTGATGTATAATCTTGCAGCTAAGAACTTTATCTTTCCTAGTGGGTCACTTAAACTTATAAATTTCATCAAGTGAGCAGCAACAGAAATCTGTAAAGATATTCTCTGGGCTATGTTTAGTATCAAGAGAAATTTTTGACACAATGCACTCCTAGAAACTGCAAAACTGGAAGGGAATGTGAGCTCATTCTTGGACAAGGTTCAACTGCTGGAAAAGCAATTAATTTGCTTTGGCTGTGCTAATATAGGGGAATTAGAAAGTGTGACACAAGACAAATAGAAATAATTAGTTCTCCAAAATGATGTTCTCATTAATATGGTTTGAACAGTAGAAATAAAAAACATTATTGTGGCATGTCTGCATTCTGTCCCTAGCCACAGGAGGTAGGAAAATGCAAGATGCAGCATTTTTTTCACCTTTGTAGTTTGTGTGGTGGTGGCATTTATTTTTATTTTTTATTGTAGATTTTAAGATTTTAACAGGACCTGATCCTGTTATCTAAAACCTACTGCACTGGCATAAAACATGAGGGATCCCCATGCTTCTTCCTGTGAAAAGATGAAGCTATATATATAACTGACTAGGTTTTTCACAGCAAAACACTCAAGTTCTTAAATTTAAACTTTTATTTCAATATTGTTCATTTAAATCATATTTTATTACATGTAATACACAAGGTATAATGTGTTTATTCCGCAGCTTAAGCTACTACAGTAAAAGATTGCTCTAGCAAAAGAGTTTACGATATCCTCTCCAAATGTGAAAACATAATTTTCTTTTTCCTTAATGTGAATATATATACATGCATTTGACAAAGTATTATAGAGGTGGATTTTTCAGTTGCTCTCCTTAACATTTACACCAATACAAAGCAGCTTTTCTACAAGCAGTGAAAGTCATAGTTGGTACTCTTCACAAAAACAGGCTGCCAGAGGGCTGTTAAGAACATCTGCTCACTTACGCTCTGTATTTCTTAGCTTGTTGCAGAATTAAAGGTAATGGAAGATTACACAGCCCCCTTAAAATATCAAACGTTGCCCCACCCCTGCAGGAGATATGCCTTCCAGTTGCTTACCAAGTTCCAACTAAAGGCACTTCCCTTTGAAAGTTTTGCTGTGTACATACCCCTTTATGTGGAAACAGATATTAAAGTGTAAGGACTTGAGCTAATGCATTTATTTCAGTTAGTTGGCAAATCTATAGCAGTTGACAGAAATTGAGATTTTTCTCTTTAAATGCAACAAAGAGAGAGAAAATGTGATCATGCCTTGACATTTTTTGATAGCTTATTATGACAATTAACAAAATCCTTAATTGCAATTACCACACAGGTTTAACAAAATTACCCCCAAAAAAATTCTAGAACTCAACACTGTAATAATTTTAAAAAGCATACTTATAAAAAGAATCTTGTCTTTAGGGACATTATTGATAAGAGGAAAAAGTTAAAATCTAGGAAACCTTCCTATTCTTTGAATAGTTATTTATTCTTTACCAACATGGATATAATATTTCCATGTTCCTAATTTGATAAGAATGTGTCAGTCAAATACATCGATGAATGACCATAATTCTTGTAAAATGCTGGGAAGTACCTATATCCTTGACCACCAATTTTGTTGCTAGTCAGCTCTTTTTTGCAAATGTTTATTAAACCTGTCTTTAAAGATTTCTTTCAAAGCAAATATTAGAATTATCACCTCATATCCTACCTGCTAGACTTTTCTAGACTAGCCTTTCCTAAACGGTTTTCAGTATTCAAATATTGTTCTCCCTTTGTTATGATCTTCTTAGTCTCCCCTCCATATGGCTAACTCCTTTCTCAGTTTGACATTTTTGGCTTCTTCCTCAACTTGCCATTTTAATTTCTTAGGGCTGCACTGTTCCTCCCATTGTCTCTCTCTCTCCCATACTTCGTATCTGAGTAGTCTAATACACAAACTGAAATTCAGTCACCATATCCATGTTGACAATTGACACAGCCCTTTGTACTCCAGGTCTGTTCCCTTCTGTCTGACATAAACCCTCAGTCTGCTTTTCTGATCCTCTGTGTGAATGTGTCGCTGCTCTGACAATCTTAGTTTGAGAAAACAGAGCTGTTAATCATTCATTCACCTCTTCAGATTTCTCCTCATCTTCTCCTCTACTCTTAGTTACTATGAACTACTCTTTTAATCTTCTCTGTCAGTGAAGTTCAAAATCAAGGTATACTGTTTGTAACTTCTGACTCTTCGCTACAACAGTGTCTAAATTTATTCTCATAAAAAGTCTCTGACCCTCATTTTCCTATCCCTCTTTCTAGCTATAAATTCACATAGTGTTTCTCCTTTCTTACATACTAAAGTTTCTGTCTCAGTTGTATAAACAAATTTGTACGGCAAAAATATTTTTCTAGTCTGCTTCTTTGAATTGTCAGTCTTTTTAATTCCTTCTCTGGCTCTTCCCTTTTAACAAGTAGAAACACAGTACTTGAAAGGTTTTGCCTTACCCTTCACCTTGTGCGTTACTCCTTATCAAAATGCTTCAGTCGAGTGATGCTTCCAAATAAGCATCCTCATAGTTATTTTCCTTATTGTTCTCCACACTTAAGAAGATCCTCATGCAATGTTTACAAGATGAACTCACTACAAACCTTCAGGTCTGAAGTCTGGATTTGTAGGTGAGTCTGACAGCAAGACCTGAGATCAGGAATGATACCTGAATACGTGATGTGATCAGAATACAGGTTCATGGACACATAACTTCCCACATAAACCAAAGTCATTTACCAGCACGGTCACCAACATCTCCTATCACTTCAAATAATATTTCTCCAAAGTTTTAAGGGAAATGACATCACTTGGCTATATTCCTTTAATAATTTTTGTTTACCTGGTCATGAATGAGACAGTAATTTCCATACCATTGTAGTGGTCATAGGTAGGGATGACCATATCAAAAGATTTAATGAATACTACTGCCTCATTGCTGGCATAAGAGTGGTTGATCTCTCAGAAGCAACATGTTGAACTTTCCCATAAAATATTTCTGTTGCCATAGCGCACTGGAGGACAGATTTGCATTTGGTGGCTTAGGTTTAATCAAATGTTGCATCTTCTTTGTTTTTTGACTGAAACATCAAAAGGACAGTGTGTAGTAATGCATGCAGGCTTTCAGCTCCTGAAGACCAGGAAGTTCATACTGGTGTATCTGCACTTCTACAAGTACAAAAGTATAACAGGTATTGAACCTGTGCGTACAGAACGAAGCTGAAGGTAAAAAAATTCAGTGGAACTTTGGGGTTAGGAAGCTGGCACATCCTACATAAATTATAAAATCTAGAGTTTATGCCTGCTCTTTTTAACGAAAGCTGAACGCATAGCATCAACTTCATATGTGAGAGGTAATCATATCAAATCAAGTAATATTCAAATAATACTAGGCAGCATATGTTGTGGTATTTTCAAAGCTTTGTCTAACAAAGAAAAGACTTTAAAAGACTTAGAGCAATTGCATTTTGTCATTACCCTGATATTCACAGAGGTTAGCCATCAGTCTGAGCAAGTGCAGAGCAAGCACAGATGATGTGCTACATGTATTCTGTTAGCATGGATTTTTGGGACATAAATCCTACCACCAATATTCAAGTTGGTAAATTCCATTTAGTTTTCCATATGTCTGTACAATGAGAAAGCATGACAGAACACATAAAAGGGAGGGCAAAACATGAAGGGCAGAATAAAAATTTTAGCTCTTGCAAGATTTAGGTTTAGTCTCTGATCTACCAAAGATTTCCAATATATCCATGATCAAGCTCCTTAGACCTTCTATGATATAAAGATAATTGCTTTGTTCTGCATCACAGGAGTATTTCCTGATGTGAAGATTAAATCCATTAAAGACTGCAAAGTTGTTCAGATATTACAATGATAACATTTCTACTAGCTTTCCAGTTGCTCCTGGCATAGTTCAAAACAATTTATCTCAGACAGACCACAAGGTTGCAGACTGGAATCAGTAACATAAATAAATAAATACATATCTATTTAGTAAAACTTACATCCATGCATTATAATAGAAACATCATAATAGACTAAGTATCCTCTGAAAAGAAATACCCACAATTTAAGAAACTACTTTTGAACTAGCTGATTTTTGTAGATTTACAAAATTAGTGTTTTCTCATGAATAATCTGTCCTTAAATAGTTTCTTAGAACTATTATGCACAAACATGCTTTCCTTCAGCTTGATGCCTGATTTTGTGTTCTGCTTTGATATACATATTTACACTATCAATTGAAAAGAATTACATACTCTTAATTAACAAATTCTATTGAATGTCTACTAAAGACAACTTTGCTTCTGTAGCTATTTCTTTAAATGACTACTCTTGCAAGTGCAAGGCAAAACTGAATTATTTGTTTTAAATTTAAAAAAAAGGGAGGTAACTCTGGAAAGATTTTAATATAAAATATACAGATAGAAGTCAAAGACATTTCAAAGAATACAGCAAGTACTAGAATATGGTAAGATACAGTAATCAAGTTCTGGGCTAACATATCCAGGGCCATGTCTCTATTTGGCCCAAGAGCTGCTATTGAGTCATGCATGGTAAATATTATGAGATCCTTTTGAACATCAGTGAGTTTGGGCTTCTTTAAAAATAATTTAAAGAACCGCCAAAACCCCACAAACAATCAAAGAAAAAAACAAAAACTTTTCCTCCATATCTTTCTTTTTCCTATCTCAGCCAAGTGCTATGTAAAATACAAGGTAGTCCACAGACAATAGGAGAGCAAGATCTAGAGAAATTGCCTCATGTTAACTTCCCTCTAAAAACCTCATTTCAGAGTTTCTGACATGGAGGGAAGAGATGGGAAATTGATTATGACCTTACTTGATAGATTAGCTCACATGGCTTGCTTAGAAATTTTTTCTTCTTTGATGCAGGTGGCAGCTGACAGTCAAAAAGGGACACCGAACAGGACGGCCACAGTTCATATTTAATGGCTTAAGTCTGATTGAACTTGAAATTCAAGATAGAAATCTAATCTGGATTGGGTTTCTTTTTACCTACCCAAGCTGTAATACCTTTCAGGAAGGAGATATGGATCTCCCTGCCTAATCCTTTTCTTCCTGTGTGTGCTAAATGGATAAAGTAACTTACTAGCTACTAGTTTGCATTAGTAGTTCTACAAAGTACGGTATTTTTAGCAGGACTGAAAATTATGACTGTTACTTGGTGCAAGTGTCTCCCTAATGCTTCAAACAAGTCACAAAGGACGAGAATCTATTAGAAAAGAAGAAAAAGGGACATCTCTCTACACACTGTAGAAGCAAACTGATAAACAGGTTAGAGCCAGGTCTAGCTCCTCAACCACCCCAAGGATGCTCAGGATTATAGTTATCTGTGAATGAACTAGAAATCTTCTTTATTTATATCTTTTTCATAATAGGCTATAGAAACACCATTTCACTGATGTTGTTTTAACCAATTTTTCACACTGGTTTAAAAAAAAAAAAAAATCAAATCTTTTAGTTCTTTCTCGGAAAGGGAAAAAGTTACTTGTTTTTTAGCCAATGAGAATGAGAGCCAATGTTAGAAATGTGTGTTTGACATGCCTGTTTAGGCTTCAGTTATATTCTGAGGGAGAAGATGAAGGGAAAAAGTACTTATGGGGAAAAATTATGTAGGATGGTGGCTTGCAGTGCTCATCTTTCCCATGTACCAAGACAACGGGGTTGGCCTTGGAAATCTATTAGGTAAGAATTCATCCATTCTATCCTTCCCTGTTTGAATAATATGAACATGTAGGATAAACGAAAGTGAAAGTTGAAAAAATTCTATGTAAAGCCTTAAAAGCCTCTTTGGAGTGCAATGTGGGTTTTTTTTTAAATATTCTTATTGTCCTGAATGTTCCCATTTGACTCTGTTTGTGCTTACTCATTAATTTTACACATAGTTCCCTTAAAAGAGAACTAAAGTACCATGTTGAAAGAAAGTCTGATTGATTAATCACTTATCTCAGTAGAAAAGTCAGGAATATATTTGATTTCCAGCAGCTTCATATATATATACAGCTATAAAATGAGACGCAAATTGCAATAGATAGCAATTTCAGATAAAATATGAACAATTTTATGTAAGAGTATAAGTGTTGAATGAGAGGCTCTATAAGAGTACTTTGCAACATACGTGTAGCTGTATATTAACTCTAGGCCCTTGCTTTGCTTTTTGGGTGGTAGGTAACAGGATCATGTACCTTGAAGTTTAAATGTGTAGCTAACAATGACCTACGAACACTACGAAACAATTGTCTATTTATAGGTTACTGCCTGCAATCAATACCACCTTCTGTTTAAGTTAATCAATGTAGTCTCTAATTGATTAGCTTGGGTTGAAAACCTGCCAAAGTGCTGACTCCTGGGCAGGGGGATAGGGAACATACATATTGCTATTTGGTTTCCATGCACTGTAAGATAATTTGAGTATTTATCTACAGTCAATGAAATATGAAGCAAAATAAATCTTTAACATCTGTTTCCTCATTGAGTATTCCAATTTCAACCGTAGAAGAAAGACAAACTAGGAAGAGATGTTATAAAAATCTACTTTAGAATCTAGGTTTAAAAGATGAACTATATTGGATAGTCTGCAAAGCCAAAAAATCACTAAAACAAATGTCTTTAAAACTTGTGATTTGGTAAACTAGTAAGGCTTATTCTTGCTAGGAGAAATAAAATAAAATATTCAAATTAGTGTACTGAGGGAGAGCCAAGCTCTTTCTAAAATGTATAAAAATTAGAGAACCTATTTTCAGAGATATATCTTCTGCAACAGTAATGAAATTCAAGGTGGTGCACACAGATTAATGTTGTTATTTATTATTATGTATATAATTTCATTGAAGTGCATAGTACTGTACACATGAGTAATAAGTGCATGACCCTGACATTAATACAAGGGGTTACACAATGAAGTCAAAAAGCAGCTGAAGTTTAAGGCACTAATCAGAAGGAAAATGAAGCATTATGTGTTACTGCAAACAGGAGCAGAGTTTAACCAGCAAATATTTTATGAAGACTGAACAAAAATAAAATAGAATCAGGTGGTCTAACCAAAGGGAGTTAGTAAAGCAGCTCCACTAAATGTCAGTATGGGTTAGACATTAAACTTCTAAGAGTTTCTCCCCCTTAAGACCACTCCTAGGTCTGAAGATAAATATTCTTCTGAGCATACGAAAGACAAAAGAGTAAGGCAGAAAACACATTGCCCTTCAGCCTCTAAAATGCACAATGCATGTGCATACATTTTCACCACTGCATCAATTTTTTTGACAAACTGACATGCAGAGAAGTATCAATAACAAAAAAAAACAGATATCACTCCCCAATGGGTCACTAAAATGACTTTGCTTCATTCTGTTGTCTTTTCCACACATTTCTGGTAGCTCAGATCACTACCCTTATCCAGAGGTGCTAGAAAAACCATAAGGAGAGCAGTCACATTACAGAGACAGTCCTGTCTTATGTCTGCAATTAACCCAAACTGTAGAGACTGAAACCAGTTGTCTTACTGACCTTTAGAAACCTTAAGAATAAAAACTTAAGAAACCTGATAATCAGACAGGTAAAAAGTAAAATGCAAAATCTATCTGTCAGACTGCTGAAAGTCACATTCTCACAACACATGGTATTTCACATAGGCAGACCTCCTTACTATTTATTGACTCCTAAGTTGAAAAATGACTTTTTATTGACAAATTAAATGGAAAATGTTAGGTTCTTTGGTTTGTTTGCTTGGGTTTTATTCAAACCAGCTCTAATTTAATAACATGCTAAGTGGCCTAAAAATCACAGAAATTCTCATCTCCAAAAGAGTCAGTCCACTGTTTTGTCATTGCTGCTTCACAGAACCTTTTTAAATTTCTATGGGTCTAGAATAGTCAGCTGTTCGTTTCCATAAACAGCCTAGCTAAGTAGCAGATGTTTCCTTGGGCAGTTATTCAACATATCTAGAAAAAAAAAATCCCTTTCCCTTCCAGGCTTCTGACAGCTTTGTTTCCAGCTCCTGACTTCTTTTCCCTGCTGAAATGTTCAACCTTTATAGCAGGCCTGCACAACAGGTGGGCTGTGGGTCTCTTGCAGCTTTAAAAACCATTTGTTTGGCCCATCAGCTGCTGAGAAGCATCATGTACTGTTTGATTTTCCCAGCTGCCAAGAGGCAGCAACAAGATGTCCAGCAGAAAATGCATATCTCCTGGCTTGTCACTGATCCCTCAGAATGCATGTACCTCCTAGTCAGCCACCTGGTCAACCAGCAGCCACATGGCTCCAGATCACACACACACACATCGCCTCGCAGGTCAAGGAAGCAGCATATCAAGAAATATTTGGGACATTCAAGAGCAGTATTTGGCAGGGGGGGAGGTGAGATGGAGGTGAAGGAAAATGAGAAAGCAACAATACAGGGGAAACTGAAAACACTGTTGAAATGAGTTGACAGAGAAGGAGGAACATCACAGGAAAAAGTGAAAATATATTTTCATCCTGCGAATGACCTAATATATCCATTTGAGAATCCTGGCTCTATACTAAACCCAAGCATTTTTCTGATAGAAATCCTATGTAATAATAAATGAGCAACAACAAATCTGTATAAGTAACAATGAGTAACAACAAATACTTACTAAGCAGTGATAAAAATGGAATAACTTATGAGAAAGTGTCAATTGAATAAAAATGCAGAATTTATTAGTTAATATATATATATATAGAGAGAGAGATATTTAGTGGTTCCAAAAGTTTTAATGAGGAAAAGAGGCAAGAAAAATTTGGTAAAATGTATAAAGAATCAGGTGTTTTTCTTGGACTTAATAAATTAATACTTTAGAGAATATATGGCCATCAGTTTACATGGCATTATACAGATGGATGAGCTCATCTTTAGGCAGCTATGGGTGCCAATGGAATTGCTTTTGATTAAGGGGAACATGGAAAGGAATAGACAGAAATGCAAAGATAGGAGCTAGAAGCTCTGTGAGAAAGATTGGAGGGAGTCTACAGAATGGATAAAGGAAATGGACTTGAGACTGGTCATCACAGTCAATATCAGGAGCAAAATAAATTAAGAAAATACTAAAGACTAAAAGAAAAGACATTTTAGTTAAATGTGCTGCAAAGAGAACTGATGTCCCCAGAAAAGAAATAGATGTCCTGTCATTTGAGAATATTGAAAACTATTTTTAAAAAATCATTAGTTAATTTGAGAGTAGTCTTGCACTGGAAAATGTATCCTATCTATGATTAGCAGCCAACAGTAATCTTCTGTAAGTCTACAAACACGAACTCATAAAAATACTCAAGATTTACAGAAATTAGGACAAGAAGTCTGATGCGATTAGAATTGGAAATAAGGACAGAAAATGTGACTAGGGGGAGTGACTGAGACTAGTTAAACACATAGATAGAAACACAGAAACCAGGGCACTGGACGACACTGTGAAATAGAATGCATAATAAGAAACAGTTGGCTGACAGTAACTGAGACTGAAGTTGGGGGACTGAGTGATTTGTATTAACAGGCAAGAACAGAACCCTGTGGTTGAGAACAGAAAGAAAGAGGGGGGACATAACACAGATAGGGCAAGAAATTCAAGTAAAGTCATCTGAAATCTCTTAGAAATCTTGAAAAGAATGGGTATGAAGCATACAGAAAGAACATTATGAGTCAATATGTAGAGACATCTGGATCTTGATTACCAAGGATATTAGGCATAAGAAGTCAAAATTCGAGGCTGGAATTTTGACTGGCTGTAAAAAGAAATTTGCACTGAAAGGTGAAAGAAAAAAGAGGAAAGATATTCTAAAATTTGGAAATTGATATCGGGACTGATACAAAGCCCAGAGATGAGGGAGAACCAAGACGAGAGGTGATACAGGTTGCAGGAAAAATGAAGATTCTGTTCCCAAGAGCATGAAATGTATCCCAAGATAGTCTTTATTTATCTCAACAAGTATAGCAAAATATCATTCCTTAGACCACAGTGCTCATAATGAGGTATTACAGTTTATCAGTTACTTGGTTAGCTTTATCATGAATCTAAAGACTTAATCCCATGCAGTTTTCAGATGTTGTCTCACAGTGGAACTTCTGACTTTGTAGTTTACTTCTGTTAAGAAGAAAACCCTAGGAAATGGTTACTTAGTACATTAGTAAAAACACTCAGCTGTTAGAAAATGCCAAAATTAAGATTTAATAATATGAAAGAAATTGAGATAATCATTCACATCTCATCTATAAAGCATGATGTCTAATGATGGAAGTATTATATATAAAGCAGGTATTACACAAAGCATGAGAACACACACTGAACACTGAAGATGAAGAAAATATTGGATAGATATCCATTTATTCAACTACAACCTTATCCTCTGCACTGAACAAGACAGGGTACTGTGAAAAATACAGTATCTAATAATATAATTAAAGATTATATCATGACACATACACAAAGACAGTTGAACAAAGGTGCGGAAGACAACCTTAATTCTAACATTTCCTAATTTTGGAATGCTTGACTTCACAGCCTTGATATTGGCCTTTTCCAATAAAGTTTTTGATCTCATAAAAAATATTGTCACATATTTCCACACACTTTTGTCCAAGATTTATACATCACAAATGGAACTGAGTGCATAAGCTTCACAGAACCACCAGAAGTTCCTTTTCAATGTGGAAGTCCTTCAGATAGCTATCTTTCAAACACAAATATAGCAAGAAAGAATCAAGTACTATCATTTGCTGAGATTATTACACAAGATTTTTCTTGTTGAAAAATAGATTAAACAAGGTTCAAACCAATGCAGAAAACAATTTAGGTAAGGTTTCCAGGCAAATGACTGGAGCTGTATCTAAGCAATTTTTATTAATGTAGAGGGCAGCTGCAGGGCAGCCTTCCCCTAGCACTTGGGCAGCAAAATGCATACAGTAAGTTCTTTCTATGGGCAGAGTTAAATCATAGTTTCTTTCTCGCTCTTCCTCAGTGGCCTTCAAAAGCCTTACAAGGAACTTCATATGGGGCTGTGCAGTCAGTGGAGATGTTGCTGCTTTATTTCTCTATTCCTGAATCTGTCAACATCTCTATGTGCTGCCTTGTCCTTCCTGGGAGGAAAAAAGACAGCTGGCCCTGGAAGGTTTTGTGTGTTTGGCAGCTGAGTGGGTCCTTTTCTTCCATCGGGAAAGCATAGTATGAAGCCATTTAGCATTACAGTTTACTGTATTGTTAATATGAGCCTACAGAAGAAGTAGAGATCTAAAAAAAGGCAAGAAGTTGGTGGAAAAGGTCTTAGAAAGCACAGGTTCATTTTTCTAAGGGACTGGGAGAGTAAGATAACAGGCACAGCTGGAGAAAGGCCAATAATGTGCCAGAAGGAAAAGTAATATTTGCAGCAGAATAAGAAACTGAAGTATTTGGACTGACGGACAAGGAGAACAAAATTTGTGCTAGATGAGAATGCACAGTTTAGAAAAAAAAACTGATTGAAAGTGCAGCAAGATGGGAAAACTTTGAGGACAGGCCAAATGCAAAGGCTCTGTTTCAACACAGACATTTTGAGGAAAAAAAAAAAAGGCCTGAGAATTCAAGGGAATGAGCAGGGTGAGAAGACTTAGGAGAAAATAATCAAGGTGATTTCAGAAGCAGCTGAAATGACGGCATGTAGAAGTTGCAAGTTAATTGGAAAAAAGTAGAAAAACTATAAGCTGAGCCAATTGATACTAAACAGAAAATAAATGGAAAAGACGAACAAAATAGCAGCATGAGAAAGGTAACATTTGATTAAGCTTCCTGTTCTTATCAGGACAGCTTTGGGACAAAAGCACAAAACCATTTGTGAGCAATTTGGGAAAAGGAAGGCATGACAGGGACACCACAAGAAAAGAATGGTCAATGGGGAAGACCATGCAGAACCAGAACATTTTTAGAGGATTTTAGGTAATGGGTAAAGGGAGGGGTGTTTCAATGGAATGAAGATGAATGTACAGGAATTGGGAGGGAAACTACTCAGAGACAGAAAATTGGAAATATTGAACTTATAGAGGAAAAGAAAAAAAAAATAATGTAGGTAGGCAAATACATGGTAAGTAACCAGATGGGGAAGAAAAAAACCCAGTGGAAATAAGAAAGTAAAAGCGTCAGTAAATTCATTGTTCTCGGTCTTAGTAAGAGGTCGGGTAACAAAACAGCATATAAAAGTTAAACATTATCTTTGTATGGTACCTTTTTGTGTGGGATGAGGGGGTCTTGGGAAACCGGATTGGGAGCTAGGCATAGGCATCTAGTGAACCTACAATATGTATGGAGAAGAGGATAATCTGCTTTATTATTATTTTAAACAGAAGCAAAGAAAACATTTAAAACCAGTGTCTACACCAGTTCCTAATAACTTAGTATCTGTTTGCATCTCTTAAAAATACTGAAGTATATCTGAGACCCATAATTGAATTATTTGTTATGATCATTTGCTAACATTTTACAGATATTCCAGCAAACTGTTATCTACTCAGAATTTAAAAAACTCAAACGCAACCCTAAAATATCCTGTATTGCTTCTTTCTACAGTCCCATATTCAAATTTCCTTTTACTATTGCTTCCATTTTACAAAAGACTTTACATGAACTAAAAGTGAATCTAAATGAGTGCTACACAATGAAAAATAGAACAGAACATACCCCCCTTATTGACAAATGCAATTATCTCCTACGCCTAAATTAGTTCTATTCCTTACTCTCAAAGTGATACTTAAAAATAGCAGCATTAAATATAACTTCAAATTGACAAGTATCCATTTATTTATAATAAATAGTAGACAAAATCTTTAGTTTTCATTATGATTTTCTTGCATAATATTTTCTTAAATGCTGAAATTATACTTTGTATTTCAATTATTTCCCTTCCCTACAGAGCACTGCAGCTTTCCTACCTTTGTTTGCTTAGTTACAGAACTGCATAGCATGCTCAATACAGTAAATTGAAAAATGATTGTGGATAAAAGGACTATTACCCCAGGCATGCTTTGATACTGAGACACAAATGTGTTTTTGAGAGAAATAAGAAAGGCATAACTATTTGCCTAGTAAGTATTTTTTCCAGAACCTGAAAGATGCCAGAGATGGCAGTATATTCTTTAATATGGAATATATTATATGTGGGATGATATAATATATATTTGTATATAATATTTCTTCTATAGTGCATACTAGAGTATACAAAATATCATTTACAGATAAAATGTAAGGACATAATTGAAATTTTACATAATTTTAAGGATGTGGTCTTTGTTGCCTCAAACAAAATCCAAAAAAGTATTGGAAAACATTTGCATCCATTAGAAAGCTTTTGTGGAGCTTTGCAGCTAAAGGACCCCAACTGTACTGAGCATGCTTTATCCCAGTGCTGCAGGAATGAAGCAGTTCTTTCCCAGAAATTCTTTCTTCTCCCTCCTGCCAATAATTGCCATGCTAAATATTGAAATAAGAACAGAATGCACTCACTGCTTCCCTCCCTGATATCCAGGCAGATGCACAAGAAGCAACAGAAATGTACTGAAAGCAGTAGGGGATGTGAGCTTGATAGGGAGAAGGGGTAGCAGAGACTAAACACAGAAATGTGGTTTGCAGGAAGGCTCATAACAGGGAATGTCAGTGCAGCTCTCAAAATGATGGGACAAGAAGAGGACGCAACAGGAAGGGTCAGACAGAGCCAGGGGGCTGGGGATCACTGAGAGAGAAAGATCTTGTAATTAAAGAAATAATCAGGGTGGCATGAAACTGAGTTCAGAAGAGAATGCTGGAAGAATGTCAAGCTAGGAAAAAAGAACCACAATGTAATGTAGAGCAAGGAAAATAGTGAGATTAGCAATTGACAAAAGATGAAATTAGAGGGAGGAGGAAGAAACTAAGAGGAACTGGGACAGAGACAAAGGGATACGTACTAAGGGGGACACAGAGAAAAGGGAGTTTATGGTGAAAAGAAATCCTCCTTCCAATATTGGAAGTGAACACAAAGAGTCCTGGCACTTGGCATGACTTGTCTGCTATTAACTGTTTCTTGAACAATTTCTGAAGCCTGTCATCCTATAATGGCTGAGCTACAATGACAATAAGCTCCTACAGTTACATTTGTATTGCAGGATTACATATTGTGGTGGATCTAAAGGTTCTGAATTGTTGTAAGACTATTAAACTGAATATATTAAGCTATGACAACTCTATTTATTGTTTCTTTTCTTTTTCTTAAAACCCCTCTTTTAGTTAAATGTTAAGACTGCAAAGTAGAGATGGGAAATGTCAGAATTAAGGTTGCCTTTGCAATATGATTCAATATCACAATCAGAATATATCATGGCCCAGTCTTGAATTAAATCATCATCTATGGATTTTAGTTTTTTTTTTTTTAAGGTGCACCACCTTGGATAGATGAATCAAGGAAAAGTCATCATTACTGAGAATGTCTCCTTGATTTCATTTATTGCAATATGAAATTATATGAAATTAGCAACAGTAGGCACAGGATAGCTGGGAAAGAATGCATAATCATTGTTCAAAAGCTGAAGTGCTGTTTCTATGTAGTTTTGGATAAATCCTTTAGAATACATACTTCCAAAATTATCTGTTGCTCATATTATAAATATTCATCTTGATAGTCCATAAGCAAAACTGAACTCAACAGAACAGTGATTTGACTACAATGAATACATTTGCAAACAATGCAAACTATCCTGAAAAATTAGGTACTTGAACATTAAGCAATATGTCATCCTAATCCTTCTTAGCTTTATTTCCCAGCTATCAAATTCGAATACTCCAAACTTCACTTCCTTGAAAGAATGCTCTGAAGACAAAGCAATTAATGTTTGCAATGAGTGCAAGTACTGCAGTGATTGGTGTAGCAGCATAGCCTCCCAAGAAATTAGAAATCTGTTTTAGCACCAAAAAAAATAATAAAATGTCTGGAATATAACAAAATGACAAAATGACTGAATTCTTACCAAATGAATTATGTCAAATGGTGCTTTGAATAAGGTATAGATTTTATGGGAAGGAAGGCAGGATTCTGCAGTAACAAACCTCTTAAGATGTACCCACTTCCCAGGCAACATTTCATCTGGCATATTCCAACTTCTGTGTTACGGCCTTTGCAGACAAAACTTGTCTTTGTTTATATACATGTGTTTGTCTTTCATAAGAACTTATTGCCTCTTTTGTGGTTGTTTATATGCTCAATCCATTAAAAGCTTCTTGACTTTTTTATACTGTTGTTACAGCCTCTTTGTGGCACACCAGTAACAACTCCTTAGAAGTTAGAAAACGTGATTATATAACACACAGAAGATGTCAAATATTACTGTTAGGATGAGTGACTTTGAAATACAAAATAAAGGCAATTGAGAGTGATTACTGAAGATAATCATTTTAGGTCTGCCCCTGAAAAATGCGCCTTCATTTACAATTGAAAACAATTGCTATTTTTATTATTTACTACTCATGTAGGTAGACTTAGCCTGTTGACAAGAATAGACATTATAACATAAATACTATCTTTAAAATTTACTCTTTACTAATATCTTGATGTTTGCAATATACACATATACATTTAGATTCATGGGGGAAGTAATACGACTCTCTTTAGTATTTCATGTATAAATTTACTCAGCAGATTTGTTTTATTAAAATGTAAATAATGGGATGTGGTAAGTGAAAAATCCAAGATGGGAATAAACAGCTTATTTATTGTTAATACTCAGAATAGCTTATTGAAACACACCTTTCAGTAACTGCCACTGACTATTAGCTATGAAATTCTCATCATGCCTTGAATGTTACCCATTAGGTTTAGCCATTTGTACAGTTAAAAGGCTCAAGATGTTTCAAATGTAACTTTAAAAACATTGCTAACTGAAATCAAACTACACATATTCACAAAACTGCATTCAGTATGTCTGAGATTCAACCCAATGTTGCTTCAAAATAATTATTCTTCTTTAATTGCTCTGTATAAACAGAAATGACCTATTAATTTAAAGAAAATCTATCAGCACAGAATGTATTCTCTTATAAACAAGCAAGATGAACTTGACCTTGTTTGAACTTGTTTTGATGTGGCCCAGATGGTAGGCTACATGCTTGAATAGCAGTCTAAAGCTGAGGAAAAACTCATATAGCAAGATCTAGATTTATAGCCTTTTGCAAATTCGTACCTTGTATTGTCCTTTCAGCATCTGTTCTGCCCCCGCTGCGGTCAGCTTCTATCTCTGGGGTCAGAGAGTCTAGAAACATAGAAAGGTAAGACTGACACATATTTCATTTGATTCTTATAGCCCTTTTTACAACCTGTTACTCCAATGCTGAATTACAATACAATCAACCTTTGTCAGTTTTTTTAATGTTGAACAATGACTGGAGGCCAAGACAATTTTTTGTTAGACTAGGAAGATTAATGAGCAATAGATTTTTCAAGCATAAAGGGGGGGAGGAGAAAAAGAGGAAGAAAAAAAATTGACTTCTCAAGCTAATAATATTAAATTGTCCTAGTTTGAACATTCTCTCCAGCGAGTTTATTTGCACATACTATATAAACCGACAAAGCAATGAAGAGAGAGGTAACACTTTTAGGAAGGAAAGAAAAGAGATTTTCTTTTTTTCCCCTCCCATCATGTTATAAATTTCAATATAACAAGATTCTTTTGGCACTTAAATTGAAAGTTAATGACATAGAGGCAAAAACTGGCTTCTTACCATTTAGGACCCTGAGACTATCTGTCGAAGCTGCCTGTTTCAGTGTTTGTTCTGCTTGCTCTCGTCGTTTAGTCTCAAATTCAAGTGCTTCCTGCAATTTCCTCTTTGCCTTCTTTTCCTTCTTTAGTCTTTTCTGAATTATTGCTAGGAAAAGAAAATAACATCAGTGTACTCAGATTTGGATGTGAAATTTGGCTGCACCAATACCTCCTAAGAGTCTTGGAAATGCTACAATTGCAATAGTTCACATAAATTGACTAATTACACAATACCAACTTAAATTACTTGTAATTTGGTGGAATCACCCTGGGATATTCTAAGAGCTACTGTCCTATATGACAGCATTGAAAACTGTAGGTGACAGGTGATATCAAACAATAGCTCTTTTTCTTTTTCTTTTTTCTTTTTTTCTTTTTTTTTTTTTTTAAGAAACAGCTAAGAATCTGTGAATGTTCAAGTAAGAAAACCTTGGTACCAGCAATGAAATGTCCTTTCTGAATCAGTTGGCATAGATCACCTCTGTCTCTGGAGGTGAGGTGGTTTTAGTGGAATTGACTTCATTTCTATCTCCCACAGCACACAGTTAATATACACATAGCAATGGAGTTCTTGCCTGCCTGCAGCTCCTCTCATGTAAGAGGGGGATCTGACTGCTTGGGTGCCTGGGCAGCCATCACCCTGCTGTGGGCCTTGTTTCTTGGGGAAAGCCCTGAGACTTCTAATTCCCCTCCAAGCTCTGCTTCCTGCAAACCATCTGATCTCTCAGTGCCCAGTTTCTGCCCTGTATTTACTTTTTTCCACATTTCTCTTTTCTCTTTTTCTTGCCTTCTCTTGGCTCCTGTCCCATCAGCCAACTAACCTTGAGGACCTCACATCAAATCCTTTATGGTGCTGGATCCCCCAATCAAATATTACTGCACTTTGTCAAATGTGAGGAAAAATATTAGGAAATAAAGTAGTATTTTAAAATTTAGCATAGAAAGACCTAATTTAGAAAAAAATATTTTCCTTGTATTTCTTCAGTTCAAACTGTGTAAGGAAAAGGATTGCAAATTCAGGATGGAACTTCATCACAACTTTCTTTTTTATGTTCCCAGTGACTTACAACCACAAAAGTAAGACTTGCAGGATCCCTAACTAAAGGTGTCACAGGTTATGATCCTGATTAAAAAGGACAATGTGAATAAATTTTTCTACTCTGTAAAAACCAAAGCTAGCCTCTGAAGGAATGATGTAAAGTTGTTGAGCATAGCATTATCTCCCCCACCCACACCCCAATCCTTCTTACGTAGTACATTTAGGCTTTTCAGGGATGTGCATGTCAAAACCTTATTGCCCTAAGATCTTCCTGAATAATCCTTTCCTGCAGAGTCTGTTATTTTAACACTAACTAAAACATTAGCTACTAAACAATTCACTGAAGAATTTGTTACACACCCCAGAAGAATTATCCCTACCAAACCCAGGTACTGGGTGATGCTAGGTTTGCATGCCATGATCTATCTATCCCTTTATCTCGCTCCAAAGTAACCTCTAGCACATGCCCAGGGATGAATGCTGGAAAAGATAAAAATATACTTCTGCCAGTTAATAGTCCCCATGTACATTAGACTGTGACTGTGGTTTATTTCATAAAATGCAAATAATGAAACTTTTAAAGGGAACCATCATTGTTATTAGTATTTAATTTATATGCTAAGAACCACCTTTTGGCTGATCTTGGGTATTTTCTGTTGCTATACAAAACTGTTCAGGCACAAAATTAACATAAGCACATATCCTGTAGTCAGAATAACTACAGAATTTACATATTGGAATTTAGAATTTTGGTTCTTTCTCATTTTGTACTACACCAACTACTTCACAGACTAATTACCTTATACCATCAAAGAACATCTAGCATCTATACAAAGGCTAAACTAAATGCATTTTGAATCATTGCGTGGCTTTAATGTTTTCATTATAAGTACTTTGAAAGTGATTGCAATAAATGAGAAGGAAACATATGTTGCTTTTTGAATTAAAATGTCATCATGGCTGACACATTGTAGATGTGACTACAGCAGTCAGAGCCAGAATTAGCAAGCTCTTACTGTGTAGCTGCTCACAGAAGAGATATTATCCTACTTTCACCAGTTGATGAGACACACTCTACAGCCTTAGGAATCACTAATTGGAATATTTACAAAGAAGAAAGGAAACAGTACAGTAAAAATGCAGTTCTATAGAACACACAGTACCAGCAGTGACTTTTATGTCCAAAAAATAAGGTATGTAGTCACTAAAGAAAATTATATTTCATTTGTGTTAACATAATGAGCAAAAGATAGAGAGATGTTGCTGAAGATCCCATTCACCTAAAGGGTTTTGACCTGTATGTGAAACAGTGGCTTGTGTTTCTATGCTGATGTTTGTAAGTTTATTTCAGTATTTTCATATGGTATCTCTTCACTTCAGGGATATGGTACACTTCTCCCATCCTTCTCATGCTTTCACTAAGACACATGAAGCTTTCTTTAAGACATGACACTTGCTATCTGGAAAACTAATAATAGGTAAAGGCTTCCATACATTTTTCTACCTCTAATTGAAGAATAAATTCTCACAATAATTAAAATCTGGCCTTATTTTTTCTCTCTTACTTCAACCTGTTCATTTTAAAGAATAATCCATCACTTTTCTTTCTTTTGTACAGAAATATCCACTAGCAGAAATAGTCATCCTCGTTATATTTGCTTTGCTGCATACCACCAGCAACTGTTCAAATCCATTTCTCTTTGGTGTGACTTGTTTCCCAGTGCAACATCATCATTAGCGGGATACATATACAAAAGCAGTAATGTATCATGCTGTCATTAATACTGTCAACTATTTCAGTACCCTGAACAAAATATGGGACTAACCCATGCTCTTTTCTGACTGCAACTTTGAGTGAAATTCATTTTGCTTAATTCTAGCTGCTCAAAACACATGTGTCTAGTATAGCCTAATCAACTATATTCCCTCTGGAGTTAAAGGAAAGAGAAACAATTCTTCACAGTGCAATTGAGCCCACCTACCTATCTGAGAACAGGATATACCAATCTCTTTCTTTATTGATCAGAAGGGGAACTTCTATTAATGTAAATGAGGTGCTTAATTTTTGAATGGCAAAACTCAAGTAAGGTCAGATGGTTCCCCCACAGCCTTTTCCATTGTGCATGTGATTGCATAACTCTGAAACAGAATATCTATTTGAGCAATTGTGAGAGGGATGCAAGGACTAAACAAGCTCTTTTACCAAATTACTTTGAAAGTGTAAGTAAGTAGTACAATTGTACTGAGCAGAAGAGGCCAGCTGTGGACAAAAGGATGATTCATTGCACAGCTCTAATAATTGTTAATAGCAATTGCCTTTAAAAACATATTCTCAAAAGTTAAAAAAAGGCTAATTAATAATGTGATCGTCCTACCCTTGAATTGGTCAAGGCATTAAACAGGATTACATTGTATACTTACTGCTAGCATGTTAGTTAAAGGTAAAATGACATTGGTTGTGAATCCAACTGTTCTTGGGATTCTCTCTTTAGGTGGTTCCCAGAAAGTTAAACTGGACAAGAAGAGAGTTGGAACTTTAGCTCTGCAGAAGTGCACATCTGACTTGTCATGGTCTGAGTTAAACAACAAGTGAGTCCCAGAGGTTAACTATCCCTTGCAAAATAATTAGATGCTATTAAAGGGTGAGAAATACAGACAGAAAAATGGATGCATAAAGAAAGATGGGAACCTGCTTGTAATGCAAGGAGTTAATGCAAATCACTGTAAACAGTCTCATCTTTACTATCAATGAAATTATTTAAAAATCTTTAACACGTATATGCTTTACAGTGGGCTGTTGTTAAGAAATCCTACTAGTGCTCCTCCTTTATCAAGAAGAATCTTAACTATTCCTTATACAAACATGTATTTTATCTTCTATGCATTACAAAGGGCTCATATATTACTATTGTCTTTATATTTCGTACATACAGTTTCCCTAAATATGTAATACAAGAACACAGATAAGAGTTACTAAAAACTTGCAGCCTCTTAAATTTGATACAAATTGTCTTTCTATTAAGTAGGTATCCCTTTTTATAATGATCACAATCTGTAAAAGTCTGTAACAGCATCTATGGTATTTGTAGTCGCTTTTGTATTACTTATGTAACAAACAATATTCAAGAAAAATGTTGAGGAAAAGAAGGTCCTTGCTCCAAGTCTCGTGAAGATCCTACACAAAACCAGGCAGGTTATAAAACTTCTTGCACCTCAGTCAGCTAAGACGCAATATAATGTAAGGGGGGTAAAGTTTTGATCAAACACAGGTGTTTGATAAAAAATTATTTTTCCTAAGAAAATGAGCAACAAACTGTTTATATCTGCTTAATTAAAATACCTCTGTTCTTTTGCTCCACAGCCAACTGTTTTTCAAGTGTTTCCCTCAGTTCTCGTTCCCTGAAGAGCTCCATCTTCAGCTCTGTCTTTTCCAGTTGGACCTGTTTCTCTTGAGCTCTGGCATTGTCTATAGCAACCTTTAGTAGACCCTGTTCAAAGATAAAGTTGGATAATGTTTGAACAATGTTAGAACAGCTGACATAATAACTAACTACTGTTTTTTTTTTCCTTGATAGTCATATGAGATTTTAGAAGTAAAATAATTATGTCACAGGATCAAAGCCTCCCAATTATGAACAGCAATTTTTAACTGGAATTAATTTTAACAGATGGACAAAAATCTGTAAAAAGTCATGAGTCAAGTTTGCCCAGAAAAATGCAGGTTCATGTTTGATTGTGCATATAATTAATGTGAAAAACATATAGGGATAGGTCTATTCTTTCTAAGAAAACTGAAAAATATTTGGCACTCTCACAATCACATCACACACAGAATCTAATCTCTAGTCAAACTCAAGCCAATGGAAAATAGCAACAGGAGAAAGGTTCTTCTAAAGCCTTGCCATTTTGCTCCTCATCACTGTTCTTTAATATTAATGTCAAATATTTTCACATTTCATATTGTTTCCAAGGATGATAGATATATTGGGATGCTAAGCAAAGGAACGTCACAGAGCAGGAAAATATCTGAGTTTTAAAGTGTGTTATCTGATCTTCTATAAGTATTCTCTAAAAGCAGAGAACAAAACACAATCATCTCTCAGTGTCTTGACCTAAGATATTGAAACAAATTCTACCTTTTTTCTGTTGTTACCATATCAGGAAATAATAATTCAGACCATTTTCTAAGTTCTCTTGAGAATTTCAACTTCACACTTCCTTCTTTTTTTTGCAAGGAAGTAGGATAATTCTGGCAGTGTAGTAGTGGTAGTCAAAACAACAATAATAATAATAATAATAACAACAACCAGAGAGTTAGGACACTCAGACAGGGCATAGAAATAGAAGGAGCAATGGAATTGAACTACATGAACATGGAAACATCCTTTCAGATTTTCCAGAAGCCTGGCTATCAGGCTCTCAGGTCTACACCTGAATCTCTCCTATTGAAGCTATCATAATAGAAGAGATAATTAAGCATGCATATGCATATATGAACCTCCATGGATATGAAACTAACTCTCCTATATCCTAGGCAAGACTCCTGATAACTTCACCGTAGAGATAATTTGACCCAGCAGAGATTTAATTACTGATATAAAGCAAAACAACGCGAACAAGAGAGACTGAAGAGTACTCCTCAATGGCTCTGCTAGAGAAGCATTCAGCTAACAGATACAAGGTTCACACTCAAGACCCGGAGTGTTACAGACACAAAACCATGAGCGCCCTCTCCAAAATAAGCTCCCTCACCCCTCAGGCACACTTCCTAGATTGGATCCTGGCTGCATGTTTTTTTCACTATTTTTTTTAAATACCTCCAAAAAAAGAATGGAAAAAGAAGCCAGCATGATGATACTTGAGAAATAGAAAAAGTGTTTTCCTGAGTGTTAGTCTGCACATTTATCTCATTAGTCTTCCCAGTGTCAATGACTGCTTTAAAATTTTTGTCCTTCATACTCCTCGTTTAGTTCTGTTTTCAGAGCCTGTTATTTCCAGTACTCATCATCCTCCTTCTTAACTAAATTGTTGCCTCAAGTGTTGTCTTATGCAGAGCTTAATGCTTTGCAGCTCTATTACACTTCAATCTACTAAAGTTCACAGAAGCTAAAAGAACTCAACACCTTCTGACTACAAGGCCCATATGGTCACTAAAATTATATATGCAGCATAAGTACAGAACCATGTTCAGAGATATGGTAACAACGGTAACACAACAAATGTCCTTACAAATATGTTTAAAGTTTTAGCAGTTTTCTTTCAAAGAGCCAAATGGTATTGTAAAATAGCTACATCACAAAGGTATTGTATGTTGAATGCTAAACCTGAATGACTACTAAAAAAGAGACAGAAAACTAAATATAAAGCTTTACATACATATGCAAAGCAAACCACAATTTGAAATATTTGGAAAGTCTTTACAATCTATTTTGCAGAAGTTAATATTCATTTGAATTCTGTTCCTTTCCCCCATCATATTCTCCTACATTTGATGCATTTGAAACAGTAAGAAATTGAAGTAGAAGTTGTTTATCAATACCTGCTTCTGGATTATGCCCTAGAATGATTGAATCTCCTCCTATTCATCACTTACAGGAACATGTGATTCATCCAAATCGTTAATAAACCAGATCAAGTGAAATTACATGAAAAGTATTTATTGAGGAAAAGTGTATTGTCTAGTAAGTTTAAAGCTGCAAACACCCGACTCCCAAATTCTTTACAATCCATAGTGTTTAACAATTAAATCAAGCTGCTAAAGCAACTGCCATCTTTACTCAATTCAACTACATTCATATACATGTTTCTTCTTCATCAGGAACAAACAATTAGTAACAAATGAAAGAGATCATTACATCAAGTGCCCTTTTAGATCACCCCAATTAAAACTTTAGTTTAGCTGTATTTTAATTCTAAGATACCAAATTCTAATTTTCTGCTCTGATTGCTCTTGTTGACTTATCTTTGAAAGATGTACTCTCAGTGCAAAGCATAGAGATTATTTAGCAAGATGCCAATGTTGGCATCACTTAATGTGTTGATTGGTTGTATTATCAGTACCAGTTTAAAATAAATTAGTATTAAACTATTATTGTCCTTGGCTGACAAAACACAATATTTTGGTGTTCTTTAAATATGAAACAATCATTATGAATAAACATGGAGAATAACACTGGAGTGTAACACTGATGTGTGTAATTTTATATTAAGAATTGCTGCAAAGCACAAAGCTGCTAAAAGCATATTACATTTTCTATTGCATTTCTGCACCACACTTCTTCCCCCAGCCCTTCCTTTTTTTATACTTGCTAACATAGCTAATGGTAATACATTACTTATTGCTGCTGATTATGTCTGAAAAATATTAGCTTTTTGGAGCCAAGATCCACTAGGGACTACTTATAAGCTACACAAAATTAAGTTTCATTTTTAGAAGTTAAATCAGTGCACATCAGTAGGCATCCAATGTGAAAAAAAAAATCTGCACTAGAGCCAAACTGATGCATATCAAAAGTGCTGTTGCTGCCAATGACAGCTCTAATGCAAAAATCCTGGAAACATTCAATATCTCCCTTTATTCCATGCAGAAAGGGCTGAGAAAAACTAGAAGTACAGCATCTATAAAATCATCAGTGCCCCTTGGAAGTGGAATAGCAATTTCAGAGGTGCATGAAACTCTCTTAATTATCCCAGTGGATCAGCTGGAAAAGATTATACAAAATACAGTATGTCCAACTTGTATGTGCTACTGCTAATCCTCTAACCTGATATTAAATCAATATGCTGCCAATGACAATGGGAAATGCAGTGCAACACAGGACATTAACAAAACCAAAATATTTCCCTTTAGAGCAGGTCAGATGTTATAGAGGCTGGATAATGGTAATTGTAGTGAACATGCTCAGGTTCCAGCTTTGGCTTTAATACAGTGACTCTATCTGGAGCTGGGCTTTAGGCATGGCATGCTGTTCTTCTCCTTGGTGTCACTCTTGATAATTTTGATTTCAATGTAATGTCAAAAATAGACATTTTGTTTTCCCTAGAGATTTATAAATCATTCTGATTTGGTTTGCTTACTTTACTATACTTGTTTGAGTAATTTGCTCTGATAAATTCTTTAGAAATGTCCCAAATACATAGTTAAGTGATACGATTTTTTACCCATTCTTTGATGTATCCAAAAACATAATCATGTTAAGGCATTTTAATGATCCTACAGAAATTAAACATATATCAAACCTCAACTCAGTCTTAAAACCAGTATTACCCATGATCATTTTTAAATTATGCAAATAACGTGTTGCCTACTTTGAAAGGGGTGAAGGGGAAGGTATATAGAAGTTCCCTCTCTTTCTAGGTGCACCTAGGTGTGTGTTCCACTTAACTGAATTATGTTAGCTACAGATTTGTATGTGACATCAAAATGACCTTACTAATTTGTCTGACAGATCTATCATCTAGAAGATGATATCCTGTTTCCAACAAGTGCCCATATTGAGTGAAAAACTAGAACAAGAAGAGATGCACACAGTGAAGCTTTCCTAGTCAAACCTCCTAGCTTCCAGAGGGCTGTAGCTCAGGAGCTTCCTTTTGCAATATTAACTTTCAACAAATATTTTCACATAACATTGCTTCTCTTTTAGTCAGGAAAATATATATAATTTGTATGCTCTCATCCTTAAAACTATCTAGTGGCAGCCTTCGCAAAAGATACAAACTTTTTTAGTTAACTCCATGGGTTAATTTTTGAATATCCACTATTTGTAACTGATTAGTGTGAGAGACTGAAGTTGCTAATGGCTTAAACAACCAACAGGGTACTTTGCTAACAATGGGCAGAGTGGCCACCCAGGTGCTGAGGGTGTGCATACTTGACACCTCAGGCCACAAGCTGGGCTTTAAACAAGATGAGGGAAGAAGCAAACCCTGTGAGGTGGGGTACTGTTTCTTTGCCCTTACACAAATGACTCAGCTGTGCTAACTTCCTTCTGGGGAAGCACTGAGACAGTTCACGTGTAGCCTGACAGCTGAAAGTATTTATCTCTGCTGGTGGGCCACAATGGGCCACAACTGACCCAACTGCACTGATGTAACAGGCAGCTGTAAGGACTTAGACGATCAAAGACTCTGGAAGTATCTCATGACTCTCAGTATTACAACATCCAGTGTAAAACTCCCTGCCCTAACAGAGGCTCCCACCTGAACCTGAACATATATCTCATTAAATCTTTGAGTTTTGTGGAATTCCCCCACTGATGACAGATCAAGACTGTCCCTTCCACAGGGCTGAGACCATTACTACAACCAACAGACATCAAAATTGCAACTACCAAGTCTCATCGCTGGATCCAATGGGTGGTAACTATCTATCTTTTTATTTTTATCCTTCCTTTCTCTTTCCTTCCACATTTTCTTAAGCATTATTTTTATGCTTTTATATTGCTATATTACCATAGATAGTATCAACCAAAATGGCTACATACCTGTTTTCATTTACAACCAAATTGTTCTAAAATAAACCCTCATACATATATTTAGAAACACTGATCATTCAGTGTTTTTTTACTCTAATCCACCTTAAGAGATCTATTAATGAGAACTTGGCTTACCCTCCCCGTCTGGGGTGGGTTGTAACAACTAGTGACTAGGTACCATAAGCAAGGTAAGACAACATAGGTTGAATATCTCTAAAGATGACTCCAGAAAGACAATTTTGTAGTATCTCAGATTGAATATCTTCATCACAGGTAAAGGTAGAAGTATAAATGACATTTTTCCATTAATAAAGTGAAAATTATTTTCTTTTTTAATTTTAACAGAAGACAAAATAACGTGAAGTAACCCAGTGATTTTTTACTTTATCCACTGTTTGCAGTATTTTTCTCTTGGTATTTAGTCACATGGTAACAGTGAAGGAGATTCAGAGCAATAAAGCCAGTAGTTTTTGTTGGTTTTATAGGAGAATTTAGTTTCCAATCATGCACTTCTTTTATTAATATCAATGGGGTTCTTGCAATGTATCTCTTTAAAACATTTAGCAACAAGACTGTGTCAATACAACACAGTCTTGATAGAAGAATAAAGCTACCAGGATGCAACTGTATAATCTCTTAAATATTTCTGGAACTTTATTGCAGGGACAGCAAAGATTCTGACTCTAAAAGCTTAAAAGAACACTACTATTACACAAGAATATCACAGTACCACAAAAGGCCGTGGCGGTAACATACTTTGGCATAATTGGGCCATGACTCAAAAAGGTGAACTTATGTGAGGGGTACAGGCACATCTTTTGCCTTCTCCCTAGCACACACACAGCATTTTGCTGTGACTCACCTTCCCTCACCCTTCAACCTCCCTGCAGCTGCACACAGACTTCCAGCATTTAATCTGGAAGAAATTAACAAATACATATTGGGAAGAAACAGACACATGACTTATTTAAGTTATCTGGGGAAATTTATTTTCTCTTCCTTTTAGATGTGCAGATATACCTCCATATAAGAAAATATGTCCCTTTATTTTATATGTGTATTTGTTTGTATTTTGTTACTGTTTACTACTTTTATTTCAGCAGACCCCAGCATGAACAATATTGGTTGTTCTGGGTACTGTATGTTGTTATTATCTCCTCTAAATATACAAATAATTAAACATTGCATTTTGTTTAAATAAATATTTATGGAGAAGTAAGAAAAACATATATATGATATACAGAAGGAAATAAACCTAAATAGCAACCCCTGGTGACAGCGATTGCAAATGGGTTTGTCTAACATTTGCCTAAAATTATGAGTTAGTGATTAGGGGTTATCCATTTAACTTTAGTATGGATGGAAGAAACAGACTCACTTGTATTCAATGGTCCATTTTAAAGGATTATTCAGACTTCTAAAATGGAAACACAGTAAGGCAGAAAGTTCACCTGAGCTCTTCAGCATCTGCAGGACTTACAGCACATTTGTTTTCAAAATATTTAGAAATTTTCGCTCACATACCCAAAAGTAGTGTCATGAGGATGTGATTTAGGATCCTTCTTACCTTGGGAAAGGTTGAAATTAGAACTCCATACAGTACGCTAATCCTGTTCTATTTTAAACCAGGACTGGCCCTACAACCTCTTCTGGAGGCCCCCAAGGTTTACATTAATCAGATCCATTGGATCCTGCATCTTATACAACTGAATATACAGAAGAGGATCACAGCAGAGATATCCACCATCAAGTCCATGCACATTAGTGTAGCCAGAGGCTGCTTGCCTGCATATTTCTGTGACCATCATATCCCTAAAATGCAGGCAACCTCCGGCACAACATGCGGCATGTGTGTGCTCCCCAGACCCATGACCTAACAAAAATGTACACTTGCATTTCACAAGCAGACATATACCCTTTCTGTGAAAGGACACATCTGTATTTTCAGCATGCATGACCCTGGGGAAAAAGAGAAAAGTGTTTACAAAATCCACTCATCTAACCTTTGGCTAGATTTCTGCTATTTTGTGTTTCAAAAGCACCTTAGTGCTGAAGGCAGGGAACAGACTGTAGGCCAGATGATCTTTTCAAGAAAGTTAGACCTTCACTGGTAGCATAGCTGCAACAAGAAAACAGTGAGGGATCATACTGCTCCACCTGACCCTTTGAAACCACACCTCTACTGAAAGGGATGCAAAATTCATCTGGTACAAAGGACAGTAAGGAGGAGTTTACTCAATGACAGGAGTCCTTCTAACTCACATACTAAATGCATCCTGGGTTTCAGGTACTGCTTATGCATTTCCTAGCAAAGTCACAAATTACACTGCAAGCTGGGACCATGGTACAAAATTTCCTCTTTCCACAGATGCCGTTAATAAATTGGAACTTGTAGTCAAATACCTAAAACTCAGTTCTGAAAGTGTCAGCATCACAGCATCTAGCTCATCTGTGGGCATGGGGTAGCTTATTGCAATAGTGGCTAAATATGGAAACTATTTTAGATAGCGTTGTTTAAAGAAATTGCCACTATTGTCTGTATGTTATTGTAATATACTCCACTGTTTTTAAAGTTAACTTTTCCTCCACAGATGGAAAAAATCAAACTAATTTTACTTACTTTTTATTTTATGAAGTAATTTTCTAAGGTTGTCCTGATAAAGATTAAATTTGGGGTGGGGGGGGTGGATGGAAATACCTTGATGGTACATAAAAGGATTCCTAGAGATCTGTGGAAACTGTATAATGTGATGAGGGGACAAACTGAAAAAATCCAAAAGTACTTATGTCCCACCAGTTTACCCTGACAGATGATTTGTCATGACATGGAACCTCAAGGTAAGGAGTAGGATATACCAGAGCACAATGAGAGAAGGCATAAAGAAGTCTCCAGTTTCTTTACAATGTTGCCTTTTATTTTATTTTTTCACTCCAGATAAGATATGGGTTGAGGGGGGGAAAAAAAAAGTAATGACTGAATTCCACATTCACATTTTCTGTAAAAAAAAACTGAATGCATTCCTGGCAAATTAATCCTGGTCATTTATCCTGAAAAAGTGCAGCATTCTCATAGTTCAATCACAAGATTAGCTAACCTGTTGATGCTGAATGCTTTGCTTATTAGGTTGCTGTCTAGAAACATCAAGTGCACGCATTTGTCAAAAAATTACTAAGAACTTTTCTGTACATGTATGCACAGCTAAAACATTACTAACTGTATTCCTGCCTTAAGACAGAAATACATTCTTTCCAGATTGCAGCAGATATGTTAGAAGAATGTTAACCATTGTCAAATTACTTTGGTTCAGGATTTAAATATTTAAGATGTTAAGTCTCAAAATAGCAAAAAGCAATCATAAATATGCTCTTTCTGACCAGGCAGATATAGTAATATTTAATTCTTAAATAGCAGTATTTTTTACCATTTACTTCAAAACACAACCAATGAATGAATCATATACCTTTCACAAAACAATTGTGAAGTGCCATAAACTTTAACAAGATGGCTTAAGAAAGCAAAGTGAGCACAATTTGACCGCACTGTGGTTATATCTGTTGCTGAATACAATACAATTGATTTTATGCAGTTGCAGGAAGGAGCAGGAAAAAATATGGTGACAAATACAATAAAAGTTAGTAGCCACCAAGACAAGACTTAGGTGGAGTGAGTACAATATGGCTGCATTACTTCTGACACTATCATTTTGCTTTTGCATGTAACATAAAGCCGCGTTGTTGCAAAATTTGTGTCTGGGAAATGCAAGATCACTGAACTTGTGGACAAAAAAGAATTTTTCATTCTAATATGAAACACCAACAACTTGCCTTTAAGCTACATACTAGGGTATACTTTTAATAATATTTGAATCCAGCTTTACTGTACACACAACAGACATTGTGAGTACTGAATAGGAAATCTGTATAAAATTTGGTAATACCCTTTGAAGTCTATTCTTTGAAGACAGTTCTTTAAGCAAAATGAGCGTATTTATAAAAGAAGTGCTTTTTGTAAATGCTTTTATGGGAGACACATTTCAAATAGCTTTACATACCATTTCCACCTTGACACTCCAGCAATTTAAAATAACTATTTATTAAAGAACTGTTTCTCTGTTTAGTAAATGAGATAAACAGTAAGATACATTTCATTAGCCCATAATAAAAAGAGCATTGAAGACAAATGTTGTTAAACACACCAATGTAATTTACATTGAATTTTCTGCGGTGGTTTAATATACAATCTGTATTTTTATGTACTGTATCTGACAGCTTATAAATTCATTTGTTTGCTGTGGTTCCTTTAAAACCTAAATTACTAGAAAGTTTCAGTAAATGAGTTGATCCAAATAATCTTATGAACTGATTAAGCTAAAATGGTTTTATTAATTTAGACAAATCTGCAACTGGCTCCTCTCCATCCCTTTAAGCTGATCTACAAAAAGGCCTACCTGGATGTTAGTCAGAAGGGTCTCTATGGAGGACAATCCATCAGGGAATAGAAAAGGAGATGGAAAACCCGGAGGTAGTGGTTGCCCATGCCCAGTTAGAGAAAGTTTGTCAAGGCTGTCTCTTGCGGTTGGTGTGGAGAGCGGGGTCTCATCTGTATGTGATTGAAACAAAAATATAGAACAAGTTACGCTTGTCTGTTTTTATTAGACCTCAGTAATGGCTTCCCTAGTGGTTTCCAGAACATTTATTGCAAATTGGTTCCTGCTATCAGGAGAAAATGCTTTCTGCTGAATTTTCTTTAATGAAAAAGCTGTGGAGATACAACAAGATAACATTAATGAGTAACTTTATAAGCCTTTTAAATGCAGTCTCTAATGAGACTGAGTTTACAGTGCCATAGAATCTTTTTAAAACAAATATTATCTCACATATACTTGTGATAATATATTCAGGCTGACTTTATGGGCACCTTCCCAATTATCTCATTTTAGTTTGTGTTCTGTTTGGATTGACAATAGAAGATTTTCTAGCATGACATATATTTTGTATATGAGAAGTCTTTGAATATAAGGCTTCCCACACAATTAACCCTTTCTGCTCTTAATGGTTTCACTTACAGCTCAGAAGATTTTGCAACACCAAGAAAAACTATAGCTTCTCAATATATTTTTCATCAAGAAAGTACACCTGATTCCCCCAATTAAAACACGCTCTGAACAATACATGAAATTGACAGCATGGTAACAATCACTGGCCTAATTTTTTTAAGCACGGACATCTTCTAACAATTAGTGCTAAACTCCTTAGTGGGATCTTTGTCACAATCAGTTCTGACATCCCAATGGGAAAAAACTCCCACAGTTGAAGACTTCTAAGATTGAAGTTTCACAGATAATCTGTGAACAGATTAAGAAGTAGAGGAAAAAGGAAAAAAAAAAAAAAAAGAAAGAAAGAAAAACCTGACAATTAATAGAAACATCAATATCCTGGTTTGTGGGTTTGTTTGGGGGTTTTTTAACTTTCTGAAACATTTTTATAGTACTGTTGATATGATACAGAAATTTAGGTCAATTTCTTTGCACAACATATTGACCTGAATTCTTCAAAAGGAAAACTACCCATACATACATAGAGATACATATATGTGTACATACTGTTACCAAAGGCTCAGTCATTAATTGACACACACTGGTATATCTCAGTACAATACAAGGACACCAGAATGTACTCTGGGTATTATGAAGATCTCTGCACAGCTTTTTGACTACAAAGGAGTTTGTCAAATTTGCTTTTTTCCATGTGGGCTTTGATCATTGTAAATTAGATATGTTTTGGAGTAGTTTATTTGCATTTCTTGCCCTGTCTCCTTACCACATCTGTCGTGCTGGCCAGTATTTACAGTGCTGAAGTAAAAGCCTCTCCCAATGTGTCCTTCCATAGAAACACCAAGACAGGAATTTGAATATATGCTGTTGGGCTGGTCTCACAGAACTCTTTCTATAGCCAGTGGAAAAAAGCAGACACTACCAGTTTAAGGTACTTAATCCATCTGAACTCTCACAGGTATCTTCTGCAGGAAGAGGCAAATCTTTCTCTATGTGTCTGTTGACTGTAAGGGAAGCCTAGGATGACTAGCTTGGATGGAAGGACCTGCTTTTGGTGAGATGAGTCCTAACATGGATGTTGTTCTTTCTACTTCACTGTGGCTCAGGCTGAGAGCAAGGAGGAAGGCCCTGTTGCAAATCCCTGATTTGTCACAATTCATGACACAGTTACTACTTTCTCATAAAGTTATCATTCAAAAGCTTTCCAAGCTAAGTTCACTGAAAGGAGTTGATGTTGCCCAAGGAAAGTTTCAGTCCATTCAGAGTCATAAAGGACTGTTTCAGCTATATTTAAATTTCACAGTCATGTTGCATAGTGCCAAGAAAAAAAACTGGCTCTATATTACTGAACCATTTCCTACCTACATGACTAACATTCAAAGTAGGATCTAAAAATGTATTCTGTGGATGTACCAAGTGTCCTCATGCTACCCTACAGCGGCGTGGATAGCTCTGTAGTAATTTTGTAGTAATATACTAAAATTTGGCCCTAAATATGAGTTACTTCTTTCCAACTTTTAAAATATTATAGAAATATTCACCATTTATTAGGGAAAACAAAATAAGGTATTCCAAGGTATTGAAAACTAGCTTAGTTCAACTTCTTGCATCCTATTCTATTGTGAAAAACCATTACCAAATGTTTTTTTTCAAACTGCTGTCAGAATTGTTATGCTTTCATTAATCAAAAGAAACAACCCAAAACTTAAACAAAACTTGTTAGATAATAGATTGATAAACACTACACAATATTATTGCATAGCTAAAAACTCTTTTTGACTCTGCTGCAATTTCCCAGATAATTTCTATGCAAAATTAAAAAAAAAAAAAAAAGCCTCTTACATGTTACATCATGAAGTTGGCTTTTTTTTAATATCAGTGGTTCCAGGGACGGTATCGCTCTTGCATGGTATAGCAAGAAAGAGTCGAATCTCTATTATGCATGGTGAAGTTGATTCATATAAATGAGAAAGGAAGGAAACTGAAAAGACTCATTTTCCTCTAGGTTTGTCAGAAAAATGGACCAATGACCTCTTATACTTTCTAAGACTACTTGGAATCTTACTGATATTTGAGGTGTCAAACTGTCAAAATATTTTAAAATATACTAGATAAAACTGACCCAGTTAAAAATTCCATAATTAACTAAGAAAATCCTCTTCCATGCAATTGCTGAGATACAGAAAGCTCCTAACGCAGGCCTTGTCATAGAATTTAACGAAGGAATCCTTTTTTTTTACTGCATTACTATTTTAAAATTTATTTAATGTTAAGCTTGCTGTACTTTGTGCTTGCTCAAAATATGTGAAGTTCACAAAGATTTTTTTAACAATGTGTGGTTTGGTTTCGCAATAGGCAAAGTAACTCAGAAAAGGTTAGAATGACATGAATTCAAAATAACATCCAAACTCTTATGTTACAATAAATAACAGAAATAAATTTACACAGAAGAGTAAGACTAGAGAGATGAACTTACTGTGAACTTATTTTAATGAAATGTCAACTCAGAAAAAAAAGTCAGACTAATGTGACTTTGTTTTCTTGATGTCCCATGTGAAATAAACTTTGAGAGTGAGTATGTTTTAAACAGAGCAAATGTACATATTATACACAGGAAGCATGGATATTTGTGGATGTGAGATAAGCAATGATTGAGAGAATCTTGAAAAAATGCATATTTAAGAAAAACCACATTGTAAACACAGCCAATTAAAACATAAGCACATATCTTAGTAGCAAAATAATACGACCTCTTGCCTTTAAAACATTTAAAAATCTTTCATTCCCGCACAAGTCCTCTTTTCTCAATAGAATGAGATATCTTTGTTTCCAAATAATCATTAGCTTAACATTTTTTAAACTGCTGCAAAGGAATTACTAATGTTCCTCTCAACCTATTAGCAGAGCAACGCTGCAAAATGATGAGCCCTTGCTGGGAAACAGAGATTTGGCATTTTCAGTCTAAACACATCAAAGGAAGTGTTGGAAGACAAGTCAGGGCAAAAGGGGAAATCGGGTAAATCTACAACTCTATTGTCAGAGCAGAGAGAACAACAATGGAAAGAAAGGGGGCAAAAAAAGAAAGAACAAGGCAGAACAAAGAAGTGTTCGGGCCTGCCTTGGCTTATGCTGGGAACTGAGATGTTATAAATTAACAAATAAACAAGGATAGGACAAGCTGTTACCCAGGCTTCTACAGTATCTGGGCAGAGATGAATATGTGTCTTGACATAAGAACTAAATCACCATAATAGGCAAGTCTGAATTTGACACGTATCTTTAAAATATTTGTAAATACTACAACCACTCCATTCATTGTTCCTCAATTTTCAAAATTCACCTGGTTTTGTTCAAACCAGATTTTATCTGTAAACAGCAGCTGGTTTGGGCCAAACGCAACAAACATATTTCACTGTGTTTGGTTTGTTGCCATTCTATTTTATTCTTTCCCCAGATAACATGGAAACAGACATCCTAGAAGCTGTGACAGCTATTTAAACAATAATAGATGAATAGAGGTAGCCATTTTCTTGTTTCTGTTCCTAAAAGCAAGTAGGATAAGTTCAGATCAGTCACCAATCAAATTGGAGAATATTGATATTGCCAGGATTTGAAAGCAAGCCATAATAGCTGACTCAAAATAAAATAAAAAAAATACTAAACAGATTACTGCCATTCTGTAATCATTTCATGGGTTTTTTGTAATGCATCTTGATGCTTTTCTTTTCTCTGCAAAATATGTATTTTTTCCTAACACAGGCTCACTCCTACCATTTGAGTGATGAAAGAGGATTCTGTTTCCACTTTCTACTACCATAAATCTGGTGTATACATTTTTTCTACATTGTAGAAATAATGTATTCCATTTTGCTTAATATGATTATGGCTTACATTGTCAAACACTCTTAAGTACAAAGCTCTATATTTCACTTTCCTCAGAGTTAGAAGTTTCAAGTGTGAGAAGCCCTTCTATTCCAATTGATCTTTAATCATGGATTTATATTATTAACACAAAAGAACAAGAGCTCCCATGTCCTCAACTGAAATGTTTACTAACTCCAGGCACATTTAAAATAAATAAATAAATAAAGTCATCTTACCCAATTCCCATATCATTTGGCTGCTTTACAGATTTGGTCATTCAAGATTCACCCTGCATATAACTGGGGGCATTGCAAGATAACTGTGAAGGATGTTACAAACAGTAAAAGGAATGTACTGAAACTAATTCTTATAAAAACTTTATTTTTTTTTCCTAATCTACAATTTACTTCCTTCTTTTTATATGAAAGAGCTCTTCAGGACACCCAAATACTTTGAAATTAAAACATTTGTAACAGAGGCAGCTGGAAATCAGGAGGCAATATAAAATATTCAAATAGACTGACTCACTGGTTGTTCTTTCAGTAACACTTCAAAGAGGCTGGTGCTCTCACAGTTAATAGTGCCATTGCAAATGCTGTCCACTGAGTTCTGTTTCTTGGCTTGGTCTGTTTGCCTGAGGATTTTGGAAGGAGTAACTCACCAATACTGAAATATGAGTAGAAGATTAAAAGCCTACATGGAAACGATAACAACTACTGAGAATATGTTTCCTGGATGTGTACATTACGCACAATGGCTTTGTACCTGATGCAGGTGCATATATTTGTGCAAGTAGGCCTTACAGAACTTGTGCATCTATCTGACAAGTCTACCATTATAGAGCATTTTGGTAAGTGGCATGGCTTCTAAATATGCACATCCTCACTTGATGTAAAGGACTACACAGGAATAAAAGGACATACAAAGTTGTATATGTCCATTTTGAAGGTAGATTTAGATGTAGGACTTGTCCACCAACAGTAAGACTCATTTTTACTGACACTTCTACCAGATTTTAACTACTGAAAACACAGTATTACAACTTGATGCTTTTCCTTTTCAGAAAAGAGTTTCAATTAATAAATTTCCAGTACTCTTTAACCCTTTTAAAGAACAAGCCAACTCTACAGATCATTCTTCACTGCTGCACAGGATCATTGATCATACTGCAGTTGGAGTTGTCACCATAATCACAAGTTAGAGCTAGGTGGAGAATCACCTCTTGAACACAACATTTGGGACCCCTCTTTCTTCAGGGGTCAGTGATATCCCTTCTATGCTGATACCTTGTAAGCCAATTTACCTATAAGCACAAAGGGCAAAAAAAGGAACTTATTGCTGGCTAGAATAAAGACATGGATGATTGGAAACAGAGATGACTTGACAAGGAGACAGGGAGTAATCAAGAAGTGAGGAAATAGGAAAGTTGAGAAAATAGGGAAGAAGAACACTCAAGGTGGCCAAACACTTTGGAAAGGGATATTAGGATTGGGATTATGAGGTGAAGGAGGGGGGAAGAAAGAGTACCCATGAGCAAGAAATTTACACTGACTTAGCAAGATATAGACAAAACAGCCAAACTGTTGTTTTTTAAGACCACATATTTTGTACAAGTAATTCTTGAAGTATTTCAAGAACTTCAGTTGAATGCATGTGAAATTTACAGCTGTCAAAGCAAACACAAAATCGTGTTCTTTAAAGAGCACATATTTTAGTTTTGTTAAGGAGTCATTGGTATAACATCACTATAAATGAATGGAAAGAGTTGACAAAACATATCCAAAAAGCAGCAATGTAATTAGTGGTGATATTCCAGCTGTGAGGATTTCTTCAGGCTTTTTGGACTAGATCAACTTGAGTTTATTCTTCATTTTACATGTCCCTAGGAGGGCCTCAGAGTCAATCAGCACAACTTATCTAATTTTCTCTTTCAATAAAAGGATTATTTTAATAACCTTTATTTTATTTTGCAGCCTATTACTGATTAGGGCTGGGTCAAGCAGCATTGGCTGATTTATTTATTCTAAGGATTTCACAATATTTCAGAATAAATTACCATTCTTATTTTTAAACAAAGGTATTTTGCCATACAATGGAATGTTAAAATGCTAGTGGTATTTCTATTCTGTGTACTTTGGCATCATAATGCATAATGTGCAAAACAAAATTATAAGGTTTCTCTATCCCCATAATAAAAAGTATCCTGCTTACTCACAGAATTTTTCACACTACTTTTCAAAGTGCATTGAATTATCAGGAAAAGAAGAAACGTATAGTCAGAGAATGATTCTGTATATATGTGATAATTATAAAACACATGTGTCTTGGAACACCTGACAGTAAATTACATTCATTAACTCTGAAGAAATTAGGAAACTAGTTCTAAATTCCTAAAGAAGAAATGATGGTTTAAAAGGTTTGCTAAATATCTTTATTTAACTTCTAACAACATTTTAGTATAAAAACAAAGCACTTTAAAATATTATAACCTACAGTTCTTAATTATAAGAACTATGCCCATTATTTCTTTTTTAAAGATCCTTATATGCTACTGACAGGAACCAGATGAAGGCCATCTATGCTTTGGATGCTGAAAAAAAATAAATGTATTTTACTGGTTGCTGTCAAATATCCCAATTAGTACTCTGCTAACTCCACTCCATCAGCTAGGCAATACTGAGTCCTAAAAATACTGTTTCTTGGCTTTGTAGCAATTCTTTGAGAACTGCTCATATGCATATGTGTACATGGAGGGTTGTCTTCTCCACGGACGCCCCCTTGTTGCGGGGGAGAAGCTTGTGTGCCCTTATGAGGTTGTGAGCTATGCTGGCAGTGGTTTGTGCCTCCGGTAGGGTCTCCCATGCTAGTCAGGTCTCAACTGAAGGGTCAGACAAAGTGTGTCCACAGGCAGAATGGGCTCAAAGCCTCCTGGCAACCATCCTAGGAGAAGGACAACTCTAACTCCAAACCCGGGCAGATGGAGCTCGCTTAGCCCTGTAAGGCCATCCATCTATGAGAAGGATACTCTAACTAAACCTACGACCTGAGGACTTTGCTGTCACCATCCAAGCTTGCTTGGCCCTGGCAGATGAACCTCAGGAGTAAAGGGTGGGGCCAGTCCCGCGCACGCTGCGCCTCACCTAAAAAATCCACTGTGCAGGCTTGAAGGCTACACCCTCAAATCTTCGTTTGCAAAGCCCAGCCATGATGACATGGAGGGTTGTGCAAATGTGTCTCCCTATAGGTTCACAAGAGTTATTCTCAGCTCCTTCTAAAGTCATGTTGAGGGTTGTTCATGACTATTTATGTAGTAAAGGGAAATCTGGTTAGGAAATCAAAGTCCACCCTTCATCATACTAGCTATTGAATCTACTGCATTGGCTCAGAAGCTGGGTCCCTCACGTAGGTAGCCTGATTATATGTTGAGCTTTCCTAAATGTATTCAGAATCAAATGATCAAGACAAGTAATTTCTAAGATAGATTCCTGATTAAAATCAAACTTCAAATTAGGGATTGGACTTTAAGACTGCATAATGAATGTATTGTATACTAAACCTCACATTTTCAAAATTATGGACATAAATATGCACATCTCAACTGATAAAAGCAATACACAAGGCAATACATCCACAGTATGCCATACCTACTTTTGTGCTGCCTGTTCCTCCCTATAACTGCCTCCATATGGCTACTTCAAAATGCAAAGAAAAAATATTACACAATGTAAAAATTGCATTTTGCTAGATTTTATTGGATCATTTCAAGGGACACATGATTTGGATTAATAATCCTCTAGACGTTTCATGAAAGTTGAAAAACATCTATTTGGGGATTTAAGGTGATTTAAAAATAAGGAATATCAACAATATTACCACTTTTGTCACTGTCATCTAAAATAACAGCACTTCTCTTTTGTAAGCATTACAGTGGTAAGAAGGGAGTTCTTGATAAGAGCACAGCTGGTAACTTGTAATTCTCTGAAGATGAAGGTTTTATGTTAATACCTGGAACTGCATTGTATTCACACTGTTTTTCTTGGTCTATGTTCAGTTAATAATCCTAGTATTCAGTCTCTTCAGGAAAAAAAAAAGTCTTTATTTTCGAGAAGGCCATATTTATCCATGTTGCAATTATGGAGGACTAAGAATTAATGCTCCTGCTACATTGTCACATTGCCTGTGTTCTTGGTAATCTGCTGACAGCATGAATCAGATGCCCATAGAGAAAATGAATATATGGTAATGTGTCTGAGCAACACTCATCAGCTGTCATTCATTCAGCAACCCATAACCTGTCCCATACCCTCATCCTCAGAGTTCTGGCAAACAGATGAGGTTGACCAGGCATGCTTGGCATCTGGTGTGAAGTGGCAGCACAGAAGTCAACAGTATTGCATTTCACAAATAAATACATCAGAGAAGTTCAACAGAGAAGACAAAAGAGGTTTAAACACTTCAAATTTATGGCAGCTTATACTGGTCGTCTGTCCCAGCAGAAAAATATTTATCTGGTCAGAATATGTAAAACTGGATCTATTTATTAATGTAAGTGCTTTGTTTAACTGCATATTCATAGGGAATACCATCATGTTTCTTATTATAATAACATGAGAAAATCTTGTATTTTAGATAAATGCATAAAGTTTCAGTGACAGTGCTTTTTGCAGACATTCAGTATTTAAAAACCTGTATACTCACATTCTCTTTGCTTTCCTGTAAGATACTATTAACTGCCCATGATTTTAGTAACTAGCAATTACCTTTAGTATTCAGATTTACAATACATGGTTAGACCAGTGAATAAGATGACCAGTCTAAAAATATGTAGCAAGACAGAAACATGTTAAGAAAAGCTGTTCCTGAGGTTTTGCCTTGCCAAAACTCCTACTCCAGATGTATTACTGCCAAAGATGCCAATAAAATAAAATAATCAGGAACCAAGGCAGATGGACTCAAGTGACACAACTGAATGGGGCTACTGGGCAATAAGTTCAGGAATTCATGAACATGTAAGGAAAAGCTTCAAATGCTTTGGAAATGTAGGGAAAGAAATCCTGCTTTGAAAACAAAGTACCTAGGAGACTGTGTTGGTCCAGGCCTGCATTCAGGCTTCTGAGAGGTTAAGGGAACAGGTGTTTTATCATCAATAGTTCAATAAGATCTAGTCTTTGCTTAAGTACCCAAAGGGCAACACACATTTTTACAGAAATATATGATTTAGTAACTCCAAGATTTTAACCCTTAGCCCTAATACAGCAAATGTTACTGAAAACAAAATGATGTGAAGCATACCATTTTGACAAATTCCCACCAGGAAGGGTACAAAATAAGTGAGCTGCTTTAGTATCACAAAGCAATGAATCAGTACAACACAGAGGCTTCTTTACTTCTGGGGCTAAGCTCCCCACATTTGCATAAGAGAGTACATTTAACTCACTTTTTAAAATTATTCCACAGTATTTTTTTTAAACAGATATTATAAACATCCTTAATTTATCTATGGAATGGTTCTGGTACTCAGATGCAAATATCCTAGACAAAAATTGATGTACACAGTTTTGATTATATGGTTATGATATCCTAATAGAAATTTGGCTGGCTGCCTACAGGAATTCAATATGAGCTTCATAGTCTATGGCATCAGAAAGAGTCCTTTATAGTATTATAGTCACATTTCTCAAACCACTGCCTATAGATTATATCCTAATATCTGATTTTCATGGAAATCCATAATAATAAACAAACAACATCCCTAAACCCCAGAGTGCTCAGAAACAAAATTCAGAATGAAAAGGCAAGCATTTTTACATCTGATATGATTTCTCTTGCAATTCATTCATCAAACACCTGCATCAAGCTGCCAGGATGTGTCCATTAGTGATATTTCTATGGCATTCACTATCTTGATGCTCTCTGATAGAATAATGTAGAAGTTTTACCTCTAATGTTTTCTGCTCCATTTGAGGCATCCACTTTAAAGTGAGATCTAGCCTGCATGTGTCTTCATGTCTTGGAATATGTAATTTATGCTAATATATCAGAATTCATATTAGAGAAGACCAAAAAAATAGCTTTTATACATTCATGCATTATGAGTCACATTCAGCACTGACTTAAGAAGATAAAAAATAGTTTGGAGTCATCATGTAACATGGATCAGTTTGGTTTATATTAAATACAGAAAATTAAGGTACCTTACACAGCAAACATGCCATATACTTGTCAGTAAATTAAAATATTTTCTGGGATCCAATTTAAAACATTCATACAAATTAAATATTTCATTCAGTCTTTTATCTGTATCATATCATAATATCAACTCCACCACAGGGACAGATCTTCTTAGCAATTCTCTTTCACATCAAAATTTCTGTAAATGTTTCAATGTTTATCCCAATAATGTAATTGAAAAATTATTTATTTCAATCCTTAAGCAATTATAAATGTAATGTCATACAAACAAAATAGAAATCCTAGGATTGGTTCAAAGGTTCTCTAAGACTTTACGATGTGTATGAGAACTGTAAATAAACAAAACTGGAGTCAAGAGATCTTTAGCATTATAGTACTGTGAAAACAGTTACTGCCTAAACAAACTGAAACAAATTGCACAAGCTTTATTATCTCAGCCTGATGATCTCATTATATATTTAAGGATAATACGTTTATTCAGTATCCCAATAGCAGGTTGGCTTTTAGCCCAGCTAGTAAAAAAATACAAGAGCTGCATCAGGAAATGACCACCCTGCATGGCTTTGTGAACTGTTGCACACAGAAAATTGAGATGAGCAAGTCACAGCAACTTCAGTGATTTTTTTGTTCAGTTTTTGATCAGTGCTACTGATGAAGGCTGCTTGTATACCAAATTCTAGTATAATTACAAAAATTTTAGTGCAATGAGTTCAAAAGGTAAAGTCCAAATCTTTCTTTTATTATTATTATTTTCAGAATCACTCTCCTTTGTCTTCTCATTGTCCTATATGGTCTACAAGTCAGATTATTCTACTGCTTCCTACAATTTTTCCTTACATCTCAAACATTTTTCTCAGTAACATGTTGTTTCTAAAGAGTTTCTTCCCCTTTCAAGATATGAAAAAACTAGTCTGTTTGTTGAAATTTCAAGACCAGAGAAGAAAATACAGTTAGAGAAAAGGAAAAGAGTGTGAGGGAAATCTGAAGGGACAAATCAGCCTAAATAATCTTTCTGATTGCAAAATTAAACAGATCTTGAATTCTTTTCTCTTTTTTCATTTTCACATCTAAAACTGTGAAAACAAGATCTACATCATTATGAAAATAGGTAAGAAAGTGGAAAATAAGGTCTTAAAAATACATCTTTAATTTGTACTCCATTTTTGTTTTCCTATAGTTTGGTATAATCATAACTGAATGCTCCTGACTTGCCTTTTGCTTTCAAGATAATGTTTACATGGGAATGTGCAGACAGATTCAACATTAGGTCCAGTGATTTGAAATTGAGCATTTTACTATATTACTTTATTATGTCTTTGGTCTATAAAGGAAGACACCACTGTATAACACCACACTCTTCATAGAGGGAATAAAGTTTAATCAATGATCTTATTCTATGCTTAATCTCAATTCTCCAAAAGATTAAGAGCACAGAAGATATTTCTAAGTCCAGGACTTGCCTCACAACTCTTACACAGTGTACTAAATTTGTTTCAGGTTAAGAACAAGAGGGAAAAGAAACACAGGGGATCACATTCAGAAAAACTGTGCTTTAACCCTATCACTATTTTTGGATGTTCCATCTTTGAACAGCATTAAGGGTGGTATTGTACATTCCCATTATACAACAGATGTTAAATGCAAAGTAAAAAAGTCAGTTGTAAATGATTGATGATCCTCTTTACTATTTCAAAATAAGCCCTGATTATTTATATAGTTTTGGACACTGCTTGAAAGTATTATATTAAACCTAAACAATTGATCCATTTTTCAATGGCTTTTGTGTGTAATGTATTATGTATGTTTTTACATTCTTCTGTGTAAAAGGCCCTGGCGCACAAGAAATGTTTAGAGTTTTGAGTGCTCCACCCAGTCCATATGGTAGGTTTGCTCTGTGTGCAAGACCTACCTTTTTCCACCAGGTCCATATGGCAGGCTTAAGCTAGCCAGTGCCTTCTATCCTCCACAGGAGCCATATGGTAAAGAGAGCTTTGTGAACACTCATTGACCTTCTATTAATATTTTACATGTCTCTAGCACATAGACATACATACAGACATGTATGAACTGACCAGATTCAGTAGAAAAGACTTGGCTCCTTTAAAGACTTTAGTCACATTAACAATACACCCATGACAATATGGTAAGACGTGGAAATGTTTTGGGTTTTTTTTCCCCAGTTTTCTTAAAAAACTGAGAAGTCAAATGTAAAATTTATCAAATTATTTGATAAACTCATCTAATGGTTTTAAATATTTTGACAGATTACTATTTAATTATGCTAACAAATTGGTATGCATTAATACTGACATTTCACTATTCGTTTTTTATATTACCTTACAAAAATGGAACGAAATCCCTTGAATTCACCCACTAACAAAGGATGTATGCTATAGATAATGAAAATATTTGTTTAAAGCTTCAGCTCTGTGCTGCCCTACCAATAGCATGTTTTGAGCAGGTTACTGCTTTCTTACTGTATATAAACAAACTGGTAATAAACCAGAGAAACGATAACTCAATATAGACAGTAACTACATGCAGAGAGATAACAATTGACAAGTCACATGTCAGTAAGTTACTATTTGTTGCAGGCACAATACATATACCCTTAGTACTCAAGTAAAAGGTATGGTCTGAGAGCTACACTCTCTTCCTTCTACTGCCTGTATGTTTCCTGAACTAGTACAATCAGATGCCACAACATGAATAAAACAGTTGCATTGGGTTGGATGATTAAGGACATGGATTTAAAATCAAATTTAAAAAATTTAAAAAAAAAAACCCAAACCCAAAAACCTTTAAATCACAATTTTTATTTTTAAAGTAAATACTTTAAAACTGATATAGTGTTATAATATTTACAACTAAATATGAAGCTTTTCTGTAATTCTGAAGTAATTTAGGAACCCTCAGAATCGTATTTATATAGGAAAGATGAAAGCAATTTGTAACATGCTTATGAAAGTTTTATTGTACCTACAATCTGATTTAAGAAATGGAACAATACTCCACAGTAGTAGAAATTTTACAAACAACTTTTACTTACTTGAAAATCAGAGCACCAGAAAACATGAAAATGATAATATATTGTTCTTAATCACAGGATTTATAGTGCTTTCATCTGGTTTCCTCTTGTTTCAGTTCATATAAATAACCCCCATGTTGTCACATGAATATTCAAATATCACAAAGAACTATCAGTGTTGAAAATAAATATCATAAAGAATGCAGAGCAAGCATGCATGTACATGCTCTTATAGTTTATTTTTGTATATAGCATTTATGTTTTGCTCTGCAAGCAATCAATAAAACATGGAAGACTTTTCCACAAGGAATTTATCTTTTCAGTTCAAAGGACCCAAATAACAATATGCATTTTAAGAAATTATCAGTATTGTATTAAAGATTAAAAAAGCCTAACTACTATTTTCATACCTTCTTTCTATCTTCCTGCTTTTGATCATTGCCAAATCCAGCTAAATTAAGTGGGTAAAAAAAAAATAAATTATTAGCTTCAGGTGCTAAGAAACATGACCCCAAACTCTTTGACTCTAATTTTCACTGCCAGAAAGGCATAGTATATACACCTTTAGTATTCATTTATTCCCTTTGTTTAAGTAGCTCTTTTTTAGTCTATTCTCTACATACTGTCTTTTCAATGTTCCGATTCTGCTCCCAAATGACAATGTAAACTGTAAACAATTTTTTAATTCTGAAGGATTTGTCTATCCATATAATTGCTCTTAAAAATACACGTGCAGAGTTCCCTTTCAGATTGGTAGCATTTATGGAGTGCCTAAAAGAGGTGAAGGGTAGAATTCCTCTGTCTAGGTTATCCAGTCTGCCATGGAAGCAGTACTCTACAAACAAGGACCTAAATTCTTCATATGACAAAGAAGAGAAGGCAGGTATCTATCAGATGGTAGACAGTGCCTAAACTTTAGTAGCAAGATTGTCCATCTTGAGGCTTTTGCATGCACCTTCTTCATTTCACAAATCATGCAAAGAACTAAGAGGACTATTTGAGAACTGTGTTTCAACAGTGTAGACCCCACTATATAATTTGGAACATAATAAAAAGAAAGCTACTTTTTAGATAGATAGATAGATAGATAGACCAAACAAATATTATTTGTTTAATAGAATTTAGAGATGGACAATTTACCCATAATTAAAATTATTAGCATACTCTTAAGATCTTTATCATGTTTGCATAGCTCACAATTTCAAACACATTCTTATAAAAGTATAAACTGCAGTTTTATGCTTTGTACTGTCTCACTGAGTCAGCAGCTTTCTCTTTTGGAAGAATGTGTTAAATTAATTGATAATTTCAATTAAATTCTTTATACATACATACATATAAAGAAAGAAAAGAAGCTATGAACCTGACTTCATAAATATAATTTGGTGGGATTTTGTTCAAGTTTAGATGTATAGATTTGTATTTGAAATCCTCTGAAGGTTACAGGGTGAAACCTTCCAACAATATCTCCAAGTCTTCAGGGACCAAATCCCATTATGTGGAGTTCAGTGAAAAGGGTAAACACTACCATAAAGAAATACAAATTGCACATATTTCCCATTTAGCCAGTGTCACAAAAGTTCACCATTTAGAATTCTAACCAGTTAGGACTTATTCTTGGAGGTCAAGTACCTTGTGAACCTTGTCATCTCACTGATGACATCATATCCCATCCATCAATTCTTTCAGGAGCACACTTGCCATCTGCTCAGCACGCTATAATAACTTATTAGACATATTCACAGGGTAACAATCTGTACAATGACACTGTTATCTTAATGCTGGCACATAGAGAGATAGCAGCCATCGTTCCCCTGTCACAGCACTATTATTCTACCTTCCAACTTTAAAAGAGAAGTTACTTGGATATTTTAACTTACTATTAAATCATACAGAAACAACGAATATCATCATATACATATATTTTAGGCTTTGTTGTGATTTTGGTTTTTTTGACTGGGTAGTGATAAACTAAGGCTATAGTACAAAGTAGCAAGTTCAGTTCGATATAACTGCTTTGCACCTTGAAAGTTTCTGCAGTCACACTCATTCTTTAGAGTGCAAAATAAATAAACATATAATGTAATCATGTGCATATAAATAGCACTGAAATCCAACTTATTCTTTACAAGCACATTAACCTTCTAGAACTAATATTATTTTTTATCTGCCTGTCTTAAACATCTATACTTTCTAACAGCAATAGGTAGGTAGAAATAAAATATGCAAAGTGCTAATTGTAAGTCTTAACACTTTTTGAAATCTAGAAGCAATATGGAATTTCATAGATGCCTATATATATTTCTGCAGCTTTTGTGAAGCATGCTAATACTGAGCATGCTTAGCACAGCTGTTGTCACAGCACTTATGACTTAATAGAAGTCCACTATAAATCTCCCTCGACCTCAAAAAATATTTTCCGAAAAAGGGCAATATTTATTTTGCATTACACAGAATTCATCCTCTGTTCCTTCCGTTGGCTCGTCATTTATTCCAGCTTACACTGTGATCAACATTGTACTAAAATAAAGTCAAGTACAACAGCCGCTCTCTGCCCATCAAAACTCACAGACGTCTGCCAAGCACTTGTAACAGCTGGTGTTACATTAATTAGTTTAAACTATTTATTTCATCCATCTCCAGAGCAGATTGAGCAAAAACATTAGAGATTATTCTAGCATCTGTAAGTGCCCTGCAAACATTAACCAACCAAAGTTAAAATATTAGTCATTAACTTATAGCATGTGTAAGACTCTATACATTTATTGTTAATAAATAAATTTAAAAAAAAAATTCCAGTTTAGCATAGCTCTAGGAAGTTTTCTTTGATTGCCTTTTTAAAAATCTGAGTTTAAACTTTTATAAGACTTTGTGCCCATAAAGTTTCTTTCAAAAAAAAAAAATTATTACTAGAAAGCTATTATAATTCCTGGCAGCATGGACCATTAAGCAATATATGACAGGGACTGGGTGACTCAGTGGATTAGTCAGAGGTTTTATGTCCACTGTTGGAATCCAGCCCTAAATACGGTGATCAAAACACTGTTATCAAACGGTTATAAAAATCTCAATTAAAATCACTCCTATAGCATCTACTAAGTTTTTAGTGGACACCATAATAGATCTTTCAGTATTGACAGAGTTCTCACAACTATCTTTTTCTTTTAATAGGCTGAGAATGGATGCTGGCAAAAGAATGTTGATTATAAGAGGTTCTAATGTCACATTCCCTACTGAAATGGCTCAGAAACAGGAGCCAATGCAAGGATGGCAGGAGTAGGCTTACAGCCACTGTCCGTGGGCTTGCCTCCATCAAAAATAAAAAGCTTCCAACCTTGCTCAATGAAGTACTTAATGTGAGAATACTTATTTTTAATGCCTAGGGCTCAAAAAGGAATTCAAAGTCCTGTGCAAATGCTTAAGGGGTAACTCCTTCCTCAACCAAATGATCTGTAAATAAGTACAGAAGGAAATAGAGGCACAGAATTGTGAAGTGCTTTGCTCAAAGTCGCACAACAGGTTATTGGCAAAGCCTGAAACACAGTCAAAATCTCCTGACTCTCACCTAGTTCAGGTGCATTGCTCCATGAGATTTCTCAACCAGCATCAAAATCCAATACTTCACTTGCAGAATAAAAAAGCAGTCCATCCATATATGAAGATTATTAGAACCAGACTCTTACACATTGATATCCTCAAGTCTGATGAGATTTATTTATTTATTTCCAGAACTATACCATTATTGCAATAAAAATTTTAAAACGTAGTTACTGAAATTAGCATTACATTTAATTAAATGCAGCTAAAAATATAGTATTCTATTTCATCAGCTTAGAAAGCTACACCTACCCCTCAAAATATCTGCATTTGCAAACAAAATTAATTAACAGATTCAGTTTCACTATCTGAACAGTAAAGTCAGATACAACACAGATCCTCATCCTGTAATGTTCCAGTTCTTTAAAGCTCTGATGGCCTCCTTATTGCTCACTATGATCATGTAGAAATGACTGTAAGTGATGGGAACTGAAGAAAAAAATATCAGCTATTTTCATTTCTCACCCCTGTCCTATATCCACTAAGCAAGATGTCATTCTCTTTGCTTCAGCCATGTTACATCTCTTTTCCTCTCTCTGCTTATGTGTATGTAAATATATATGTATGTGTACGTATGCATGTATCTATGCATATATTCAAGATACTTACTGACATTTTTCTCTGCCCATTGCCCAGTGGTTCCTCTTACTTAATCCACCAGTGAAAAAGGCAGGTGTATAGTTGATGTCAAACTTGCTTCAGACTATGCAAGTGAAAGTGCCAAAGCATATATAAGTATGGCCTCCTCAAACAATACTAATAGCTCTTTTTCATTCCCTCTTTATCAGCCTCAACAGACAGCAAGAGACAGACACTCTTTTCTATTCTTAGGTTCTCAGAATTTACAACATGCTACATCTGCCACATATCTGTTGGGTTACACGGGTGCTGCTATTCAATTATCCATTTTTATTTTTATTTTTAGCATACAAGGGTCATTGTTGAGATAACTTGTTGGACAGCCTGTTCTTAAAAGGCAAAAACCACAGCAATCACAAAACTTCTGATCAAATGAGACAGTGTTCTGCTTTAAATTCTCTCTCAGAAAAACAATATATACCTCCAGTTCATCCTACTTCTGAAAAAGAATCTAAAAAATTATACTGAATCTCACCACAGAGTAAGGAACATCTGATTGTTTAACGAATGCCCCATAAATGATTAATTTAAAAACCTGTTTTAACCAGCGTTCTTTAACTAATACTGACCACCAGGTTCTGTTTTCATTTACACCACATTTGAGGCATAAATAAAGGCAGCAGGGGCCCTCACAGAGATTAAAACTTCCCCTGCAAATTCAAGGACTACATTTCATTACAAACTCTCTCTGTATAATAGATTTCTTTCATTTTTGTTTATTTAGTTAGTATTGCATGCTCAATTTTTATTTTCTAAATACAACTCCATTCAACAGGAAAATGTTAACATGCTCCCAGTTCAATATTCTGCTTTACCTCTTGCAGTGATCAGTTTAAATGCATGAAAGCTACTGGCCAATTTAGATTTTTTTCCCCCCCATCCTCTATTTCTTTTTCCTTGTAAAATTCCTCTTTATGCAATAGGAAAGTTAATTGCTAAACTTTGTTACAGAACCCTTTGTTCTTGCTGAAATCACTTTGCTTGTCTCTCCTACTGTAAGGACACCAAATCCTAAAAGCTGGCAAGAATGCATATGTTTATTTCACCATTGCTCTGCAATTACTGAATGCCACTTAATTATAGCAACAGATGCTCGAGTGTAGGAACCAGAAAAATCAAACGCCTCATTTCCAGGTTATTTTTTTCCATTGCTTCTGCCAACAGCAGATGTGTGAGCCCCTTGTGCTCTGGCGTAAATACTTATCAAATCCTAACAGGTCACCTATGTCACAAACAACATTTCAGATGCAACTGTTTCACCTGATAATAGGCTCTGAAAATAAAACTGTGAGCTGTAAATACAATGTATTCGGAATGAAATGCCATAATGTGAAATTGCTTTTTCTCCAGCTACAACAGAAGTCCTTGACAGTTTTTGGCAGTGATAAATCACCCTCCCATTAATTGTCTCCTCTCTCATTGTGAGGTGAGCTGCTAAAAGGGGCAGTCAACAAAAATGACTTAAAGGACAAATTTTGGCAAAAAGACAATGAAGAAATCTGTCATTGCTAAGCCTCCAGTAAACTGTCAAGAAACAATCAAAATATATGTAGCTGAAGTGTTTATGTCTTTGTTAGAAAGGTTATAGGATGATAAGTTTATAGTTAAAAAAGGAAGCTTAGAGGGATTGAAGTTGCAGGCCCTTGAGTCACCATTTCTCCACATGTTCTTTAAAATTGTACGCAAATTCTATTAGGGCTTAGTCTGTGTTTGCTGGTCTCATCGACCCTATTTTCTGACTATTTTACCCCCTTGCCCCAGACAACAGAAAGTCCCTGTGAAGGCATGGCAATGGCTATAGTAATTCTTGCACCCAGTTTGAAGAGCCTTCCTTTTCAGTGGTTTAAGCCAGAGAAGAAGACAGCACTGCACAGAAGATAACCCTTCCATCTCCTGGTGTTAATCAGAGCAAGACCCTCTCACTGAGTGGGTTCCATACACTGAGAAGCAGCTTTTGCTTCCTGCAGAACAGGAGACATTGCGAGCACCCACACACAGACCCAAGACTGAGGCGTGTGAAACGATGTCTGCTACCTTCTCAGAAATGACACTCACCATGACTCACGTCACCTAGCCTGGCTCCATTCTGCAGAGTACTCTTCCCCACAGCAACTTTTCTATAGACAGAACAAATCAGAAGCTCTTGCCCCAGAATTATGCTCTGTAGGAGAAAGAGTTCAAAATTTGGCAATAATTTAATTTTTTTTAGGGCTGCTAATGTGTAAAATGTAGGGAGATGGCTACCAGTCTTTACTGCCTTCAGACTGCTCCACTTCTATGACATGCAGACAGCAGATGGTGTGTTTAAGACCACAGGCCATCCTTCGTATAGGAGGGGCAGGGGATGACTGTCACACCCACACCTCCAGAAAGGGCAAAATTTCTCAATTTTAGAAAAAACATGATACTGTCATTTTATAATTAAGGTTGTTGGCTTTTTATTTGTTTCATTTGATGAGACTGGGAACTGAAAGTATTCTGAGAATTAAAAAAAAAAAAAAAAAGAGAAATTTCTGTTTACCTGTCAGCAGATGGTTGGAAATTTACCATAAGCAAGGTTAGAAAATGATTTGTTACTAATATGCCTGTCAAGGGCAACGTCTGGAGTTTGGTTTTATATTTATGTTTGTAAGAAAATTACAATATAAATATAAATGAGTTGCATCAGGTATTTAAACTAGACTGGACAGGGCACTAGAAAATATATGTCGGGAACATTTCCCACACCAGCAGGAAGATGAACTAGGTGACCTAGCGTGTCTTTTCCACCACAGACTTCTACCATTTCTGTATTAACTGAGGATGATTGATACCAAATATCCCTTTATGCTACTACCCCTTTTCACTTTGCTGCATATTTGTATGCTTTCTGGGGGAGCTGATATCTTAGGAGAACAGCTATGGGGAAGTATTAAAGGGATTCTTCATCCTGGTGGCTGAGAACTGAGGAAGGTCAAACAATAGCTTGTGTAGCCATAGCAGCTTTGTTGTCATGGCATGAGAATCCTTCGCCAGTTCTGCTTTTACAAAGGAGCAGTCATCTAACATTGTGAGGTGTCTAATGTAAAGCCTGCTTTTTTGACATGGTTATCACAAGCTATTTTCTGTCCAGACATTTACACAGACCTTGTGTTATCCATGATTTATCCTCAATCCGTGTTCCTCAATTGTGCTTAAACATGGTTATAGTTGTAGTAAATCATGTGTTGAAACATGCAACTAGAAGCAACCATACAGTTATCACTAGCACTGCAACATTAAACAATAATACTCCATTGAGCACCAGCATTATCAACAAGTTTCTATCAGTCTGATCCTGCAGTCCTAGGACACATTATTTCTCCTTTCTCCTCATCTCCTTCTTCCATTTGGAACTCTTTCAACAGTCACTAAAGGACCACATTATAGGGTCCCTGAGGTATGAGAATTATAACCACCTCAAATTTAAAAAAAAAAAAAAGTTCAAACCAACCAGCCAACCAAAAAATGCCTAAACCTCAACATTCACTTCAGAGGAATACACTGAATTTTGCTAGGAAATTGCACAGCTTGTCTTTCAAACTGAGAAAGCATAGTGGCAAAGTCTATATGAACATTATATTAAAAACTCAGAATAATCCACAAACAGGTGGAAGGCATTTCAGGAAACAAGAACTGTCTTCTGAAAGAAAATGTAGACTAATCAGGAGAAAACTGAGAAATTTCAGAGGTTCCTAGGTATGCTCTAATCATGTGTGACTTAAATTTTGATAAATGTACTCTGTGTACATAAAACACCTCTTGAATGACAGAAAAGCAGAAGAAATAAAGTGATTGAAGTTTTCTGTTTTCCTTTTTTTTTTTTTTTTTTTTTGGTGATGAGCCAGTTTGAGAGCTTACTGTGAGCATATGGAGATAGCATATTTGCAAGTCCATCTCTGGAGGATTGCAAAAGGCCCTTAGCTTGTGAAAAACAGCAATGTTATTTTTTTTAACGTTCCCTATATTTAGAGATTAAATCGCTCACTGCACAAACCCATTTGGAACAGGCGAGAAGGTGAAAAGGATAATCAGTACAGTCACTGGTCCGTGTTTCCTAAACGCTTTTGAAAACATTACTGTGCGCAGGCATAAAATTAGCGGCAGGACCTTAAAAAGGCTGGCATTTAGCATGACTTTTTGGAAAGTGACACCCTCATTTTTTTCTTGTAGGATATCATTAAATTTCAATCGCCCTATGGCAGTGCCTTTCCATTAATAACCAATTCACTGTGTCACTTTGGCTCTCCTTTGAAATAATGAGCCTTTGCTTCGCTTTAATAAATTTAAACATATTCTCAAGGCCAGGGAAGATAGGAAACCGCAGATGGGCTGAGAAAAACACGATTCATAAATCCTTAACTGCCTGAGATCGTTGAGAGCAAAACAAAGTAACACTCGTAAAATATTAAACAATCCCAGCTGTATGAGTGAAGCTTCATTAACAAAAATGGACTATTTACTGCCTTCAACAGAGCCTGTGGGTGGAAAGATTCAGAGAAATCTTCTTTAGAAAAACACTGTCATCCTCATTTTGATTCTTTAACCAACTGATGGCACGGTAGATACTTATTTTGCATGGCCATATGCAGAAACATTTTAGCAGAAAATTAATGATACTCTGATTACATTAAATACCACAAATCATGCTTCATCATATAAACAGGAGTGAAAGAAAACAGAAATTTAGCCGATATTTTATCATGGAAGAATTTGCATGCCAATAGAAGTAAAACATGACAAACTTTATTTAAATCAGAAGGGACTTCTCTAGTACTCTACAGTAAACACAACAATATGAATAATGACAGAGAAATCAAGCAATGCCATTGCTTCTGCTAGGAAGGTTTAACAATTTGTTCTATGACTCTATAATTCCTTTTGCTTTAGCGTTTACGAACATGCAGCTAATTTTGTCTATAAACCTACCTGGTACACAAAGGAGCAAATACTTTTTTTTCCAGACTTTCATGTCTACCATTTATTTAAATTCCACCAAAGTTCTGCTCAGGTAAAGAAGGCAGGCTTTGACACATACTTTAGTTTTAAGAGCACAAAGCTGGACCCTCAGATTCATGAAGCTGATTTTGTGTTGCCCACATATGCAAACTCTCACAGGTTAACGAAAGAAGCTGTGAAGACAGGTCTTGACTCCCAGGTAAGTCTCTAACTCCACCAGTTCTTTGCTCTGCCTCCACATAGGTCTTGCCATTTCCCCTTCCTCACTGGCTCTGAGGCTCCAAGGAGCTTTCTTCCAGTAGCACAAGCTAAAACTTCTACACGTACCCCCAGGAACAGCAATCCATAACATTCTCAAATCCCTTTCCAAGCTTTCTTGAAACTTAAATTAAAACTAATAAGGTTTATATATTAATACAAATTTAGAAGACCAGAAAAATAACCATAAGGATAGTACAGAATTTTTGAAGTGTCTACGGCAAGAATAACCTTTTGTGGTATCATGGAGGGTTTTTCTTTTTAAGCCGAGAATTGCATACAAGTTTAAAAAAGAATAGAGATCAGTGTCAGTTTACTAAATGCTAAGAACCTAGAAGCTCTATCTCTAAAGACAAGCTGACAATTGAGTGGACAGAATGTCAATACTTCTAAACATTTCAAGGGTAAAAATATTGCTTTTTACAATCTGTGTCATATTTAATGCAAGAAAAGAATTTGGATTTTTTTTTCTTTTGCTGGCTGTCAGCTTTTTTTTGCTTTTATCCCAGTGAAGAGCATAATTAGAGTATTTAACACAAATACATGGTGCATTTTTTCCCCTAAGGAACAGTAGTTTTGGCCTAAATGCAAATATGAGCATAATAATTTTTATATTTTAGTTAATAAAAATTTTAAAACCCCAAATCTCCAACACACAGTTTATTTACTTTGAGATGTTCCTCTTGTCTGTGAGAACCATTATGTACATTTAAAAAAGTGAAAATCCTTTCTTAACACTCAAGGGGGCATTTTGACCCCTGCAGAGGCATTTCTCTTTCCTGTTTGAAAGGCTTGGAATGCATTTAGCTCTCACAGCTCCCACTACCTTCAGTGGAAACCCTGAATACCGCTCAGGAGTTATCACCTTATAATCATTAGAGCAGTCATTTCTGTGCTTAGTAGACCTTCACTGTAGCTGATTTGTATAATCAGGGTTAATCTATTCTGATTGCAAACATCCATACCATAAAGTTTGAATGAATTCACACCGATGCTCACTCAGCTCAGGATGCCCTCAAGACTTCCATGGAAATACACTGTGGGAGTTTTGCCTGGTTTTGGGGGTGATTTGCTCCAGCATTAGTAAAGCTGCTGTACCCTCCCATTCCCTCTACTGTTTTTCTTTGCTGTTATTTTAGAATTACAACAGACTGAATGCTTCCCAGTTTACAGAATGGCAGGGAATGCTTCCACAGTTTTTTCTTATTGATGCACTAGTTGTACACGTGCCATGTCCCAGAGGGTAGTTCAGTGTCTGCCCTATGTACGTAAAATTCCCCTATCAAGAGTGTCTATCTGAGTAAGTTACCATGGTATTTATGAGGTAGGTACCTGTCTACATATTACTAAACTGAGCTCACTAACTTAATTTCTCAAAAACAGCCCAAGGACCAAAGGTTAATGACTTTTGGCCACTCTCAGTTTGCAGTAGGTTTGGACTGGCCACCTAGAAGTTAAAAAAAAAAAAAAAAAGTCCTCTATGCCCCATTACCAGTGCTTTGAACCATCCAGTCACATGCATTCTGATGTTTTGAGGGGGTGAAAAGAATGCAGATTGGCATGAGAATACCACATTAATTCAGCAGTTAAATAGTTCTTTGAGAAGATTCATTGACAGAAAAAAGCATAGCTGTCTTTCCTGGTCCTCATCCTATTTGGGCCTATACACATTTTCTGTGAAAAGTTGATTCTTTTTCTTCCTCCCCCCTCCTTTTCTTTTTCTTTTTTTTTCCAACAGCCTTTTATCATCTAACATGTGAAACAATTGTAATGTGAGGCATGTGAGCAGAGAGCCTTTGCCACTGGGCCCTCATAAATCTTGCCAGTTCCCAGTGAACAACACCAAATATTTGCAGCTGAGGAACATTTGGTCTGGCTTAAATTAACATATCTCAGCAGTCAAAAGTCATTAAGCTTTGCCAGTGATTTGAAACCATTTTTCCATTTCAAAAGCGACACTGGCTGTTACTTATTTTTCTGGATAAAGAAGGTGGTAAAGAACAAAAGCAATGATAGGAAAATGGGAGATACTAATGAAAAAAAATTATAAAAGGACTTTGAACTGCCTTTGGTAAATTTGTTATTAAGACTCTTTTTTAAATAGCAGAGCACTTATGTATAAGATCAAATAATAATTCAAGATGATACACATTAATTTCAGTGGCAAATTATGTGATTTAAAGGCTGTGAAAATGTATACTTATTTTCTTCCTTAATCCCTTGTGAATATAGGCACTATCAATTTTAAAAGCTGATGAAAGCTTTAAATGAAAAACAATAATCCAACCTTTTTCAATTAAAGGCTGGAAGTGGATTAAATACTGGAATAAAGAAATGTGCTGTTACACTTTTCACAGATCACTTCTGATATGGTCTGTTCAGATGCTGAGGGCTGGAAAAACACCTCAGGTCTGAAAATAACACAGTACAAAAAATCACAAGCAAGCAAAAAAAAAAATTGTTTTAATGCAAACAAAATGTGAATTCAAATTTCCAAATCTGTTATTCCTGTATTATTTACATGGAACATAACTCCTCTGTTCATTAGGTAAATAAGCCATCATCTGAAAGATGATCCACGAGAGCCACCCAAGGCCTGACTTGTCAGAAAAAAAACAACAAATAAACACTTTCCTACATCTGCAGCTATGCTTATGGTCCACAATCATATAACTGCCAGAAATCATGTCAAAAATAGTTCATTACAAACTCTGAAACCTGTTTGCTAATTTATAAGATAAATATTGTGAGAGATTTTGATATGTACATGGATTGCAATGCAGTTATGATTTCTGACTTATATGTGAAAAGCTAAACTGCATGTACTTATTCAAATTAATGCTAATTATAATTTTTCAGTGTCCAATTAGTTTTGGTAAAGTGTTAATACACTGGAACGTTTAAGACCTATGTTACTTTAGGAAAATATTGATTTCCACTCAAAATCGTTCAAGTTTATGAGGCACTACTAAAGACAACCCTTCCATTTGAGATCTTTCTGAGATTTCCAAACTTTTTAAAGTCTCTGCAGATTGAGTAAAATCCTAGATATTCTATTAGCCAAACTTAAAAGACAAAGAGCCCTAAAAATAAAACATTTACCACTAACTAGAGTATTAAAGATTGCCAGGATAGCTATATAATCAATTAATTTTCTAGGTGGGCTTTTCTTTCAGGGGATTTTATTTTTAAAATGATAAATAATAGTAATAAAAAGATCCTCTACAAAAAGCTTTTGAGAATAAAAATGGTCTGCATTACCAGTGCTATGTAAAGTGAACTCCATGATTCCTGTACTTGATCAGAGAGCAAACCATGGCATATGGACCCCCAAATACAAGAAACAAGACCAGATCATTTGGAAATATGAAAATATTAGAGTAAATGTGCCTTGTATTCTCAGATAAATGGTTGTGTTTTTCTTCCCCCACAAGAACACAACAAAACGAAAGCACCATCTCATTTATTCACTGCTTCTCTTCAGGTCATGTTATAATTGAAAAGCAGCAGTGGAAAATCTTTATCATGTTTTCTTTTATTAACTACTGATAATATTTCCTTACTAATTTACAGGATCATAATGTGGTTCAGGTTGGAAGGAACCTCTAAAGACCACCTAGTCCAGCTCAACTCAAGACTGTCCAGCTGGGTTTCGAATAGCTTCTTGAAGAGTCTCCATTGCCTTTCTTTACCACCGTCATAGTAAAATAAGTATTTTCCTATGTTCCACTACAATTTCCTGTATTTAAATTTCTCTCCACATGCCCCTGTCCTTTCACTATTCTGTTTCACCAGCCATTCCACTATTCCCTGTCTATGGTCTAATCCATGTTATCCCACACTGAAGGAAAAGAACAAGTCTTTGAAGTTCCCTCACATTACATAGGGTTACCCTGTGTGCAGAGGTCTATTTTTGTGGTCACAAGAGAATGATGGAAGCACACAGCAGGCCTAGAAATCAATTAATCACATGCACAGATATTTTGCCAAAAATATGGCTGCTTTCAAAGATCTGTTTTCCCAAGATCTCCAAACTTGTCATCATGACTATCTGATGGTGCAGAGCTGTTATGTGGGAGGACCCAATAAGCTGCTGAGCATCTTCTTCTAAATTTAATCTAGTTCTCAATATCTATTTACTTAGAATTCTTTCCTTCTTATCTCTTTTTCCTTAGCAGAAAAAAAAAAATAAAACAAAACCCAACACCTGAGAAGAAATTGGACTGAAATTAAAGAAAACCCAGGGCTACTCTGGCTTTCTGCTCCTCTGTTCTGCATTAAGGAAATCAAGGGGAACAGAATCAATCCTACTGCTCACTAGAGAATTTTTCTCCAGCAACATAGACCACCATCTAGTTAGGTATGGGCTACAAACTGGCTGTAGTAGTCAGGGGTTATCCTGCAGAGTATTTTTTAATTGCTCAAGAAGATGAATACTTTTTCCTCTCCCATGTCATATGGTGAGGCCAGGCTTTCAGGATGTTCACCTTCCTTTCACAGCTTACTGAGCAACACTATCCCGGATGGTGCATTTTATACAAAACCTATGCATATTTGAGACAATGCATATAGCATGATTAGATTTGTGTTATTTAATTACATTCCTCAAACTCTAAACATGTCTAAACACTGTTGCTTTAGTGTACAACACAGATCCTCATTCAGCAAGATTCAGACACTTATATTTCTGAAGCTCAAATAAATATCAAGCACAGAAGATACTCCTTGAGCCCTGTAGCTACGAAAAATATTTCATGTGATTTATTATACCAGAAGAATATATGTAATGATGAAAATAAGCTGAGAAGTAGAGGATATGACTTTTTTTTATCCCTTTGGAGACATCATAGCTATAACTCATAGGAAGACCAGTCTGGAGTGAATTGTGTGACTCTGTTATCAGCTGTGGAGTAAATAAAATAATACTCTATTTAATAGACCTGACAACAACTATTTAATTTACATCACAAGATAAAAGCTACTTCTTTTAAAATGCATCCAAAAAAGCTGCAATTGAGTTTAGTTAATAACTAATATGCTCAAGTTTGAAAGAGTATATATGGAATTCATACAGTTTCTAGTTCTCATTTTAGATTTGGTGTTGTGTAGAGGGCTTTTAGCTTCTTTTTCAGAGAATTAAACAATATTGTTAGATGAGTGGATTTTTTTTTCCATTCTGCTTCCCAAAAAGAAAATGAGAAAGCAGAGAGAAAAGCTGAATGACAACAATGGTTAAGTTCAGACGTTACAAAATTGGTGCTAGCTAAACAATGGACAAAATCACCAACTGAACTTTAACTTCTGCTGTATCTTTGGAAGTCAGCCATTTTAGACAGATGTTCATGGCATAGATAATGCTTACAGAGTTCAGACTCCTAAAATGCACAAAAATGAATGTTATTTTTAAAGGAATTAAAGCACTGCACAATAGGAATTCAATTCAAGTAAGGATTACAGTTTAAAAATTCCTTATGAAAGTGCACGAGCAAACTTAAACCCACTTAGAAAGTCCCCCTCATTTTCTTGGACATCAGCTGTTTGTAACAGTTACTTTGCTACTCAAACAATTTTGTGTCAACAGGAAATGAGTTAGACAATCTTTAATAAACACATAAAGAACTGCTCTACAGATAGTTGTTTAATTATGAAAAGCAACTCACTGAAGCATAAAAAGAAAATGATACAATGTAGGTTTTGGGGAAAGGACTTGGAAATCAGGTCGTTCAAATTTATCAATTTTTATCTGTCCTGGCAATATAGTAGCTACCTATATTTTTCTAACTGCCATTTAACGTCTGTAGTCATTATTATATTTGGATCCTTATTTATATTATTAAATGAGTTTAGTATTAACAGTAATCAAGGTTTCATTTTGCTGTGCTAAGAAGGGAATATAGATTTAGAGAAAAAATTTAAGAAGTGCAGAGGAAACCATCCACAGGATTACTTTTCCACTTGTGTTAGCTTCAACTGCACCTGAAATTATAGATCTCTGGTGAGTAGGAGAGAATATACTTTCTCTTTATGAAACACTGTTGTGAACAGAAAAGTACACAATGAAAGTAGATGTTATTAAATAGATCTGCAATTTTCCCTTGAGATTCTGTTTTCATAATTCTGCGTTCAGAAAAAAAGGCTGCGATCAAACCTAGCACTACCCATTCTGTAGTTCCACGAGTAAGTCATTCTCCTACATGTCTACCAACTTCATTACAGTGGCTGCATTTCTTTCAAAAATACGGGCTATAAACAAAGTGAAAAAGAAAAAAAAGAAAGACAGCTAGGAAACTGTTCATATGTTACGTAAAAAACTGCTAGCGAAAGAGTTCTTAAAATAATTAATCATTACTTCAGATTTTTCTCACAGATAAACTAAACAAGCCTTTTAACAATTCCTTTACTGTACCTGACTAAGATTATGTCAAAATATGTTATTTTTAACTATTCACTACTTTTAGTATCTTAGTATTTTTAAGATTAAGAAAAAAATTACTGTAGGTTCCCTTTACCTGAAAATAGAAGTATTATTTTAATATATCAGAGAAGCCATCTATGCACAGATAGTAGACAAACTTCTGTTCTGTTGCACATTTTCTATTACAGAATTTTGTATTAAAATGGTTAACATATCTTTTTCCCTCCATTTTTTCAGAACAGTTCTAATTTAGATATGGAAATGTTTCAAACTTAAATCAGCTGAAGAACTTGATTGAGCATTTATTGAATTGTGCTCCATCCTAAGTCAGGTAGTCCCCACATCTCATATTTCTAATTAAATTTTTATGCAGCACTTAAAAATACTGTACTATAACACTAACAGTTAATTTAATAATTAGAATTTTATTTTTTCAAAGTCACTCCATGGTTGCTATTTACATTATTTCTGTATCCGTATCCTGCAAGTGAAAAAATGGTATAGAGTATTTTTTATTAACCTTATATATTTTAATGGGCCCACACACATATATACACACTCTTACACACACATACACACACACATACAAAAAGGTTGGCCAGGAAATTAGACATCTTATCTATGGGCTTGCTAAATAAGGACCAATAACCTAGGTCTGCAGTACTCTGTGTGATAACTGCTTTTACAAAATGAAATTTTGACTTTTTCACAGCTTAGCTACAAGTAGAC
>VXBX01000122.1:1050625-1054856 GCA_013400415.1 Scytalopus superciliaris | reverse complement strand
AAAAAAAAACACACCAAAAAACAGATAAAAGACTACAGAAAGAAAAGCTGATTCCACTATGAAATTATCTATTTCCTTTTCCTGATTTAATAACAAGTCAAAATCTATCAGCTTCTCATCCACTGTTCCCTGCCAAAGTCCAATTCTAATCCAATTGCTCCTTTTATTAACCCCCCTCCCTTCAGTCTCCCAAGCCTCCGTTCTGCTTGGCCCATTGTTTTATTCACACATATGACAAAGGTGAAAGAAAAATCTTCCCCTCCTTCTTTCCTACCAAGTTTACTGTTTACAACTGTTGTTTAAACAATTATTCGAAATCTCTGATCCAGCTCTCTCTGTTCCCCTGGGGAAGACAAGATCTCTCATCATGAGGGACTTTGCTTATCAGTTCTGACTCTCAGCTTCTTTTTATAAGAGATAGATATACTTCAAAAAGCAAATAATAACAATCTTACCCCCAAAGTCAAGGAAGGAATCCTCATTAACTCTCCTGTACACAAAACATAATTATAAATGTAGATACGTTAATATATACATGTATATATACAAGTAGGTCCTCCAAAGCAGTAAAAAGGAAAGTAGTACAGAACTGTGTTCAGTCATTCATCTAAAGGGGAAAAAAACCCCAAAACAACAAACAAACCAAACAACAAAAGGAGGTGGTTTGTTTTGCTGGCAAGAATCATTACAGTTTCACCTGAGCTAAATGCACAACAGGTGTGGGCTTTGGGCATATCTTTTCTATCATTCTGCCAAAACCTCGTTCCCATACATCTATTTCTAACTCACAGCCTCTGCTGAACACAGTGCCTGTTATACAAACTGTTCATTTGTATGCATATAAAGCTATGGTTTACTGTTAATGCCCTCCATGTGAAGCTCACAAATTTTAAGAAAATGATTCAGTGAATTTCTCACTAGTACAGAATCGGATGACACAGATGAAGATGCAACTTGAACAGGTCACAAAAACACTGACAGAGGGGTGAGAGATTGGAGAGTTGAACTCCAGGTCTGTACATTGTAATGTGTGTTTCTTTCCTCAAAAAAACCTTGTAACATTGGATTATTACAAAACTGCAGATTTTTAAATAATATGCTGATTTTATCTCTTAGGAAAAGATAAAAATTCAGCTTGTTGGTGACAAACTAACAATCATGCTTTAAATTTTAATTGGAAGTTGATAGCATAACCAAAAAAAGGACAAAATTTAAAGAAAAGCAGGAGGAAGCCACAAAACATACAGAGCTGAAAGGACTGAAATGGTGACAGGATACAGCCAATTTGGCCAGGAGAAATATTTTCTTTTTTTTTGTTGAATTACTGTGTGAAATAACAGTGAAAATACGAGACCAACATCTAACGTCAGCTCAGGAGTCTGAGGTGCTATCATAAACCTCTTGAGACTGTTCTTATTTAAACCTCCCCCAAAACCACGGCATACTTATAAGCCTTGTGAATTCTCAGTTGCTTATCATTTGTTCTACACATAATAAATCCTTATTTGTAATATGCATCATATAATGGAGTAGTAAATATTTCCAATTAGCTTTAGTGTCACAGTCCTCAAAAACTGATGCATTTATGTTAATATAAAAGCATACATGGAACATTTTATCATGCATTAGAGATTTTAATCAGGTAATCTGCACGGCATCTGGAAACCTAAGCAGAGGCAAAGTCCGCTATAACAAAGGCACTGTAACAGTTCACCTTCAGTGAAGAACAATAATGCATTATTAAATTCACTTTCCTGCTCAGTGGTTACACTTAGCTGACCACAGCAAATTTGCTCTCTGCCTGGTCTTCACAAGTTGGCAGAAAAATAGATTCTGTCACATTTAACGGGTTCTGAAAATGACAGGATGCCTCTCTTGGTTTAACTATAAACCATAATCTTTCAGAAGTAAATATAATTACAAATGCCTTTTGTCACGTAGTTCTTAGGAAGGATATTATATGTGGGTTATTAGAGTAGTAGTTCTCACTATGTACTTGAATATCATTAGAAGCCAGAATTTATATTGCACAACAGCAACTTCAAAAAGAATCAGATTACTATTTTTCTTTGATCCTAAATGGCATCATGATTCTTAGAAAACAAAGATACAGACATCAAATTCCTTGAGTATGGTCAAACTGTTATCAAGAGATATTACTTCTTAAATGAACATCAAAGAAAAACCTATATTCTCTTTTGTCTGGAATACCATTTTAATATATTCTATATCTATAAGAAATTTGCTTTGTTTTACATATATTTGACTGAAGGAAGCTTTAAGAAAACTGCCTTACACTCAGGATTCAGTGATGAAGAATTATTGATTAGTGATTTAATTAGCAAAAGTCAACATAGTTATGTTTGACAGAACCTGGTCCCTTTGGCTTTCCAAGGAGTTTTATCAAGTTGCAAGCATGGTAACAATCTGCTCCATATGATGATAGTAACTTTCAGGTATAGGTCTTCAACCAGCACTGTATACCACTGAAGTCCTGGTGAAGTGCAATTTAGGTCCACGTTAAGATTTGTTAATGATTTTAATTAAGTTTGTGTAGGTAACTAGTTTAGCAATTACAAGACACTTTTTTTTTTTTCTTCTCCTGTAAGTCCTTTAATTCAGCTAGTTTTCTTAGAAATAGCTTAAATGGGAAGTCTGAAGACTCACTGGAAGACAGGCTTGAGTTCTAGGATCTTTTTGTGTCTCATTATTACCTATTTAAATACAAAAAAAATATGTTTAAGTAAGTCCTCAGAAGTAACTTGGGGTTTATGATGACACTGTACTCAAAACTCATATGGAACTTAGCACAGTCATTGTCCACCTAAGTGGAATAACCACCTTATTCCAGGTAGTCTGCCCATAACATTAAGTGCCGAGACTGAAGATTGAGAAGGGATATAAAGTGGCATGTAAGGTTTGTAGTTTAACTCCACCCCTAATGCTTAACTCCAGCAGCAATCAATACATCTGGGAGTCCTGATCACTCTCTAGCAGAGAGGTACTTACGTTCTTTTAAATGATTAAACAGGAGTTCAGAGACTCGTAGAACGGTTTGGGTTGGAAGGGATTCTTAAAGACCATGTAGTTCACCTCCCTGTCAAGTGCAGGGGCACCTTCCAGTAGACCAGGTTGCTCAAAGCCCCACCCAAGCTGGCCCTGAACACTTCTATGGATGGGACATCCAAAACGTCTCTGGACAACCTCTTCCAGTCTCTCACCTACCTCATAATAAAAAATTTCTTCCTTATGTCCAATTTAAACCTCTTCCGGTTTAAAACCACTGTCACTGTCCTGTAGGTACAGCCCTTGGTACAAACTCTGTCTTTCTTGTAAGCTCCCTATAATTACTGAAATGCCACAACAAACTCTCCCTGGAGCCATCTCCAAGGCTGAACAGTGACAACTCTTGCAACTTTTTCTCATAGGAGAGGTGCTCCAGCTCTCTGACCATTTTTGTGGCCATCCTCTGGACCTGCTCTAACAGGTCCCTTTCTTGTGTTGGGGACACCAAAGTTGGATGCAGTACTCTAGGTGGTGTCCCACCGGAAGAGAAGAGAGGGGGACAATCATATCCTTCAACCTGCTGGTCACACTTCAGTTTTCACAGACAAACAGTGGTCACAGTGATAAAACGTCTAGTTATCTACAAAACTACCTTGAGATTTGGCAGAAGTTTCTTCTCTTACTGCTGCCTAAGGTCACAACTAGCTAATTCAGGAATGTACTTTAGTAATTTCCACTTTTAACTATGAAGAAAATCCAGGTCAAACCTTGATTTAATTTTTTGATAAACCCCATTCCCTTTATTGGTTTCTGTGCCAAGAATAAACTGCTTGCTTACCTGGACACCACTCAAATCTTGTGGAGTCCTTAGTTCAAACCACTGTCCATTATCTATCTACACCAAAATATTCAGTGGACCAGGGGCTGGATCCCAGTTCTTCCAAAATGATACACTAATCATCATATTACACTTGGAGCCACGCTCGTGGTCCCTTTGGCCATTTACACAGCCATACAATGAGGGTGAGGCATTAAGACTGACCACACTATTTGCTTCTTAAACTCAGTATTTGCCTTTACTGTGAACCAGTCTAACACTTTCCAGGACAGACATGCCCAAAAGCTTGCCCAAAGTAATATGGATAGAAGTACATCCATACCACTAGCATCTTGTGAAGAGACAAATTTCTGTCTTATTATGTGTGGCAGGATATCACAGTATTTC
>VXBX01000122.1:1015625-1045625 GCA_013400415.1 Scytalopus superciliaris | reverse complement strand
TCAACTTTTAACTACACCTAGTCTTCTTGGGAGTTTTACGGCCAAGAAAGCCCTATAATCTCCTCCAAAATCACTGTAAATCAGTCTAATGCATATCATTTCCTCACAAGAAACATTAGAGATATGACTGCTGTCTAAAACCAAAACTAAGAAAGTTCAATACCAGAATTTGGTGAAGGAAAAGCAGGTAAAAGGCAAACTTTTTTTCTAACTCAGTCTGTTGGGATCTGAACCAATCTTTTAAAAACCAAGGATGACCTCTTTAGAGACATAAAATCTGTGATTTTTTTAGGTTGCTTTTTTTTTTTTCAAGCATTAAAACTTTATTTGCTAAATAGCGAAAGAAAAAAATGTTGCAAGTCATCCAGATATTAGATACATCATGAAGGTGGCAAAGCTTTTTCAACAGAATAAAGTTGAAAGATAGGAACAAAACAAAACCACTTCTGGTTGAACTGTGACAATCTGATACATCTCAAAGGCCAAACCCAAACCATCTGCACTCAGGCAAAGAAGTACCTCTAAGAATTCATTGTGACCATATATTACATGCAAAGATAACAGATTCTGTAATACCCATGTTACTTCTCAGAACAAAACTTTGAAAAATATTATGTGGAGATAGTGTAGCAAAAAAGGAAGTTGAATGAAGTTAATTTTTTAAAAAATATAAAAAAATACTAATAATTATATAAAATTACCTATACTGTTTACAGGAATAGGAATAACATCTATGTACAGACTTTAATTCTCAGTCAAAGCTTTTCAAAACTGATCTTTTTTGTATTTTGAACAACTTAAATAAAACTTAAAACTAATTGCAAAGCAGGTTATTAGCACTTTTGAAGTAGTGCCTTCAAGTCATTTCAAGTGGAAGACATTCTTAAAATTTTGCTCGGAGATCTCTTTTCTGTAATAGTAACTGTAAATATAAAGTAGTACCAAATAAAGCCTAAGACTAATTTTCTACCATCCACTTATGTGTGTTTTCAGGAAGAATATATATGTCTCTATATTCCCTTTAAATTCACAAAACAATTGTGTGTTTCTTAATGCCTTCAGAATTCAATTTTAGAGCAGCTAGACTCATGTAACTTTTTCTTCTCCTGAAAAAAGCAAAACTAAAAATAATTACTTTAGAGAAACAAAACCATATTTGATCCCTCATGGTACCCTGAGACATAACCCCTCATAGTGGGATCCCATAACTTCATTAATTTCATTCCCTGTAATGTATCTTTCCTAGTAGTAAACACAAAGACAACTGATGATTTTAAAACTGCAATGCGATAGCATGATAAAAAAGTTCTTTCTAACATCTTATCAACTACCATTACATCTTCCATTTAAGAATTCATTTTAAAAAATGCAAATGAACACACAAATTATTTCAAAGAGGTTTTAAGCTCCTATTACTGTAACAAAGACCATAAAAAACTACAAAGATGGCTCTAAGGTCTCTTGTATGAAGAACACATAAGGACCATTGAAAAGAAAGGTGAATGAAAGCCCAAAAGAATAAAGTACTTTTCAGAACAGTGTGGGGCACAAAGCACAGAAGAATTGTACAGAGTTCTTTTAATAGACTGAGAATACATCAGATTTTTTGCACATGTAAGTCATTTGAGCCTAGTCAGAAAGTCAGGTATGTCCAAGATTCTTGCCATTGTATGGAGAAAATTTGTGTGGTCAAAGCTCAACTGGAATGGAAGCTGGTCAGAAATCTGGGGAACAATAAAAAGAGCTTCTTCAAATACATTAATGGCAATAGGCAGTATAGAAATATCATTGGCCTGTTACTGAATGAGGATGGTCACCTCACAAACAGGGACTAGGGAAGGGTGTTTAATGCTTTCTTTGCCTATGTCTTCAACATGGATGACTGACCAAGGGGGTCTCAGTGCCCTAAGCCAGAGGACCATGACTGCGAGAATGATCAACTCCCAGTCAATCTTGAAATCGTGTGGGATGTACTGCTCCAGCTGCATCCTTACAAATCTATGGGATCTGAAGGGATTTACACCAGAATCCTCAAAGAGTGGGCTGATGTCAATGCAAAACTCCTCTCAATGGTTGTTGAGCAGTCTTGGGAATCCAGAGAGGTCCCAGCTGACTGGAAGCTAGTGAATGTTGTCCTGGTTTTCAAGAAGGGCAAGAAGCAGGACCCTGTAAACTACAGGCCTGTTGGTCTCACTCCATTGCCTGGTAAAGCTACGGAGAAGATTATTCTAGGAAATACTGAAAGACAACACAATCATTGGTCACAGCCAACATGACTTCATGAGAGGAAAGTCCTGCTTATCAAACCTGATTTCCTTTTACAATAAGGTAACCCAACTAGTTGATCAAAGGAAGCCAGTTGATACAATCTTTCTGGATTTCAGTAAAGCTCTCAACACAGTCTCTCACAGGATCCTTCTGGGCAAAACGTCCAGCCCACAGCTGCATAAACACATCATGTCATGGGTGAGCAATTGGCTCATGGGTTGAGCACAGAGGGAAACAGTGAATGGGGTCAGATCAGATTGGTGACCTGTCACTAGTGGGGTTCCACAGGGCTCCATCTTGGGCCCTGTGCTCTTCAACATCTTCATTAATGACTTGGATGCAGGAATGGAAATGGATACTGAATAAGTTTGCATACAACACAAAACTGGGAGGAGCTGTTGATCCCTTGAAGGCATATGGAGGTCAACATGGGAAAGTGCCATACTCTGCACCTGGAAAGGGGCAACCCTGGATCTTCCCACAGACTGGGGAATGAAGCTGGAAAGCAGTGCCATGGAAAGGGACCTGGGGGTCCTGGTCAATAGCAAGTTGAATGTGAGTCAGCAGTGCCCTGGCAGCCAGGAGGGCCAACGCTGTCCTGGAGGGCATCACCAGCGGGTCGAGGGAGGGGATTGACACTATATATATATTTTAAAGGAATTTACTGCTGATACTGCAGAACGAATACCTAAGGATATAGGATGATATATTTATCATTAGTTTCCTTTTTGATGCATGATGGCTAACAGAAAAAATCAATTCTAACTTTGGAATATTTCAATTATTTTCAATTTCATATTAAGGATATTTTGGAATTTCAATACTCTATTCTATAAGGTATTAGAGGTCTAAGTGCTATCATCTCTACAGGGGGACATAAAATAAAAACAGAGACAAAGACTGGGATTTTCTCATATGGGGATTTCATAAAGTTATATCTTAATTGATGCTATCATAGTAGTCAAGAAGCAGTTATTGTTGATTATCTGAAAATTACTTGTGAAGTTGCCATTAATACCATAGTCTAAAAGCTTTTCTGAAAGAAGTAGTTTAACTTTATTTGTGAACATGGTGAATATTTTATATTTTGTTATCGAAAACAGCATGCATATTTTCAACAAGAAAGTGTCCTTCCCATAACATCTCAAATAACATATTCCATTTAAAATGTAAGCATGACATTCAGGCTTCATTTGCCTTTGGTGTCTATCTAAAAAATAAAATATAAATTGATGCAGACAGAAAATTTTAATCTGACGCCCTAAGGCCAGATCCAATAAAACACTTAAGCATCTAAATTTGGCGTTAAAGCAACTAACTTTTTGGTGGTTGTCCCCCAGAAGGGAATCTTGGGCTAAAATGAGCTGGGTCTCATATTCCTGCATAGTGTTTAGAGTAGGTATGGCTAAGCAGGTACAGTTAGGGAATGCTATGAGCAACCACTGCCTCCAATATCACTTAACAGCACCCCCAAAAAATCGTATGCAGCTATCTGGAGCTAGTAAAGAGCCAAACTCTGTCCATAGAACCGAGCTATAAATTATACCTTGCAGACCAAATATGATCTGAGTTGGAGTCGTAAGGGCAAAGGGATGATGTTAAAATATACTTCCCTCTTTCACAATAAGGATAGTGATTAAGGACACTGCCCAGGAAACGTCTCACAAGTTCAATTCCCTCTTTAGTCCAGAGGGAATTAGGATCTACTTCTCCAAAGAGCACATGCTTGACTTTTAAGCCATTGATTATTTTTAAGTTTCTTTTTAAACACTTCAGATCAATGAGCAAAAAGAGGATAAGATTCAGCAGTCTAGTTTTCAGGTTCTCCACTGGTTCCTCTTTTCTGTGCTATTTCCTTATATAACAGACAATATTACTGAAGAGCTGGATGGGTATTCAGCTCCATAAAACCCACCAAAAACACACTTCTCATGACTTCAGACTGGGAGATCTGCAGGACCTCCTATGTAAGCTGAGCAGGATAAATGATAAAATTCACCTCACCAAAACTAAGGCACTATTTAGAGCAAACCCTTTGCATCACAGAAACTTAACTTTACCTGAAAATACTCAGAGCCTCATTTTAACATAAAAAACTGAATGAATCTTTTTTAATATGATCCCCATACTTCACAGAAGTCCTTATTGTGGAATCTGACCTATTAAAACCAAACGTGTATCATCAAATAGTCTGTAATTAACAGATTACAAAATTAGATACTTTGTTTTGATCATGGCGGTCAAGCACTTGAACTAACATTGTGTATTTGAACTTACCTCATCCTTCCCAGGATCATTTGCAGTTCTACAGCCTGCTTTCAGTAAAATTAGAAAAGCTGCTATACACTAATAAGCAAAAAAAACCAAAAACCCTGGAAATCAAGGGTGATGTACCTCCACTCATACAGAAAATGACATCTTGAGTTATGTATGAACTTTGCAGTATGTCCTGCAGTCCTCCCTAGTCCAGACTAGGAAACTGGCTGGACCACAATATAACCTTTGCAAAGCTAAGTTTTCTTCTCAAGGAACTCAGGGCGGAACTTCAAATGTGTATATCGGGTCGTGACTTCCTAGCTTCTGGAATAAGCAGCTGGAAAACATCCCCAACACCCATGTTTTACTCATGGTCTTTGAGAACAGAAACTCTTCCTGTTTTTCTGCAACAAATATTGACCCATTGCCTGAGGTAAACTTTCCAGTTTTAATAGACAGATCCATAGAACCTAACTCGATTCTTGGTGTGATAATAACAACCTGACTCCAATGGATGGTGAGGTCACTCGAAGCTGCACATACTGAGAATAAATTTTGAAGACAGGCCAAAAAAATAAAATCAAACAAAACTGCACAAGAGCTTTACTAATAGCTTAAACCAATCAAGTAAAATAAACTAATTTTTGCCAATAATGATAATTCTGGCTGCATTTTTAATAGAAATACAGATGATCTTGCAATGACTCAATACCCTCAAACTGTTTCTAAATGCATGGACTGGGTAAATCAGCTCCTTTTTACTATGTTACTAACAGGCAAATTTTTCTCTCTTGTTTCCAACTCATAGACGAGATCAAACAAACGATTCACCCCTTCGACATTCAAAATTTGGTGTGTTGATCAGTTGCCTCTGTTATAACTTTGTTCCCCCTTTAAATTATCTGTTGACTGTAAATAAATTTTCCCTGATCTCAGACCACTTCAGAGATTTTTCATCTTTTCATTTTTTAATGGAAGGGGAGACCAGGAAAAAAAAAAAAAAAAAGACAGGGCTTTCTTTACTAGACAGGATTTCCCAGCTTCTATCAAGTTCAATTAAAAGTCATTTTAGTTGCAGATAATAAATTTCTGCCAACAAAAGTGGTTTAGAAGAAAGCATAATTTTTAAATGCTTCATGATATTTATTTAGAACTTCTGATTTCTTCTTTTTCTTTTGAATCAGTTGATGAAGGTGATGGAGTTTCAGCTATGAGTACCACCACCTACATGTGTGTGCTTGCATTTTAAAACATGGCATTCTGACTGATTTGCAGAGGTAAAGCAACAGTTTGCAAATCTGATTGCAAGCTCACAGTGGCAAAAGTAGATAATTACTATCTTCACAAAACTTGTTTTAATACAGATTAGATTAGCATTAAAGCTGCACGGTTGGTGTGAGAGACATGACAAATGTAGTCATGACAGAAAACAATTTTTAATTTAGTAACCCCTATCAATCTGGATAGCCCATGAATATTTACCATTAATTCAGTAGGCTGGAACAGAGTGGGTGAAAAGAACAAAAAAAAGGAGGTTTGACCTAAACAAGGACTAAGGTAAAAAGAGAATTCTCAGCATTTTTACTGAAAACAGATCTTGCAAAAACGTGAACTGGTAAAAGATTAGAAAATACATTTGGGATACCATTATAACCAAAATATTTTAAAAATCTGAAAAACATGCAAAAAACAGTATCAATTCTTAATATGTACTTCACTTTGCAGCATTTACCAGTCAGATTACACTTAAATGAGTAACTTCAAAGGCTGAAATAAAATCATTTATGGAAATTCAAAACAAACCTATTTGATCGCATTGTACTTCACAGCAGGGATACAATTTGCAGATGCTGAGTGAGGGCATAGTATAAGCTAAAACAGGTTGTGTGTGCAACGAACCAGACTAAATGGTTTATATGAAAGAAAGGTTGTTTCCATTAATTTTTCTGGTAATCCTATTAAAAACACCACCTGTCCAGAACAGAATTGTCCAGATTTTAATTCTTTTTCATATCTCAGTGTTCAAACAAGAGACAGAGAAGGTATCTTCTTATAGCTATTAAATATGTCACAAAATGTCTTATTCTGAAATCTTCATAACTGCAGCAGTTGCTCCAGTTCTGTTTCAATGTCTGGCTATTATACCTTTTACTTTTTATCTCATTGTGCTCAAAGAACTGATTTTTCTGATAAGCCGAAAGAGTATTTTTTAAAAAGCATACATTGTATTTTCAACCTCTCTTTAAACAAAATGTTTCTAGTCTATGATAATTAAATTCGTATATATTAAGGAAATAAAACATAAAATGCATCTTTTAGAATTCCACCACCACCCCTCCAAAATCCCCTATGAGAGCCCTGAACAGGAACTTAACTTTCAATACCAACAGAGATGAAATGGTGTCATAATCAGCATAAGTGCATGTGGACTATTCACCTAGATCAAACACTTTGGTCATATACTCAATTAAATTTAAATCCCATTATATAATGTATACCAGCCTCATTTTATGCAATTCCCTAATTTAATGGCTTGGTATTAGCCTTTTTCCTTTTTGCACACATGGACTAATTTTCATGGTGCTCAGTCCCTCTGGGAAGTAGGTCATTAAAGTCAACTGGATGGAGACAGAAACTTAATAACTAAACAGTGTTGTAGAAGGGTCAGAAACACAATAATAATTCAAAACTGTTTTTCACTTATCCTACTTTGCAATATTTATAAAATTTGTCCCTCATGTAAATATGACTCATTAATCTTGAGGATAACAAAGAAGAAGAAAGAAAGCTGTCATCACAGTTTAATTTGTGAAACAAAAAAAAAAAAGCAAACAAAACAAAACAAAAAAAAAAAATTAGAAGTCACAATTATAATAATGTTTAACAATCAAGACTATACTCATTTTACACTGAAGCAGTAGAATCATAATATTCATATTACCTTTCTCAATGTGTAATCTTTTTGTCTCATGTCCAACGTCATGACCAGCCAGATCTCCCTCCTTAGGTCCAGGCAGTACATTAGGTGACAAACCCATCAGCATTTGGTTCATAGATAGCCCGTTCTGATGGACAGCTGCTAGACACAAGAGCAGGCAGGAAGACATCAGCCATCAGATTAACAATACACTGTTTCACTTATTCTATATAATCTTTCTCTTAATTATACAAGAATTTCTAACAATCACAAAGTTATTTAATTAGTGCTATCATGATCCACAAAGCAGGAGAGTTTCTTCCTGTTACTTCTGGTTTAAAACAATTAATTCTAAAAAGAAGAGTTCAGTAACTTTGGATAAAGCTGGAGATTTGAAAATATGTTCTTGCTTATTTAACAAGAATTGAAATGCAAAATGAAGCAAATCAGAAAGGCATAGAAGGTTCTACATAAATATTTCGTGGTCTATTTTTTTCAGTTAGTTGTACAAAACCTCTTGAGTACCAGCATTCCCAATATGTAGTCCCTAATAACTTCCTTAAGTTAAGCATTGTGACCTTTCAGGTAATGGATACCGTTTTTCCATATATACTGTGCAACAGTAGAGTTGCTTATTTGCTCATCAGACAGCTTGAAAAACTCTTCCCAACAGTTCTCAAAGAGACCTTCATGAGTCTCAAACAAATCTCAGAAACTCATATTAAGTAGTTCATATAGTCATGCTTTTGTCCCAAAAAATTTTACTTCCAGAAGGTTTATGCCATTTTTAGTAAAGTACTTTTCATATGTAAGCAGTATTTCTGTAGTAGTTATCTTATTCTGGCTGGCACCACAAAAGCAAATGTACTCAAGAACCGGCTGTGATGTTAACACATCAGATAGGACAGAAAAGAGTTATCTTATAAATAAATAGATTTTTAAAGTGATCCACTACTTAAGGAACTCTGTTATGTCCATATGGAAGAAAAAAATGTGTAAAAGTCCCAATCCTCTTTGTTGGTAAATAACAGAGTAATCTGAACAGTACAGTGTTTTTTTTAAAGCCAGTCCTTAGCAAAAACAATAAATATGTCTCAATGTAGTTTCATCTATTTTTTTTTAATTATTATTATGTAGAGAAAAATGGAAACTGTTGCTTGTAAAATAAAATTAAAGAAAAAAAAACCCCACCAGTATTCAGTCCATTAAAAAAGTTAAAAATCTACAGTTATAAAGTTTTATTCAGAACTTTACTTATGAAATTTGCAGTGTGTTGATCCTGGCTGGACATCAGGTGACCAGCAAAGCCACTCCATCACTCCCCCTCCTCAACTGGACAATGGAGAGAAAATATAATGAAAGGCTTGTGGGTCAAGCCTGGGGAAATAGATAGGTCACAGTATATGGGATGCCAATTTAATCTGCACTCGGAATTGTCCAAGTGATAAGAAAACAGAATTTTCAGCTTGTCATGGTCAGGCCTCATTTCTTTTCTTTGGTAAGTCATTTTTCATCACATACTAATGAAAGATCTTTCATCTGAAGGTCAATGAAGAGTCAGCTTCCTGAGTCTGCGGAGAGCCTGAAAAGCAGCAGTCTAAAAGACACGTGTTGCATCTAATCAATACAACTACCTATTTCATACAGATGTTCCATGGCCTTCTATGTGCATGCCAAACCCTCCAGTTTCACCTACTGACAAATTCTACTGTGGAAAGATGACTTAAAAGCACAAAAATCTGCAACAGAGCAATAATAAAGGGAATGGACAAGTGTAATATGAATTCAAGTACATATCTATAAAATAGTATGCATTTAAAACCTTAATTTCCACTGCTGCAGTGGAATATCATAGAATTCACAGAGTTTGCCACGTAATTTACTTTCTGTAACCAGAACCTTGATAAAAATGGTATCACTCTGGGGCACCATGGCTTAATTTCACTCTGCCTCTTGTGAGCTATGAGGTGATAATTCTCTATCATATTTCTTACCATTAAAACATTTTATATTTAAAAAATGTATAAAGTATGCACATTTTTAATTGATTTAACCCAATTCTTCTCTTTACCAAGCAATTCTACCATGTAAAATATTGCTTATGAAGTCAGATTCAATTTAGAAATCAAACCAGAGTAACCAGATTAAATAAAACTCAATTTCTTTAAAAAATGTTTATACTATGTGTTCGGTTCTAAAACTAATCTAGCAAATTGCTTCCCGGCTGCAATTCTGTATTTCATTGCTCATATCTTTATGTTTAATATGACATGATGGCAGTTTATAACAGTACCCGTTAATGTAGCATCAGATATTATGATACTGTAAACTGGGGAACATAATGTTAGGAGATAGTTATTGCAGCTGAACTTCTGAACATGATACATATGAGATCTATTTAAGATGAGGGCATTTTGATTAGAAAAACCAGCTGCACCTAATCAAATTTAAAGTGGTGAGAAGGGGAAGAATGTGACCTACGGATTCTGTCTGAAGAGCTCTCAGTCCGCGCAGGAGAGCTGGACACGCTGCTGCTTCGATGAGAGGATGGATGGCTGCCAGGTCTTCGGCCCTCTTCAAGAGAAGGAGCAGGAGAAGGGCTGTCTGGAACACGTTCCTAGACCACATGAAGAGCAATTGAGAAAAAAGGCAATGTTAAACCAAGCCTCTGTTTCCAAACATCACTTCCCTAAACTGAATCTCCCTCCTAATTTGCAACCTATTCTTTCACCTCTTGAGGTGTCTGGGACCCGCAGAGCGTTCTCAAAGCAATATTAAGGACACTAGACCTTACATTTTATCATGCAATGCAATGCACTGCTCATCCTATTAGGCTTTTAAACTGCCTTCTGGACTAATAAAAATAAGGGGCTTGTTTTGCTTTTGGTTTTTTTGTTTTTATTTTCCTCCCTCCTATCATCATGCTGTTAAATTGGAAATACACATTTTGGCTTATAGACTTTAGCCTTATGGGATGAGAAACAATATACTTCTGTAAATAAATTAAGACCAGGCATTGTTGTCTTATCCTATGCTGACTTTTACTCCATGTTTTAATTTCAAAGTAATTTCTTGAGTAATGAGATCTTATGGAACTGTTATGGATCATAAAGAAAATATAATCCCCTTATAGAACCTATACCAGTAACATGGTTGATGTAAGTCCAAATGTCTGTTTTTACCATGGAGCACAAACCTGGAAGACATCAAACTTTTTGGATGAATATGCCTGTATTACTCACCATATCACTACTACAAAACACGGAAAACCACCCTTTCATATTTTTCAGTTGAGGGAAAGGCCTGGCATGCTATCCAGGATGAGCTATGATGCACTTCAAGACATTCCTTGGTTTTGAAAACTAGAGCGTGAGGATTGTGATTGTTAGAACTGCACAACTGCTATGTGAGAATTGTTAGTATGTAGCATATAGATATACCTGAAATTTACACAGAACCTCAACAGCAACAATAATCAAAGGGAGCTGAGTGCTGAACAGTCCTTTCTAGAAAATTCTCTATCTTTCCCTGCAATTTCCTTTTTATTGCCAATAGTCCCCAAGACTCACTGCTAAAATATGTGTGAGTTAGGCTGTTTTGGTCAAATAGTGATAAAAATAAATAGATTCTAAAAGAGAAATCTACTGGAGGGACTGAAAATGTTAAAACGAGCATTTTTTGGTTGTGTTTTTCCTTCTGATAATTGATATCCTGACTTATAACAAAAAAGAAAAACAGTGAACCCAAACCACTAACCAACAAACTGCATCCATTCAACTCATGAAAAGCTTTTGGTAATGAAATAATACAATCAGCATGTGTTTAATAACACATAAGAAAGCTTGCTGCTGCAAATGCCTAAAAATTTACTTGGAAAGAGAAGCGCATTCCTCACACAGCAAACTGCTCTTGTAGCAGTCATTATTTTGTCATGCACAATCGCTACATGAATACTTATTTCTCTGACTGTATTCCTAAGAAACTTTGCAACATCCTTATCTATAGTAATCAATAGATTTGTTCCAGGTAAGCTTCATGAAAAGTAGTTGTTGAACTTGAGATTCTGATTGCAAAGGGATTCAATGGGCCTACTGATGGAGTGGGAGGAGACTTTTTAGAGCAATGTTTCAAGACATTTAAGTGGATTTCATTTAATAGTCTTAGGCTTTTAAGTCAAAAACATTGATGAGGATAGCTTAACTGCATCATAGCTCTAGGCTTATTATGACTTTGATTGTGTTTATATGTCCACGAATAGGGTATTCAAGAGCAGGATTATAATGCAGATGTTTTCAGAGTGTGGAAGATTTATTTCTTTAGATTTAGGAGGATTTAAGCATGCACAGCGTACAGATTTGATATAAATGGAACACGGTATATTTAATCATTCATTTAATATATAATTTCACTGTTTGGCATACAGTGTATTGTTTTTAGAAGGGTTTCATTAAAATGAAATCCAGTGAGCACATAAGGTTTGAATACAGAGCTGCAGAGTAAATTAATTTATTTAAACAGCTTAATTTGTTTATCCTATTTATTTATGTGTGCTTTTACAGAACATATTATGAGATGGAGCGAGCAAAAGGAATGCATGGGACAATGAAATATAATTACTGTACAAACAAAACAGATAATGAGTTTTACTCTCATATAATACGACACAGACAAACTCCATGAGAAAATTATATATACTGGCTTTATCAATTCATTTGTAAAATGCCAATAAAACATTGGACTGAATTATGCAGAAATATAAAATAAATCAATTTAGTACTTTAACTATTTTTTATATCCTTGTTTCATAATGCCACAATCACCAATATAGTCTATAGCAAATTTTTGGCTTTACCAAATTATCTGCAATAATAAATGGAAATGTTCCTAAGAATAAATTGAAATATACTGTAGCTATAGAAAGTCACAGTGATAAACTAATGGTGCTGGAATATCAATATAAGCTGTCTTCTTCACCAGAGATTTTGTGTAGAAAAGATCAATTTGATTTGTGGCAAAAATATTGACTTTACATTTAGACATCACTTTAAAATTTTTCAAAAAAGGAAGTGTGCAAAAATGTGTTCACTAAACAATGTAGATCAGAGCTTTTTTGTCATATCTGCAACGTGCCACTTTTGTACAAGTAAGTCTATAAAACAGTGCAAATAAATAGAATTTACTGCCTTATAATCCTGGCAACAGAAATCACCCAGGATTCTGTCCACTGCTCAGTATTTCTCCTAAAACTTGTCTATTCCCAGAAGCAGATAATTCTAGAGAATCTAGTGTTCATTTGTACTGTAATTGAATTTATCTCCCAACAAATACTCAAATAAATAAATAAATAAATAAAATTTGTGTGACCTTGCTAAAACAAAGGATGAGAAGGAAACTATGCAGGGTTCAGTTTGAAAGCAACACATCTTGATTGGAGCATGGTGCTAATAATGCCAAGGTTGTGGGTTCAATCCCTATATGGGCCACTCATTTAAGAGTTGGATTTGATGATCCCTGTGGATCCTTTCCAACTCAGAATATTCTGTGATTCTGAATCTAAGTATCTAAATGCAGTTTTGACATACAAGTGAAAGATTAAACTTCACAGACACCTACATGTAGAATGGCATGCAGAGGGGCCCACCTCAAAGGTAAGTTGTTTCCCATTTCAGTCAATTGAGAAAGAGACCATAAAGTCAATGGAGCCTCCTCCAAAACCAGATAGCTGCAGCTCAATTCAGCCGCTCGTATCTGAGACATTCAGGGCACCGAGGGGTTTTGAGATGTCCACAGCAAGCTGATAGACAGGACCTCCACTGCCTTCTGGAGCGTCACAGGATGCCAAAATACTATTTGTACACCTCCCGGTTGATGAGCTGAATAGCTTCTAAAACTCTATTGACAATATTTACTAGAAAACAAAATTATTTATAGTTTATGAGACATAACCCTCTCTCGCTACATTTTTTCTCCATTTTTTGCTTTCCTATTTCTTCCTACAGATACTCAGAAGTAAAAAGTAGTGTGAACGGTTTAGGAAATATGTAGCAATTTAGCATATGGTTGACCAACATTTCAGAATTGTTAAGACTCTCATTTAGGTGTCAGAATAGGAGGCTGTACTAAGCAACAGTCAACAAAATCTTTAGGGCCAAACTGGAAGCATTCCTCTCTTGCTGCTCTTTACAATTTGATTCAAATCACGAATCCCAAACATATAAGAAACTGATATTTACTTCCTCAAAAAATGCTCCTACCATATAAGAAATTTTCACTCTAAGGAACTATAATGCCCTTTCTCATACTCTTACTCCACTGACATTACAAGCTACACACCATCAATATAAATTCCATTTCATAAATAATGGAATTGTTTCTGTAACAGTGGGGGTTTGGGGTTTCTTATGCTGTAAAGAATAGGTAGAAGATTCTAACTGTCAGAGATTTTAACATATGAGATTGAAGTTTTCTCGAGAACTGGAAACCACTCCAATTTTCTTGCAGAATACCACATATTCATATCACAATCTTGGTCTCTCGGAGTAAAACAGAAGTGTCTTGATGTATTTATCAACGGTTTTCTACATTTCTCAAAGAGGTGAATACTGTAAAATCTCATTCCAGAAGTTCCTTTTAAGCAACTTCTTTTTAAGAATTACCTTAATGTATCAGCAATGGTATCCAGAAGACCAGATATAGTCTTCCCTATACATGTCTTTTTTTGCCTATTTTTTCTGCTCCAGCAGCATGTTTTCACTGTTTGAGAATTGCCTCATTACCAAAAGTCTTCCTCAAAATATACCAAAACACAAAGTTGATGGAGTTTAACTGTTGGTCCCTATGTTAATATGGAAGAGAAGATTTCAGGAAATATATGCAGGAATAAGCCTTCTGCTCCTAAGAGGCTAGAAAAGGAACTTATATCTTCTAGGTTGTCACCACCTCAGTCTTTCCACACACATTCTTTATTCTTTGACATTCCTGTTTCCTAGTGAATAAATTCTTGAATCTTTCTGACAAAGTTTGACTATGCCTTCTTCCAATAACCAGCTGGTTTTACATGTACAACTTTCACCAACTGCATATTTCTCTCCTGCAGGTATTCAGTCTCAGCTTTTTCCTTTGTTCTAGTTCACTTCTCCCTAAGACTCATCTCTTGGGTTTAGTCATGCTTTAAGTTTAGTCATGGACTGAGCTCTAGACATGCAATTAGGTCTAGCTGTTAGATGCATATAATTTTTTTAACTACTCCATTGTCTTGATGCTCTTCAGTGTGGAACAAACTCCTTTAAGGATGTTTGTGCTTTATGTCACTGAAGTGCAGAGGATAAAATAACTTCCTTTTAGAGTCACACTTTTCAGTATTTTAGGTAACTTATAGAATGGTTTGGGCTGGAAGAGACATTTAAAGGTACTCCAGTTCCAATCCACTTGCCATAGGCAGGGGCACTGTCCACTAGACCAGGTTGCTCAGAGCCCCATCCAGCCTGGCCTTGAACATGTCCATGGATGGGGCATCCACAATGTACCTGGGCAACCCAACTTCATGGTGGGGAAGGTATGTATGACACAAACTGTCTTGCATAGTGTTAATATAATTTAAAAAATATATATAAAAATTAAAAAGCTTTTAATCAGGAGAAGTTTATAATATATGTGACCTTTGTGGGAAGGCACCTGGCTTCCAAGTCTTTTTGGTAGTAAAATTGTAATAATCTTTTACAATGATCAAAACACAGATTTCTTTCTTCGGTTCCTTACTGACCTATTTTGAACTTGTGTGAGATGTATTCCAGGAATTATTTTCTTGTAAAACAGCATATTTAATTTGACATTACATTAGCTGAGTGATCGAAAGAAATGAATCAAGTATCTTTTTATTCTCTGCAAACAGGATATTTTGCTTTTACAGTTTGACTTTTTCATTCACCTTTAGTCAAAGACACTGAGACTCTAAATGAACATTCAGACTTACAAATTGAAAAATGAACCAGACTAATAACTATTTCTTAACTTCCTCAATCACTACTATAATATGTGTATTATCAAACTTACTGAATGCTACAAATTTTCATTTCTGTTTCCTTATCTGCATACTATGACTGGCTTAGTAAATATCTTGCTAACTTCACACTGATGCACTTGACATCTTTCTTACCTTGTTCTTACAGATCCACGTCTAATCCCAGTCAAAATTCAGGAGTTCAAATGTTTTGTATTGTCATTAATTGCACTATTATTTTAAATCATGGATCTACTTCTTATGAAGAAAATAATCCATGATATTTACATAAGACTTTCTTTTCTCTCTTTGTGAATATCTTGAACTTACTTATCTTTTGGACTAATTTAAGTTAATTTGATTTCCATTTTACTTTTACTTCTGCAATTCTTCATTGACCCTGCCTTACTGTTCCCATCACAAGAACACTGAGAGCATAAAATGTAGAAAAAGATCCACAGACAAAAAGACTGTGACTTTGCTTCATTTTTATTGCCCTCTTTACTACAAGACTATTGGGGATAGCAGCAGCAGTTAACTGACAGGAAGCCAAACAGCAGACTTCCAAGTAATCCTTTAGCAGTACTTCCACAACAACAGAGAACCTAATCCTTTGAAATCATGGGTAGTACACAAAGTACAGTGACCTAGCCAGGAAGTGAGTGTCATAGGATTGGGCCATTACAGAGATTAACAACAATCAAGCAAACAAACAAACAGAAGTAGATCCCTATCAATAGAAGAAAGAGCTTAGCTGTACTGCTGAAACTACAGTAGTATCCAAGGTGTCAACAGTTTGGAATCACGATGAAGCAGGCCCATTCCTGGAAGTAGCATGGAGACTCATAGTACAAAATTTTGGATTTTGAGGACTGTCATAAAAATATCCTGACAACTATTTTGAACATCTTTAGGCTTTGTGTGTGTATCTTTTCAACCGAATTTATAAATTATATTTTACCTTCTAAATGACTATTTGGTCTAACAAACAAAACACCCTTCTAAGGTATACAAAAAACTATGTGCAACATGCAAATATATAGCCATACAAAAACCTCTCCTCAAATTGAATTAGTAACTTATTGGTAAACTGGACAGACATTTCTCAGTTCTTTTAAGGTGCTTTAATCCTATTTTGAAAATCTAGTCTTACTTGAAAAGTACCCTAAGAAGCACCACTAGAAATTCACCTCTCAAAGTAAAGCCAAACCACATATCCAGGCAAACACCAAGAATTCATCTGACTACATATCATTGTCTGTACCAACATGTCTATATCTGAACTAGTCACCCTAGGCTCATTTTTCACCCTACATTTACATTTCCAAAGTACAACTCACCACACTCTAAAGTAACTATCTAAAGCAGGTCCAATGAACTATGCCCTGGGAGACAGCAAAATGAATCCCATCCCTTGTACCTGGCCCCATGGCCATTTTGCATCAAATGATCTCACACTACATACATAGTTCCCCGCTACACACGTGAATATGCAAATTTCCAATAAGAAAATTTGTACTGCCTTCTCTGTGTCATGTGTTATATGTAGATACCCATTTTACATGTCACAAATTAATTCATAGGAGCATACGGCTGCTATTAGCTTCAAATTACATCTCAGAAGCATGCAAGATAATAGAAATAATAGGATCCCATAGTATTTTTTAAAAAGACATTATTCCAAGTTACAGCCTACATATATATACATATATATACATATATATACATATATATACATATATATATATATATATTGCATCGTCTAAGCTCATTATATAAAAAACTGTATTAAAAGCTAAAATAAATAATTTTAATCATACATATAGAACTGACTAGTAAGGTTGGGGACAGTGTCCTCTAACATAAAGATGGTTAAGCCCTAATAAAGGAGGTCAACTACACTCTGACACAAGATCTACTCATTCTAAATGAAAGAAGAAAAAAAAAAAAGAATTGTGCATATAAATATTTATACTAACATACATTTTTTTTAAAAAAAAAGTTATGCTAACGTGGAGATCTCCTCTGTTATATTCAAGTTCCTACAAAGAGTTTTAAGATATAGTTTTAAGATACCATATTCTATGCAGCCATGATAAAAGAAAATTAAGTAAAATTTTGCTCTATATCACATCTAAAACTTTATAGGTATATCCTAATTTTCATGTTCGCTTTCCCAATACGTACAAGTAGATTTTTTAGGAGGTGATAGTCCTGTTTTTACTCTGAAATATTTATTGTAGACCCATTACTTTTTACTATTTAAATGTTTTAAATCAAATTTCTCGTTACATAAGGAAAACTTGATCATACTACATGTATGAGAGGAAATGGAAGTAGCTTCACTCTTCATGCAATTGTATATGGCCTATTTTTTTAACACATTCAAGAACATCACTTCAAAGTAATGCCAAAATTTCTATTTTGAGTGCACAAATAGAAGGTTATCTGAGAAGTCAGGCATTTTTCAGGTTAAGCATACAAAACAGGCATTTCAGCCGGTTTGGGATATAATCAATGTTATTCTCATTCCCTCTCTGTAAAATGAGTATAGCACATCCAGCTTCACAGGAATGCTGTCATTGTTTGCATAATGCTTTTCCTGTAAGGCACAGAAATGTCCATAGAAAACTTTTGCATTCAACACAGGATTCAGATCACATAGATTAAATAAGACTGGGCCAGACACTGAATTAAAAAAAAAAAAAAAAATTAAATAGAGAATAACTAAACATTCAGTGAATGAAGTAATTTTTCTGCAAAAATAATACACTATATGACAGTGAAATTAAAATTGCAGTGTACTATATGGATGAAATGCGGTAACATTAAGGTTCTTAATGTTATGTCTTTTGTGTCTGTTGAAATTCAGTGATGGTCCTTTAACACAGGCTTTGAATTTAATTTTATTCATACATGAAGACAGTAAAATCAGAAGATTTTACATTAATATCTGATGCATTGACAATTCTGGCATTTTTTTTCAAGTTTACCACACAGGAAAATTCTGCTTTGTTGGTAACAGCAGCAAAGTGGAAGGTTTCTGTATCCAGGATGTCTAATTGTACTTTTAAGTTACAATTGTACTTTCAAGTTACAATTGTGCTTTCAAAGTTTTTATGGCCCTTGTCTCTACATGATGGTGTACCAGCCGATTTTGAAAAGTACTTCACCTAATCTTATAAAAAAAAGGTCATAAATTTGGTAAATGGAAAATAAGTTATGTAATTAATATAATGTAAGTAATGTAAACTCTTCTATACTGCAATATCTTATGATGGCCAGTGTGTTCTAGTATTAAAAGTCTGCACTTAACTCAAGGGCTGCTCACACAGCAGTTACAAAAGACGTAAGCTGGAGCTTCAATAGTCCCTTTGTTGCCAAAACCTCTCCATGAAGTGAACTTGCTCATTTTCCTCTTAGTCTGTTTCCTTTCAGGTATACTCTCTGAACTTGCTCACCACCAGCCTGACATGAGACATTAAAATGTATTCTGTTCAGTCATTTCAATATGGCAGTGACATATTTCTTCTCTTTGGCTATTATTTGGACTTTTGGGAAAATATTATGGCAAGAAAAAAAAAAAAAGATAGGAGCACTAAGTTACATCAACAGGAATATATACATATTGCCACTGAAAAAGGAAGAAGTGAATGAATACTACAATAAACTTTCATGTCAGAATAGCCCTATGAAGTGAGTTATCTGAAAAATAAAATCTGTCAGCAGATACTTTTTAAAAATAAAATTATTGCAAATTTCTGCTAATTGATAACAGGAATATATGTATCCATATATAGAGATAAAAAAAAGAAGTTATGAATTAGTGAAACACAACCAGTGCTGTGATATATTGAGGGAATTAGCAAAATTTAGTCTGATGTGTTTTTTATGCAGTGGAAAACTACTGTGCCACCAGTCACTTTTTCAGCTGGAGGTACTGGTTTCTTCTGTTATATTTTTTGTTCTTTCTATAAGACTATTAGTAACATATGGATAAATTGCAAATTTTGATTCTGGCATGCTACTCTGTTCTAACTTTTACAATGTAATTTCAAGTTGATATTAATATGAGGTATGTCCTTTATATTTTCATATATCTCTCTGCTGAGTGAAAAAAAATTGATGTAGTGAAACTGCTAACAAGCTGAGCCTTTGAAACCATGGGCAGGTGATGAAAGCCACTTCATGTCTAAAGCATCCCCAGGTCACAGCTGTCACACTCACTGCAATTCATTGCTGTCACAATCTGCTGTCCCTGCTTGTTGTTGCTCTCCTCTTATTCATCCAACTCATATATCTAAACATTCCATTACAAAAAGACATCTAATGTTCGTCTCATGTTCAAAAGGGCACAACACTCTTCTGAAATATAATTCTGAAGATTTTAGAGCTCAGAGTTCACTGCCAAATCTAAGGTGTTGCTTTGTAAGGCCTCCCTTGTAATTTTGTCTTTGTCTCATCTCCTGAATATAGCAGGATAAAATGTTTAGTTAGTACACGATCTCAGATTTATTCCAACTTCTTATCATGAAGAAATGAAATATTGCCCAGTAATAGAAAGGCATTTGAAGCTTTGTGAATTTAAAGATAACAGCACTAGCTGTGAACTCAGTGAATTGGAAGGAAAGGTCAACAAGTCATCTACTGTGGCACTGTTCACAAAGGCGATTCTTCTATCCATAGTTGTTTATAATCTGAAGAGTCGGATTTTCTCAGACTTAATTTTGTTCTTTGTTACTTAATTAGATATGGTTACTATTGATTTACTTTTCAGAGCAGAAATTTCTCATAGGCCTTCTAACTTTCAAGCAGAGTTTAAAGTGGTAAACATCCTGTATTCTAATCACAAATATATGTTGTCTTTTCAGGGTACAACTACAAACTCCTAGATAAGTGATTCACAAACTTTTCAAAACAACTTGTGAAAACATTGTCACTAAGAAGAAAATATTTCAGTAAAAATTAGAGTTAAAAAAATGAGTCAAAAGATAATGAAAACAAATCCAAGAAGTCTAAAAATGTAGCAGTAAAAAAAAAGGAAGGTATAATCCTAATAACAGTTTCATGAAATAGAGCAACTGTACTATTTATCCATTACTGTGAAAATAAAGAAAAAGGAGGTTTGACCTTCTAACTTACATTTATTCTCTAAGATATTTATTTTGACTGCAGTATAAGCTGTAGTATAAGTTATTATTCATAAACATTACATTGCCAGCACCAGGTTCAAAAAGTACGCTGACTACAGTTTCCTTCTCAACTACTCAGTGCATATAATTCAACGGACATTAAAATCACAGCCTCTGACTATGCCTAGTGAAGAACAGGTAAATTGCCAGTGACATTGTGTCCATCCACATGGGAAGAAAATCCCCTAACAATGACCTCGTGTTCCTGGGGTTTATGTTTCAATCCCATTCATTATTAAAAAATAGGAACATAATTACTTGGCTATGCCACCTCTATCCACATGACCACATTCATCTGCCACAGATAAAACCAGAAAACATAAGTACAGACTTACCACAATGGGGCTGAAGGAATGAGTAGAATAGTCCCACAAGAGAAAGTTCCTTAGCCCTTATAGTATTACTGAACTAAGTATGTGCAGCAAGATCTTACATTTAGAAGTGAGTTTTGGATGACAGATTAACACTTGTATTTATGCCTTTACTTGTAGTAGAAATGTACTGTGGGCAATATGCCACAGGCCTCAAATGAAGAAATCACAGCAGCACTTGGGTAATGTCTCCATCAGGTTCTACATAAATGACTCTCAAAACTCTTAACTTATTTGTGCAAAATTAAAAAAAAAAAAAAAAAAAAAGGTGTATTTCACCGTTGGGTGAGCACAATTTTCTAAAGAGACTTTAGGTTAATTTCAGTATTTAAAAACATTTCATTGTAATTCACATTTTTTAAATTATGGTTATGTGCAAACCAGATGGGAAGATGAAACCTGGTTTTTGAAATAACTTGCACAGGATGTATGCCAGTAGTTATGCAAAAGCTGGCAGCTACAATGAAGATTTAATTAGCATGAATATGAGATAGCTGAATTTTCAAAAACGAGACATACATAGTGTAGATTATTAATTCAAGCAAATGCCTAAATAAGAAAGATTCTGGAAAAAAAAATAGAGTATATGATTTTCCAGTTACAAAGTGTTGATAATGTTTCAGAGAGCCCAAAATTGCTAGCTAATTTCAAAATCTTCACTTAGATTATAAGGAAACTATCTCTCCAACTAGATGAGTTACAAGAATGAACTTGTTAAGAAGTAAGGGAACTCCAGGATAAGGAAAATTTTCTGGTATGGGACTGCCTTTGGTTAAAAAAAAATACAGTTACATGGTAACAGTGTCTCCCTTTCAGAGTCCAATTGTCTAAAACTTACTAGACCGGTATTCATCACATGAGCCAGAAGTACTTCTCAGTTAAGTGCCTCCTGGATCCAGCAATGTTTCTGTAGTGGGGTTAGATCTATGAACAGAGTAGGAGCTGCTTTCCACAAAAGGCAACCATTTTTACATTGCTTAGCAGATTTTCTGTACTTCATATGTACCTGATTTTGGTAACTGGAGATAAAGATCAGGGGTCACATTGGACTATGCTCTCACAGACATATTTAAATGTAGGCCACGGTAACAGGCAATTTTAATAGCTAGAACTAGCTTCCGCATCAACTTTACAAGCTAGAAATTCAGCCTGTAAAAGTTTAGAAACAGAAGGCTACCAATGCTTGTGAAGGTCAAATTTTGTACTCTTACAAATTAAATCAAATAGCTCATAGAAAATGAAAGCAGGAAAAATGGAATGAAACTAGTGAAAACAAATTTTTGCTGCTGTAGTAATTCATGTATGTTAGGTGTCATTTAGCATGTGCTCCATCTCAATCTTAGGGATACCTCTGTAATACCAGTGGTCACTGTTCCAATTAAGAAAATAAATTTAGTATGAAATAGAGTACCACGTGTGTTCCAGAGTACATTAGTGTCATGTAACTCCTACTAAATACCAATCATGTAAAAATAGAAAATAAAGGTGCAAAAATCACCATATAATCAAACAGCTGGTTAGCAGCAGAATGTTTATATTCCCAAGATATGGGCAAGATGGAAATTGGGGTGGAATCTAGTCTTGTGGACATAGTATCTAAACAATTCTTCTTAAACCAATGCCTTTACTCTCCCTTTTAGTAAAGGTGAGAAAGGTATGCCACTGAAGGTCTCCAAAGAAGACCCTACATTTGGAAGTGGAGGCACCTAAATTAGATTATCAGACCATATTTTTCTACCTCAATAACAACACAGTTTTGTTGACTTTTAACTGAATGGTTCTGGGCTTGTTCAGGTTAAAGAGGAAAGGTGCACTGACAGCTTGAATGTCTTTATTAAGACAGACCTTTTCACTCCAGTTAAATCATAGCAAACTTCAAAATTTTCACAACTCTTGATCTGAAGGTCCATGAGATTTTACGTTTATCCAGTTTTTGTCAAAAGAATTGCATGAATGGACAGATTTTTACCACAGCCCTAAAAACCCACATAACCTTGTCTTTATACTTCTGTTTCTATGATATGTTAGATAAAAGTTTGTGTACTTTCTGTCTCTCATTTATTAGAACTAAAGAAAGAGAAAAGGCAAAAGGTAGATACCAGAATAAAAGCCAAATAAAATGATAATGATCTAGTTGCAATGCCTTTAAAATGAAAACAGATCATATTCAGAAAGAAGGAGAAGAAAAGACTCTATGCCTGTGCTAAATGCCTCTATAACCAGACTAATTTAGTTAAAGGCTGCAAACAAAACCTAAACCAGGTAGACAATTTCAGATATCAGATATTTTTGAGATATCTCTATAATACTACAGTTCTGGCCTGCAGATTACTGAGTCTGTTCTGTGCAACTTCATTCTAATTTGTCCTGGGATTTGGCAAATTTAGGTCCTGCAGAGGTAAAGTATCAAGCCTTCCTCAGATAACTTGCAGCGTTTCAGTTCAAATGCTTAGATTTTAAAGGTGGAAGAACAATCTCTTCTAATTTAAGAATTTCCGTGATATCTTGAGGAATGTTGCCATTAGATTACAGACTATGAACTATGAGAAATCTCAAAGCTGTGTATCTCATATGAAAATGCTTCAATTTGAGTGCTGCTTTAATACTGATTTAGAGAGGGGGAGGTAAACTGATTAGGTAGCACTGGCCACCAGCAGCCTACTGTGTTCCCAGAGCCATAACCCTTGGTTTTCTTGTATATACTGACTTTATGACTTACCTCAGAACATTTGACACCCACTCATCTTTATGATGGTTGGGAGTGTATTACAATTTAATGCTTTTTGGTTTGGTTTGTTATACAGTTACCTTAATAACAGATGTCTCAGCTCTGGATGGAGGACTCTGCACTTGTGCCGCTGCTGCCATGTTGGCGATGGTACTAAGGTGATTCATCTGGCTCATTGCCATCGTGACAGATGCTGGAGGTAGGCTCACAGGGATTAACGGGTGGGGCATCATCATAAAAGGAAGTTCCAATCCTGTTGGGAGGAAAAAAAGATGTAAACAGGTTAATGCATCTTTTTTAAACAGTCTTCTTTTCCTCCTGATGGAGAATATTCAAGTGATGGGTGACAAGATGGTTCACACTGCAGGACAAAGCAGCTCTAGGTCAGTTCTCTTCTGGGATACGCATGGGTGAATCACTAGCAACCATGGAGCATTTCTAGCCACAAGGAGAGGCTATGAGACCTCTTAGTTTGTTCACATCAGTGTAATGTATGACATCATTGCTAAGCAATGGCTATTTATGATAGTTTTTAATATCCGCTATAAGGTGCCTTAGCAATATGCCACTGATGCACAGGTTAGCAGTTATTTTAAGTATCAGTTTTATTGAATACACAGTTGTTCTTTACTGTCTCCACTTCCCCTGCTTAATACTTTAAAGGAAGTATTTCAGTATTTCCCACATCCTTGATTTTTTTCATTGCCTATTTATGCAAACACCAAAAAAAAAAAACAAAAAAACCCCCCAAAAACACAGGAACTAGAAAACTGCTGATGTTAGTGCTGAAAGATGTCAACCCGTACCATTTGGCAGAAGGTGGTTCTGTTGCAGAGGGTTGAGAGGATGGCTAACGGGAGCATTATGCTGTCCAGGCAAGCTGGGGTGGTTAACAGCGGCCTGTGATCCTTGGGTGGGGGGAGACTGAAGTTTTTCTTTATCCCAAGAACCATCACTGCTGCCTGTGGGGAATGAATATATATTATTTGGGTGAATGACGACTCCAAATTTTCAATTTCCAAATTTGGAAGCAAGGTCAGCAATCTAACCTTTTTTACAAGTGGCAATTTTTAAATTTTTTTCTTTTTTTAATATGTGGGCTGGGGGAAGGATTTTAGGCTTTTTTTTTCCACCCTCTGAAATAGGTATGTAAGGATAACTTTTTAAACTTATTAGTACACAAACTTAGAAGTGTTATAGCCATGCTCACTCACAGGAAGTCTGTTTCATGTATATTTTACATATACTTTTCCCATACTTAGCAAGTAAAACTATATTTGGCATTTATTTTATATGTGAGACAACATTTTCGCAAAATGCCTAGCCAAAGAATATGGCCTATTATGCCAATTAAAATTTCAAGTACATTCATATTTCTTCCTGTATTTGTGAATAAATAAACATTATATGAAGTAACTAAGAATTTAATCTATTGAAGGCACCAAAATGCATGTTTATGTGCTTAGCTGATAATTCTATTTTGTATATTCAATTTTTATTTCATATTATTAATTAAAATGTAAGGGATTGCATTGATTCCTGCAGTCTTCTGGTAGTGGAACAGACTAACAGCAAGGAAGAATGTGGGCAAATATGCATTGAGACACAAAATAATTAACTGATTTGAGAAACACCCTTTTTCACTATTGCAGACCTCATAAAAACTACCCACAGAATTAAAGAAGAGGATAAGATTGAAGGAAAATATGATATACTATACATAAAGGACAGAAACAATTCATATATGATTATTAGTTTCTATATTTATATGCAATGAAAAGTTTAAAATCTTCTAATCCAACAAATTATATTATTCACAGTGCGTACTTATGTATAATGCTGAGATTGAGTATATGTATGTTTATGCATACAAAGTAATCTATACACTCATCGTATGAGTTTATTTACCATACACAATCAATAAACAATGTTTGAATATATTAATAAATATGGATATATGCATGCATTCTCAGCAGTATTAAAATACCCATCAGCAATATATGATTGCTTCCTTTTTCATGTAGAGAACAATTTCAACCTTCTGACTTTGAAAGTTTCTACTATTTTCATCAGAATGTCTCTTGATAAGAACTTTAGGATAATACGAGTAAAGATGTATTTAATCTATACTCAATTTCTAATTAGCTTTAGGGATTATAGCAAAGTGTGTATTTCTGAATGTTTTTCTATATACATCTTACTTCTTAATGAACAACAGGCTGAAAAACAACAGGAATGATACCATCTCCTTCTTACTTCAGTAGAAAGGGGATAGACCCATTAGTCTTGAGATATTTTAACATTGTTTTCACTGGATGACAAAAGCACAGAAGCTGGTAGAATTCCAATTTAATTTCTCTAGATCTATTAAAAACCTGATTGTAAAAGCTGTACAATGTAGTTTATAATGAAAAATACTCCATTATTGCCATGATTTTCTTTCCCTAGTTACTTCATGAAGACAGTTAAGACTCAATATAAATTCTAACTCATTAGCTCAATACTGTCTCAATCCCAGTGTAAATTGTACAGAAGTAGGTAATGAAAATTCAGTCCAAACTGTCCTGCAATCAAACAAAGCAATTTTATGAAACAATGAAAAAAAATCAATTATATGAGATACTTTTATTATTTTACAAGAAATTGTCATAACCTTTATGCAGTGTACATAGTTGAGCTGATTAATACACAATTTGAATCTCATCACCTCTGAACATGTTTTCTTGTATTTTGAGAACGCAAACACTCTCAAAAAGCATGAACGTACTTTTAAAGACATAGTGAAGGGGCTAACGTTTATCTGAAAAGAAAAAAACCTTTTTTTCCCTCTTAATTTTATGTTCTCTAATTTTCTGCTTTTTTCCACTGTGACGTATATATTTCACTCCCTAACATACAGCACTACTCCACTGCCTCTCCTTTTTTTGCATATCGCTTCTGAAGAGTTTATAACAATCCATTGCAGCACTCCAGGTGTAGAAGTCATCCTACTATGTCTTTGTGCTGGCAACTACACTACAGTTTTCCTGCTGCACAATGGCTTCCAGCTCTTCCTTTTTGGTGGCCATGCAGCATGCATTACTATAGATGCATTTCAGCTGGACTTGCGATCCCACCACCTTTCTGGGAGGAAAAGGCCTAATTCCTACATGACCATTCTCAGAAGCTTCTGAGATTTCTAACACATTGATAAGCCTTCTGTCCTTGCTGCAGCATGACTCTCCATCCTCTACCTCCAGCAAGATGGCAGAGCAAATGACCTTGCTAGCACACTGTCCCTCAAACATTGGTGTGCCTCCTCCAGGCTTAGTTCTACTGAGCTTGATTTTACCCATTTCCCCCTTCAAATCCAGGTTAAAGCTCTTTCAGTGAGCCCTGCTAACTCCTGTTTCCCCTTTGAGATAGGTGTATCCTGTCTCAGATAGATAGATAATGTCATATATGTATACATATATATGTCACCTCTCTATATAGGAAGAGCACAATACATAAATAGATATTTTCAATTATATGAATATTTGTTAGCATTATAAACAAGGAAGATGTTTGCATTTTATAGGGCATGTGAATTCCCAGTAATAATTTCCCTATTTATCAGCAAGATCTTCTACAGTGCAGTTAATTTCATGTTACATGCTGATGTTCAATATGGAGATGGAGTCAATTCTACTGTGACCCTTCCTAACCTGGTCACAGAATTTTGCACAGTCAGTCATAGTTTGTGAATTATGGCTCTGCTTATGTGACTTAGAAATTGGAGCTTTGCTAAATCAGTACCCCCTTCTGCCTCAGAATTACAGTGTCTACTGTTTTAGCACAATATTGAACATGGTAGTAAATTGGAAGGGAGAAGACAAGCTTCAGAAAGCAAAGTATCAAGGCTAGCATTTAGTTAGTGACAGTTTCTTTAATGCTTGTAGCCTGGAATCATCTGTTAAGATTTGTTTACATGGTAAATGATTTATAGACAGAATCCAATCCATAACATTAGAAACCACTTTCAAACTGCAGGCTGTTGCACTGCTCAACACTTTAAGTGAACAGACAAAGATACAAATAGTCCTGTATTTTTCTTACGCTAGTTAAGCAGAACACTTTTCCTCTTAGAGAAAACAGTTATTTTCATTAATGTCAAAGCAAAATAAGTGTTATTCCTTAGACACTATTCACTGCCTGCACAACAAAGTGCAAGCTACCAGTTCTGTCACTTTTTACATTTGATTTTGATTTAATGCGTACAGTGGTTTCAAAGAGTATTAAAAATCTGTTGCCTTCTTCCTCTTCACTTGTTGCCCTGCTGGAGGCTTATGTTTTTCCAGTTTCCATCAGTGGTTGTCAAGTCTTTGTAATAGGATTAAAAGCTTGGACACCTGATATCCCTGGGTGCTTCAGTTCACCCTCATAAAAGCTGTTTGCTTTAAATTGAGAGAAAATCAGTTTTTAGTGGCATAATTAATTAAATTATGCAAAGTGTTCCAGATTCAGCATAACACTTTCTGAAGCAGGAATTGGAAGCTCTACATTGCATTCAAACAGCATTTCAATTGATGCTGCACTAGGCTGACCATAGAGTAGCATTTTCAAGGCTTTCAAGCACAAGGGATCCAATTTTGAAATGCAAATGTTTAATGTTGAGTGCTCAAACCCCATCCATATGTACTTGAATAGGCAATTTGGTAGCCAACTACGTATTTCATGTGCGATTGTGCTAATACAAGCACTCAAAAAATTGAAATGAAGTTCCAAATATAAGTACACATGCTTAAAAACTGGGCTCAGATGATCTCACGTTTACTCATGATGGACAACCCAATGGAACAACAATGACAATATATTTTCATAATTTAAAAAGCATGGTACAGAATTCATTGCTTTCCTCATCACCAGTATTTCAGCACATATTTTCCACAATGTGAGTTACCTTCTCCCATAATCTGCAGTTCCACAACAAACCATTATTTGTATACTGAAGTGGGTCTGTAAAAGCCTGATGCCTGGATTATTTGTATTCATTAGTAGCACAATTAGGTAGCTAAAGATGGTAATAATAAATTGAAACAATTCTGGACTGGAAGGTAATGCAGCCAAGAAAAGCAAAATGAAGCAGAAAACTACACTGTACAATGTCAGCCTCGCAAACAAACACTGATCTAAATGTACCAGGTTCATTTCTGCAATCACTACTCTTATTTGCATTCTCCTTTTCCTTTCTCATTCTGTCTCCACTAGGATTCAGTTTGCTTACATTTTGGTTGTTCCTACAATGTGAGCTGAATAGTTAGCTCCTGTGATAGTCAACTGGGGTCTAGCCCACAGACTCTGGAGAACTGAAGAGCTTGCTCTGTGGGAGTCAGACCCATCTTTGAGCAGCTGAACCTGACTCTTCTGGTTCCAGAGACTACAGTGACACTTCTGCCAGACTCAGTTCAATGGCCTAAACACACAACACCTGAGATGGCCAAAATAATTTGAGTCGCATCTTATACAGCTGGTGAGTACAATACAGCACCTGCAGGAGACCCCATCGCTATCTGAAGGTGTAGATCAGGCAGGATACTTGGGGGCATCTAAGCTAGTAGCATATATATGTCTAGGCAACTACGTAAAACCTCTGCTGATTATAGGTGGGTTTTAGAAATTAAAGTTAGGCTATCTGCCAGGCCGTCAGGTCTTCCCCTTCCTTTCATGTGGAAAACTTGGATTTTATGGCATCCCAGAGAATGCTTCAAGCCTGTCTTCACGCAAGTGAATCACAGCCCTGGCTCATGGATGATCTCAGGTACTATTCCATACTCAAGCAATATCACATAGCAAAAACACAAAAGAGAGCCTGATTTCCCACTAACAACTCAAACCACTTTTTTTTTTCTTTTTTTTTTTTTTTGAGTGCTCCTGATCTTTCAATCCCCTAATCTTTCTGTTAGCTTCTGTGTTCGCTGAAACAATTTGTATCTCAGCAACAATTACCAAACAAAGCATCAGTATCAGCTGTGTTGGCTCATTTTTCTGAAGTGGACTATTCACAATGTAGGCTATTTATGTCCACTGGAAAATATGCATAATCATAGTGCTAAAAATTGGTAATCTTAGCCTCCTGACAGTGAGGAAACTATTTCCTGAACTGTCCAAATCAAATCCTGCTGATTTAGACTTTGAATTGCTACAAATTTGAGAACGACTACTGTATAATTCAGTTTCCTGAAATCAGCGGTAGTATTTACCTGCAATATATGAGTGTTGTGAAACTGTATAAAGGACAGATATCTACA
>VXBX01000122.1:990765-1014946 GCA_013400415.1 Scytalopus superciliaris | reverse complement strand
CATTCACTGTCTTAGTTTTATTGCATACTTGTTTTGTGGCAATAGCAGAGAAATTATAACTGCACTTTGCATTGTAAGACAGATTTGTACCCACTTAACGCACCTTCTTCCATCTTTATGTTCTGATAATAAAAACTGTAGTAGAAACTGTTAATTACAGGAAATAAGGTGGAATTCTAAATGTTGAATATCAGAGCATAAGCTTAATCAGAAAATACTGAATTTATATAGGTTAATACGTGAAAGAATTTTTTCACAGTTACAACAAATCCCATGGAATATATATATATATATATTATACTAATCCTTCATTATTTCACCAAAAAGATTAACACAGGAAAAGCTTTTTTAAATTCAGTTTAATGAATAATGAAACTGTCCAAGACAACTGAAAGCTCAGCAACTCAGTTACAGGCCATGTGACATTTACCTAAAAATAGATTTTCCATTTGTCTCCTTTTACTAAGATCTAACTTGCACTCATTTCATAGATAAAGACCAGTTTATTTTTATGGCTATATGATCTTATAAGATAAGAATGCAATTTAGATATGAAAAAATAAATTTGTGACAAAAAATTAGATGCATGGTATTCAGGGAAATAAAAACTGGACCACATTTTACTGTCAGGGACACCTGTGCAAATATGTTAACTTCAGACCAGAAAGCCAGAAGTATAGCTAGTCCCTTGAGGCAGATTTTTCAAAATATGAAGATTAATGAACCATCATAAGTCAACTAAAATACACAGAAAACTACGTTTTCTTTATCTCTCTTTCACCACAATGAACATCACAAAGTATTTAGTGAACATCTTGATTACAGCTGCATGTGTTTTTATAAAAAATTTCCCATTTCATAGATAATTAATATATTACTAACTATCATTGCATGTAATTGGGGATATGAACATTTTCTGTATGCTTAGGGAAGGGGTAAGAATCAATATGCCTGGCTGAATAATATTTAACATCATATTTAGAACATTTTCTGGGAAATACAGTCTTAAGGATTTTTTAGTATAAAAACTCCTGTTACTTCAGTTTATAAAGAAAGAAGTTATCTTCATTCAATTTGTTGCTCTGTATAATCAGTGTAATAGGCTCAGTATAACAGGCTTCCTTTTTAGTACAGTGGAAATAAAACAGACAGATCCAGAAACTTCTCCAATGTGGAAGACGCAAATTTGAACTTCTGAGTGATTCAGACCTATGGACAAGTGCCTAAGCTTTGCAGAAAATATGGATTGGGATTGGAATTGGTACTTAATACCTACACAAGTCTGATGCAGGCAATTCACCAATTGGTGTGGCCTTGATTTCTGATCCTTACTACCTCGAGTTTGAGTTTTGCAGTTTCTATTTCTATATTAGCAGTGCTCAAAAACCAAAAGGAGCAAACGGAAGCAATATACCATGTATCTACTCAGGAACTTGTCTTCCCCCTTTTCTTTATCTTTATTAAAATCTTTTCTAAAATAACCCAAAATATTTTTAAAAAGTAATATCTAATTACTGCTCCTTTAACTCAATAAGAAGAGTCCTGCAGGCTTTCAGGACACCAAGGGCAGCTGATAGTTCTGTAATACTATAAAGAAAAAAATACTAGAAAAGCCTCAGTAAAATGCATAGATAAATTGCATAAAGTGAGAATGCTAAGTTTCCTAATGTTTTCTGTAAATAGAAACATAGTATAAGTTTGTTCACATTTTGCCCCACCTGTTTCAGCTGTGTTAACTAACATACAGAAAAATAAATGATGCAAGATACATTGTGCTTGAAAGCATTGAAATCAAAAGCAAGAAGGCCTCCGTAAACTCCTGTTCAATCCATTCAAAAGACAATGCACCAGGGAAGAAAAAGCAAAGCAGGGAGGTTGACATATTACAGGTAATCATGTTCATTGATGATTTTTTTTAAAAAAATTATGAACTAGAGAGGAATGTTTCAATTTCCAGCATAAATGCTGCACAAACTCTCAACAGCACACGAGCTCTGAAAGGTTGCACACAGAATGCACACTATTCTTCTGTATTTACTCGCTGAATTTTTCAGTCATTTTCTCAGGAAACAAGGCAAAATTGCCAAAAATCAGTCCTTATTAATCAACAGATTAATATCCAGTCTTAAGCAAAGTTGATCACAAGGTCTCATAGCAATTACATCCCTATGCTCCCTGGGAAAACAACGGCAGGTTGGCTGTGTGAAACCCCACCAGCTGCAGCAAGTTTCAGGCGCTGCCCAGAGCATGTGGCTGTGTTTCCCATTCAGGGAAAAGGAGATTTGTGTTTGCCCAGATATTGGCTTGATGTGCAGCATGGGGCTGGACACAGAGGTTTCCCACTTGATGCTGCATCTCTTCCACACTAGAAAACTCCTGTAGGAAAGCTAGAAGGCTGCTCAAGCTCAGAGGCTCACAGAGCTCTCTCCTCCTCCTTTGGGAAGCACATGCTAACTCAAAACTTTGTGAGGAATTGTCTTACTTTTGAGTTGCCTATACAGTTTCGATTTAGCTCTCTCATGACCATTCTGCTATAGTCTCTAAGTTTTAAGTCTTATATAAACCTTTTGTAAATTCACAGCATGTAATAGGCAGGCTCACATCTCAAAGGAATCCAGTGATTATTACTATTAATAATAATATTATTATTATTATTAAAAAGTAGCTTTTTCTAGCTTTTAGGTACACAAGTTCACCATTTCAGTGTTATTTGAACGCATGTGTATGTATCTGTGTGTATATCTTTATGTCACACACAGACAGAGACTACACAAGTAAATACATAAATGGCACAACAAATTGTGAGCTAGAATCTTACTAAAAAAATATCTTTTCATATACTTGGATTTGTAAATGGACAATATATGTCCACCAGCTCAAAATCAAGTTATTTACAGCCTAGCAAAAAAAAAAAAATCATACTATGCTTCCTTCATTCAAGAATAACACACACATTATCCTGTGTTCAGAGCAGACTGAGAATCATTACAGCTCAGCTGTTATTCAGTACTTCATTATGCCACAGTAAGTTCACCGTACACTTAAGCCTTTAGGGTTTTTTCTGCAGTTCCATGTCCCAAGACAGATGACCGTGACATTCTGTTACTTAAGGAAATCTTACCTAACAGTTTATGGATCCTGAGTCTTGTTTCAGGATTGCTGAAACGGTTTCAGCACATAATTTTTTGTTTTCTCAGGATGACAATGAAAATAAAAAGACAACTAGTATGACTACCTAGTAACAGCAGTAGTAGTAATAATACGTAACAGTCAGAGCAGGTCCTGGCCTCAAAGGGCTTACAATGTGAAAATACTGTAAGAAACAGTACATATACACAGACAACAGGCTACAAGGAATTTCCCTCAGTAGGGAAGATCTACATATAAATGCATATCTGTTATAGTTGCTACTCATGCTGTTCTGTATGCAAAAAGAATCACTTCCTCTTTGAGATTTAGTTCTCTGTTTACATATTGATACTCTACTCAGAACTGCTACTGTTTTTTCTGACTGGAGCCTTACAAAAATGGTCAAAGGTAAAATCTTAACACAAAGGCAACTAAAAGTATGAAATTGGATTAAGAGGGTAGGAATGTGAAAGAAATAAACAGTAAATTTCTTAAATATTTCCTTGGATTTTTGTGATTTGGCGGGAGTAGGGTATAACTACTTTCTAAATAATTTGGGTATTTTTGTTCCATTTTTAAAATAGACATCACTATCTTAAAGCTATTTGACACAAAATACTTATTTACTTCAGAAGATGTCTGGATCACTGTTACCAACAGCCATGTCTAGTGGCAAAAATTTTCACCTAATGCGGAGACAAAACAGTCAAGCCAGTGTTAGACACAAAAGCCCATTGTCATTAAATGATAGCATGTTATGATAATTTATTCAATATTGGCTTTACAGTTGCCTCTTTTTTTCTGTAATCATTCTAGGACAAGGAAGTTCACCTATGCTATTATACCAAGATTTAGTACTCTGAACTTTACCGAGCCCACATGAATTTTATTCATTGTAGTCATTCTTATGTATTAGTATCTTATATTGAATCCATTTGTGAAGAAGGCACCCCCCTTATAGGTGTACTTTAAACAATATCTTTAGCTGTGTCTTAGACTAAATTCCTAGCAAAATATTTACATTTAGATCTCATTTAGTAAAAATCAGGATGGTACTCTCTTTCAATGGTTGGAAAAAAAACCATAAGCACAAATCTTACTATGTTTCCCAGCTCCCTTCAATCTTCATGACCAGTAATTCAGCTGGTCAGAGATGAGGCAAGTTACTTAACAGGAGAGACAATAGGTATACACATAGACAAAAACATACTTTTTCTTCACTCCACCTTGACTCAATTAGTGACAATGTTCTCCAGGTCAGAATTGTGGGTACAATGCTGACAAAGACAACCTCTGTTTCCAAGTCTCTTTAGGAACAAGTTTTGACTAGTGTATAACTGGTGGCTATTATATAGTAACAGCTGGGCTCAATGCCTTCTCAAGAACCTGCATTCACTTCTCTGCACACCAAACAGATAAAGATGTTTCTGTGTGTTACGTCCCTCAGACTTAAGCACTACAAACAAGATGGTACCATACATTCGCAATTTACTTTGATCAGCTCCGTACAGAATGATAGAATCATAGAATGATTTGGAAGGGACATAAAGATCATGTAGATCCACCCACCCTGCCATGGTAGGGGGATTTGTATCAGGTACTTGTAGGTCATCATTCATCTCAAGTTTCTCAAAACTGTATGAAAACACCTCAGCTGCCAGACTGGATTACATTATGATGGCCAAGCACCTGCAAGTTGCTTCCAATTTTTCTACCACTGGAGCTAGCAGCATGTTTAATGCTGATTAATTAAAACAAAACAAAACCAAAAACAAGACAACAACAATACTAATTTTAGATTGAAAACTCTTTAGGCATAGACCTTGAACTAAAATATTGGACAAGGGCCAGAAGCTTTTCTGATGCTTCAGGAAAAATTATGCAAAAATATTTTCCAAAATCTAAAATCTTTTTTCTATTATTATTCTGATTTAAGATTTTTGTTTCTTTAAAACAAATTTATCAATTTTCAAAAGCTTTGTTTTGCAAACAAGCTGTCTGCTGTACAGTCAATATAGCTTTCTGACAAAAATAAAAAGCTGCATTTCTCACTTTTAAATCATCAAGACATAAATGCACAGACAAATTGCTAACAGGCAACAATTATCTCAGAAATCAAATCCTAGAAATCAAATTTGGCCTAAAGGCCAGAATAAGTTAGAGAAGTATTTCTAGAAATGGAATAACAAGTGGAAGCACCTGACATTTGGCATCCAAATTTGGCATGCAGCTTATATGCCCTACAATATATAAATATGTAATTCCACAATTATATTCTAAAACAGAAAAACACCTAAAATAATTTTAAAGTATCTTTCCCTTTCAAAGATTAAGACTGAAATCTTGTTTCTATTGAAGTCAGTGAGACTTGATTAAGGCCAAATTTTCATTCTGAGTGCTTTGCTGTACCAGTCTCAGAACAGCTGAGTGCAAAGATACAAGTCCTAATTCAAAATAGTGCCTTAGCATGTTAACTCAAGCAATGTACTAATGCTAAAAATGTGCTACAAAGTTTATTATCTTGTGACTAATCTATCAAGGGATAAAATATGTTACTTAAATATGAGATATATGATAACAGAATATTTGTCCTGTTAAGTGATACACTAAAAAAGGAAATTTAAAGATCCAGACTACCCTCAGTTTCCAAAGGGATTTCTACACAGTCTTCAGGATTGACACTGTGTTAAAGTATTAGTACAATTTTTCAAGCAGATTAGCCTGAACACAATGCTTTGAAAAATTTAAAAAAGGGAACAGATAGCAAATGTCACTTCTTTAGTAGCTACAAAATGCAAACTCCAAGTGTTTTAACCTAATGAATAAATGAGTTTGTCCTTTATGTATAAAATATAGTTTGTGTTTGTTGCACAAGTTTTTTAATAATAGATGAATTTTAGGTTTGCTTCAACATATTCAATAAAGTGTGATTAATTTGGTTTTTCAAAAATGCAAACTAGACATTACTACATTACTTTGCAAAATGCACAGCTTGCAACATTATTGTCTCTGTGGGATCTTAAATTGAATTGTAAAATGTGTCTTATTTCCAGTTTGATTTATGTAAGAAATTTCAGTGGATAATGTCCTTTTTGAAGTTTCAGTGCTTTCTCCAAAGAAAAAATACATAACTAAAAATCATGACATAGCTTATTATAAATCACAGCAAAGTTTTATCCTTACATAATGTTCCACTTAAAAATCATATACTGATGCCACATATTAGATTCAATTCAGTGAATTAACTTTTTTTTGAAGTTTCATATTATGACAGATTATATAACGCATTTTTGACATGTTCTGTGATTTTATTGCGATATTCTAAGTAATTACCAAATCTCTTTTTCTCTAAAAAAGCTTTCCTGTGCCCTGAGAATTAATCTATGATACCATTTAACTTGGCTTTTTGAAGTAAATATCACTAGATAAAAAGCCAGCTGGTTCTGAATAATGGGATACTTGAATGAATGTATTAGTGTTTGAAAATGAGAGTACAAATCTTTTAAAAAGATTAATTTCCATAAGAAAGATAGCTCACATATCTACAAAAGAATAAATTCAAAACATAATAAACTGGCAGAAAGAGAGGTAGATTAAAGTAAAGGCAGCAGCACCTTGTTATTGCAGCTGTTGTATAGCAATGATTCTGTATCAATTACAACATTTGGTAGGTAGGGGCAGCCTCTTCAAAGGCTTCAGTATAAAGCTTGAACCTGGAATACACAGTACACCCTATGTAATAACTCCAGTGATTAAGTTTTTTTTCTTAACAGGGCACAACTTTTGTTCCTAACAATTGAGCCTCTGGGAAGAGTTACAAGACGCTTCTGACTTTAATGTGAACAGCCACCATCGGTTTTGTTTTTTATTAAAGATTTGGATATGAATTTATCTTTATCATGGAAAGAGCTTGGCTTTATCACTGCACACAAATGCTGACATAAGCATGTAAGCTGACTTTTGTTGTCCTATGGACTTTATTTTCAATATCCTGTTTCAAAATATGTTTCCTTGAATGAGTCTAAGATTCTATTCACACAATTGCTTTGACTAAATATTAATGAAACAAAGTTTGCTGATGCCACTAAATGCTGCAGGTTTGCATAAACAAATTCTAAGATTCAAAAAATTAAATCATATTGGGATAAACGTTAAACTGTGTGGAGTGTTTGTTTGTTTTTCGATTATGGGATTAATCTACTTTCCATCAGATCTATATCAAGTTTTTCAATCATATGTATGGAAGCCAGATTGCTCTTAGTGACTTATTCTGGACAATTTGTGACTTAGTCAAGAAACACAGTATCCCTGAAGGATGTTATAAAGCACTGTATTAGTAAAGTGCAGGGAATTAACCTGTCAAATCCAAAAAGCAAACAGCAAGACTTTTTTTCTATGGTAACAGACATGAAGCGCTAAAAATGCTAGTACCTATATAATTTAGACCAAAAAAAAAAGTTAGATGTTCCACAATAAACTTCTTTTCTTGCAAAACTGATGGAGAGCAGGTTTAGCAGCCTGCGTGTCTGGGCCATATCAGTGCAGCTGCAACAGAGAAGCAAGTTTCTAAACAAGTCTAGTAGGCATTTGAAGCACAATTGCAGGAATTTCTATCTTAGTCAGACTCAGACTGATTTTCAAGTTATCAGAACCAGGTATTCTAGTGTCATCTTGATGACAAATTTTAATTCCTTCCTCCAAATCTTAGAAGTATTAAAACTGAAATTAAAATATTTGAATACTGAAAGATATTTTTATTTCTCTCCTGACTTGTTCTCAGTGGAAATTGAATTGTTGCGGCTGTTAAAACCTAGAACAATGAATAATGGCCTGAGGGCAGACATAAAAGATACATTAAATAAAATTTTGGCTTAAAATTTTAAAAAGTTATAACAGTGATTACTGAAGGCACAATCTATACAGAAACTGTGCTATGCATACAAATTTGCGTATTCTTATATACACATTTAAAAGACAACATTCAGCATAATTTTTAAAAGCATCCTAACAGAAAAGTTACAATTTAAATAATATTTATACCATAAAATATTTCAAACTGGATTGAAGTACCTTATCCCAAACTTCCATTTTGCTCTGGTATTTTTTCAGTTGAATTCAGGTTCTTTTTACTTATATTTTTTCATATACTATACACTTATGGATTAATTATATAATACACATTTTTCAGTATATGTATACTTTCCACATCACTAAAAAAAAGGCATTTCTTATTCCAGTGCTTTCAAAGTAATACATTTCAAAATTTCTTCTGCATTCTCTATTTTTTAATTTTGATATATCATTAACAAGTAAAATGAAAGCAGGTCCTGAAATGGTGACATCTCACATAAAGTGACTATAACCAGACACTGATGCAAGCTACAACTGGCCCACTTATATGAATGCTATTCAAAATAATATTAGAAGAATGGCAGTGAAAACAGAAGTTTGGTATAAGGCCACGCGATCAAAGGCAATAGTTAGTTAATAATTAGAGTCAATAATTAGTCCCTGACAGTTAAGTCAAAGTAAGTGGCCATGTTGTATGGCAGAACCTGTTACCCTAAATTTCAGCTATACCAAGAACACACCGCACGGTCAGCAGAACCCCATAAGGAAGAAATTATGAAGCCATGATGACTCTCAGGTTTTCTTTCAAATGCTCATCCCTCATGTCAGGGATCATTAGAGATATATTCTCCTGAATATGCAAATACATAGGACACTTGTGTCCACTAAAAATGTCAACTATAGCATGCTTTCTGTACTACACAGTCACATTGCAAGGCACAGAAATGCTTGCTGCCCGGACGGATAAAGATAATGACAAACTTCAGCAAAAGAAGAACCAAGTCAAAAGACTAGAATTGGATCTGTGCAACAGCTGCAGTGACTCATCTGAAAGATCATACTTTCCTCTATTACTTTAATTTGCTAAGTCAAATAAACTCCCTTCTACACTTTGAGAACATTGCAGAACTCCACACAGGAATGAGCTTTCAGCGATTAAGAACAATTTGAATGGAGTAAATGAAAGTAAAAACAAATCAGGGAAGTATTTCAAGATTAAGGCAAATGCCTATTGCAATGCAACTGAAAGGACTTTAGACATTACAAATAATTCATCTTAGAATTCAGTGACATTTACTATGAAAAGATGTTTCTTTTCAGTCTTTGTTAAAACTGGTTACAGAATGTTTACAGCAATTTTCTGAATGCAACTCCAGATCATTTTTAAGTTATACTACTTCAGGAAAGCTGCTTTTAGTTAAAATACAAAAATCATAGTTACAAGGTTTCTGCAAACATCACTGCCATTCCATTAAGAAAATGGCACAGCAAACAGTAAATAGTGGCCCCAAGGGAAATGTAAGTATTGATTTTATTACTGTGTTGGTTGGGTTGTATTTGCAATTGTCAACTCTAATTTTAGGCTATGCATTAACTATCCTTATAATAGCTTAAGGAAAAGAGCAAATATTAATTAGAACATATTGATAATGTTTTTATAAGTCTTAGATTTAGTGCTTACCAAGCACATACTTTGAAAAGATACAAACATACTTCTTGCCTGTAAATGTAGTTAATAAACGAATAGGCAGAAACTATAATTACATGGATTATACAGTACTTTTGTGCATCAAGGCATCTACTGGATGCAATTACTTAAAATTAAAACTAAAATGATGCACATAGATATTTATTATTGCACATGGATATGTTATGGCAAATAAACTTGAAGTCACTAATGAAATACAAAATTATAAATAGAGACATTGCTTATGACTTTAATTTCAGCAACTGCCTTTTGATAGTCAGATTCTTATTCACCATTTAGTCTCTGAGTACAGTTATCTGCTGCACTCAGAAACTGCAGAATGGATTGTATTGGCAGATACTACTAGAGGTAACTCATGACCTTTTTTCCTACTCTTTAATCAATTTAAAACAGTACTTACATAAAACTAAACTTATACATTATCATTTGTTCCTGATAATATCCACACATCCTTAACTAGTAGAAAAGACTCATGACTCATGGAATTGAACCACATAAAAAAATAAAATAGTAGCAGACAGATTAAAGTAAGTAATAGAAAACAAAAGTTTAATGCTGCTGCTTCAAAGTTTCACAATCTTCCTATATAAAATGAAAAGATGGTAAGTATGTGGTGATAGTAATTTCAAACAATGCAAGACTGATTGGACAATTCACAGGAAAAGGATTTCCTACCCATATGTACTTCGCATTTCAGTTTACAGTCAGTGTGACTTGCACCAAAAGTACACTAGAAGTGCCAGCTGATGTAGCTGACACTTCAGAAAAATCTATTCCTCATACATTTCTTGTTTAACGTGTTAGATTTATAAAGGTATCAAAACCCAACTGTTTGTGCCATCCACAGTGTTGTCAACTCCTGTAATTTTATGACCAATCACTTGTACTTCCTAAAAATCTCTGCCATAAATACGTGATGATTTCAGCATCTCAGTTTAGATTAAAGAAAAGGAAATTCCCTGTTTCTTCCATTGGTGTATCATAATATCCCAAATTAGGTGGGTGTCCCTGAGGCTGGGTAAGCATGATCATCTTGAAGATAGCTCCCCAGTCATGGACACACTTCCAGCCCTGCTAGGGACCTGAGGCTTCTGGGGCGGACATCTACTGGACATCTACCCTGGGCTTAGCCCTGTCTTATCTAAACACTCTGTAGTCTAATTTTTACATTGTTGTGATGCCTTGTTCTAAACCTTAAGAAAGCAGTAGATTACAAACACAGTAGTATCAGAACATTAATTTTCAGGCAAATGGCTTGCAACAGTTCTGTATCTATCCTGGAATCTACTATGCAAACATGCTGACTGCTGAGATTGTTAAGAGGGTTTGATGGGTTTCTCCTATTCACTTGGCAAATGACAGAGGAAAGGAAGATCTTACTGAATTTTTGCCTGCCCTTACTCACACTACCTGTGTGGAGCATGCACAGGGACAGATTTGCTTCATGGGATGCAGAAAGGGTATACCTGTGGCTTCAGTGTGCTCTTATACCCAGAGAGAGCCAAGATCAGAAGATACCACCAGCACTTCTTTCTCCACCAAAGCAGAGCCTCTACAAGAGTGGTATGGGAGCTGAGCAAGAAAAGGCTTTCTACATGTATCCTCTGCAGATTATTACAATCAAATCGCCTCTGCAGAAGTCTCAAGGTGAATAAACTGAAGTATGTTATGTTTAGCCTGTACGAAGGCACACAGGCAGAGAAGTTCAAGGACCACGTTTGTTATGTGTGTATTTATACTTTCTTTCCTCCCAGGGGACACCAAGATCTTAGTCTATCAAAGTCTAAATAATACTTAGGTGGTGCAGAGTTGATTGTTCGAGGGTCACCTGATAAAAGTAAACTTCACTATTCATACTGATTACTACAATCTGTGGCTATTGATGTCACTGAGTTTTATTTATATTATGCAGCTGTATCTTTGCTACCAGATAGTTAAAGTAGACATAAAAATACACAAATGAAATATTAAACCTAAATTGCAGTGTTTATTTTACAAGTCATACATTTTCTGCCACAGAGAGAAAGGCTTCAGCAATGTGAGTACAAAATGCCTGTAAGAAAAATGAGAAGCGCACTTCAAACTGTGTAAATCAGAGTGCAATGAGCCCTGGTCAAACTACTTTCTAACAGAATATTTTATACTTCAAGCAAATGCAATATGCATAATATAATAATTTCTAAATGTACATATAATAATCAATACCAATAATGCCTGGATAGGCACTGGCATACAGCTAAAATTGTTTATCTCAACATTATTTCAATATTGCTTTTTAAAGTAAAATACTTCTGTAAATGATGATATATGATTATTTGAAATTTTTAGTGAAGAAATCTTGTTTCTGTTATTATTGTCTAACAAGACCACAACATTGTATCATTTAACAGGCCTGAGAAGGCAAGCAACAGAAAGAAAAAAAACATCTCTTAGAGTGCAAACCTCTTTGTGTATTAAGCAAGCAAACCCATGTAGTTTCATGTTTAGTAATAATAACTGTATACTGTTCCTCGAAGGAAAATTCACTGTGCCTGTTTCAATTATGCCAGATGTTATTACCAGTATTTATTCTGGTTAAAAAATTTGAATTATAGCAGGAGAGCCTGTGATTTCCTTTTTTTATGTCAGAATATATATATAATAATAGAAAGGTAAGCAAATTTCAGTGTTACCTGAACCCAAAGAAAAAGAAAAGAAAGAAACAAACGAGCATTATATTTTACTAAAGTAGCATTAACAAAGTCACTGACAATTTTAAACAGGGTTTACTTTTTAAATACTCCGAAATAAAAGCATTTGCTATCACAGAAATCCCTCTTGTGGTGATGAGGAATGCAATGCCCCTAAAAGCTTCAAATCTTCCCCTTGTACACCCTGACAAAAGTTCGGGGAGGACTGGCTGCTCAGAGACATTCTAACTCTGCTAATACAACATTCTGCCAATACAAGATAGTGTTGATTAGACTGCTAGTTTTTTCCCAGGGAAACCGGGTTATATTCCGGGAAAGAGCTGAAATTAAAGGGAGTTGTTAATTTCACGAGGAGGTTAAAGCATTCCAAAATACACACCAGTCGACTCATAGGAATTTGGAATGCCTTGCATAAGTAGCTCTAGTTGGTGACATTTTCTAAGGCTAAACAAGTTGCTTAGAAAAATGGTTTGTGCTGATTCTCAGAATCACTAGTAAATCAAACAACATCAAAAGTTCACTACATGATTACCAAAAGGTCCTACAAGGAAGTTTTAAAATAATACAGAACAAAATTTCTGCATGCTATCATATCTTAATTGAATATCATAATTTAATTTCAGCATATAAAATGAATACTCTGAACAGAGATGTACATGAATATGTAGGAATCAGAAGGGTTTGGTACACAGACCTCCTGAAAGAAACTCTAAGTTTCTCTTCTGTGAATCAAGTTATCGTATCACAGATGGTAGCCCAGGAGGGGAAATGAATTCTGCAGACTCACCACCCACCGGTTGGGGAAGGGAGGGAGCAGACACTGACGCTCGTTTTGACCCTACCCCCTAGAATACAAACAGAATCGCTTCAAGTCACAATTTTCTTCTTACGCTGCTCCCAGGGCAGCATGCAATTATGCACTGCAACTGGCTTAGGGCACGCTGGGTCCACAATTAGTCCCTTGACCTTGCTGAGACTAACTGTATGAGTAAGGTGAGCATGACATATCTCTCTCTCAAAATTCTCAATTATTTAATGCAACTAATGTAACAGTAATTTCCCTGCATCTTAAAAAAAAAAATTGCTAGCGTTCATAAAAAGGGACTTGCCTATAAACTCAACTAAAAGGTCAAAATGATAGTTTTAATTCAAAGTTTCCATAGCTTTCTCGATAAAATGAGCATGAATATAGATTGTCGCTTTATTTCTACTTTCCATTAAAAAGCATAGGATTTTCTTCTACTTTCTGTAATAGGTTTATTAGTTATAGCTCTATTACAACAATACTCAAGGAAGTTCCATTCATATCATAGACAATTATCTGTGATAAAGCTCATGGCAGAAACTGTAGATGGAATAAATGCTGACATGGGTACATTAATGCACATGCCACTCACATCGTGTCAGGTACAGCTACCCCTTAGATACAAATGCTCCTTTCAGCACTTTGGCATATCTCAAGTAATTAGAAGCCATCTGCTGAAATCTTCTACATTCAGTCTCAAACAGCCATCTTGAAATGGTTGGGGCTTTATGTCATGCTGGAGGGCATACCTTTCCCTCCACGCTCAAGCTGAAAGAAGCCTCAGACAGTGAGTAAGAATGAGATCATGCAGAGAAAAAAAACACTGCCAGGAGTTTGACCTAGGCTGTCCAATTAATTGTCAGTGAGTTAAAACAATGAAAATTCATTAAACAAATACAAATCCAAACTTCTAAATTAAAGATGAAATGTGGGTCAGTCTGGGACTCAATCATAAATTAAATAATCCATAATAACCAATTAAAATAGAATATCAGGAACAAGTGAGGCAGGGAGAGATGGTTCAGTTAACCACAGAACAAGCAGAATGTGTTTCTACTCATCTCGTAGCCAAGATGCAACATACACCTACTGCATACAACTCATGGGCATGGAAGCTGGTACCCATGGTTTCAGAGAAGACTTTTCAGGGCAACATTCAAATACCACTGTAAATCAGAACTCCATGAAAAGTCACTATTTTAATCTTCCTATTGGACAACCCCCATGAGTGGGGTTGGAGCCTTTCTATAATACCTGCCTTCCACACATAGTTCAAAAACCTGATTATTCCTTAGTATTTAAAAGGTCATTTAATAATACAGACATAAACATAAAGAATAAAACATGACACAGTAATATACTTTGAGTGATTAAGCATACTGAGTGCTAAACCCATTAAGACCATGTGATCACAGTTCAGTGATATTTTCTGTAAGATGTATTCAATATGATACAGGGGACGAAGTCATTTTGACAGAACAGGAGCATACAATAAATTATAAATGGAGAAAATACCCAATCATAAAGTTGGAGAACATTTCTGCTTGCACAATATTAATGGAGATCAAAAAGGCAACTAACCCATGTGTAATACATGAGTAGTGAGAAGTAACCTCTAGAACTTCCATGTAAATCAGTTAGTTATATAGCACACTGGGTCAAGGTTTAGTGAAGCAACTTCTCAAAATCATAAAAATCACTTATTGAAACAGCTGAATCTACAGCATGTATGACAAGAAGATGCTTTTTAGTAATCCTGAGTAATTAAAAGATGTTGCTTTGGCCAGTGACTGTAGTTGGCTTATCAAGAGCAATCACAACAATGTGATTTAGACAGCTCTTATAAGACGTGTCATAGCATGCCCTAAAAAAGCACATTATAGAGTCCCTGTATCTACTTCATTTCAAAGGGCAAAAGTGACTCATACAAGTCTTCCTACACCAATCTCTGCTATTTTGAGGACAACACTGAAAAGTGGAGTCAGTGCAATGCCTGGGCCCAAGGACCATTGTGCTATGGACAACAGAGATGCTTCTAAGGCTGACCTCCCCAACAGCTTTTATTAAGAAAGTGAGCATGTGTACTGAAAATATCAACATACAGATTACTATGCATAATGAAAAATGAAACTATTCATGACTATGACAGCTATTTTTTGCTCAGAATAAAGCAAATTTATCAGTTAGGGAATATGAAACGGCAGTACAGTACAAATACTCTTTCAGCAATCCACATTTTGTCTATGATTTTGTGGATATTTTGCTCAGAAATATAGAATATTATAAAAAAAATCTGGGGGATTTTGCAAGTGGCTATTTGATGAAATTAACTTCATTCAGCAGAGTATATGATTGCCAATGTAAAAGAATTATCTAGATGTTATTAGTCTTTACAGCTTTTCAGTGATATTCTTGAGTAGAAATCTTGCAGGGACACTACTCATCACCTCTTCACCTGTTCAAGATAAATTTCATAACTATACAGAACTCTACAACAGGTGCACTTTCCCTTATTCACATTAACGCAGTCATACCCCAACAGTGCTCATGGTACAATTATTTTTGGCTGATGAACCAGCAAAACTCACCTATCTATGAATCAATTAGTATATCAAATTGAAGCTGTATTACAATACTATTTTGTAAAGCCAGTAATATATCTATCTTTTCTTGACAGAACAATTACTCACATGTTAAAGGTGGTTTCTGCAAATAGTGCAAATTTGCTGGCTTGTGACCACAGAAGTATCCAGTTAAGCCCTGGCTGAATCTCCTCCAGCTCATCCTGTCTCTATCTACACTTGCATAAACATAGCTTCTCCCCATTAATGAAGGCCTAGAAGAATCACTTATAATGTGAGAAATCTAAAGATACTCAGAAGGTGAAAAGAGAAGCCATAGGTGCTAAACCTTTTCCATAACCTCCCCTATGCACCAGAGCCAACAACATGATCCACTGAGGTAGGCTGAATAGCTGGAGAACACAAAAGCTGAGAAACCCCAGGAGATGTACCTTCAAAAGGCAAAGGGGGTCCACCATTAGGCAGTGTTATTCAAAGTGCCAAAAAAGAGCATGAAGACATACTCAGTGCCTCCAGAGCTTGGTCAGTAGCTTCAACCGAAAAAAAAAGAAAAAGGAAAAGTTAAAGATCTACTAAAATTGCCTTAACTATGAAGTTCTGTAATTAAAAGTGAAATCAAATAGAGAAACGAGGAGCAGATGTTGGTTTTATTTCTGTATGTTGACTTTATTAAGGAAACATTTCCCCGTTCCCCTCCCCCAGGACATCCTTTTCTTTCATTTATTTGCTATGATTCCTATTATTTTCTTTTCCCACTAAACAACCATAACCTTCATCAGTACAATAAAGCCATTTATGTCTAAATTCTTGTTGCACTTGGGATTTTTCTTTATGTGTTTTGTAATTGTTGCAGTTGATTTATAACTTTTGTGTCTCAGATGTAAAATGGAAGTAGAATACAACCTTTTTTACTCTACTCTGATTAACACCTGTAAGAACACAAGAGATATACAAAAATAATCTCTTTTTTTTTTTTCATAAAAGAACTCCTTCTCTAATTACTTTGTTTTAGAAAGCTACTGAAAACCTCCCCTGATAGGAATTAAACCAGCACCCAGTTGGTGCTTTATTGTCTCTTCAACAAAATGATTTATTGTTTGTAGTCTGAAAGCAAAAAAAGGAGGAAAATTACATTTTCTTGTACCAGTAGCAGTAGCCATATCACTTGCTCTATACTATTCTTTGAAGATTACAATGACCAATATTATAATGGTACCAGAAATAGTTAAGTCTAACAAAGCTGCTTACACAAAAGCAGTGACAACTGAGATCATTGTACCTCATGATGATTTAACCTTAGATGTTAAATCTTATGTTTCTGACCTCAGCATGACCTGCTATAACGTTCAAATTTCAATTTATCTTCTACCCTAGAGTCTGGACATAACTGACTTGTTTTTTTAATTATTTTTTAAGGTTTCAAATGAAGAAAGTTTAATTAAGTAGAACAGGCAAAAAATACAACAAAAAATGTCAAGAAGAGAAAGTCACAAATCCTTTGTGTGTCTGAATTATGAACAGAAAACTAATTTTAAGATGATTTATTTTTCTGTATCAACAAGAATTTAACGTGTTTTTTTTTAATATATTGATTGAAAAGGCTATTACTGCTTATAGAAAAGGTGTTGCAAATGAACAAAAGAGATTTGTATCAAACCGCATGCCTAAAACCAAATGCACAACATGCCTATATATGCACGTGCACAGGAGATAAAACGTTGGAAATTCAAAATACCTTTGTTGAAAAAGAGGTCAATTATAAGAGTGATGGTGTTGTGAATACACGAGGTTGTCTTCCAAACTTCCATCTACAGCTCTTTCCCTATATTCTCTATTCTGAATTCCATACTAGCACAACACAACTCCAATGCACCCGTGAAGTTTCAGAAGAATATCTTTGCAAAGTTGGCTGGGCTACCGTGAGCTATTTAACAACTGAGATTTCTTTTGATTTGGATGGGGGAGTTTGAAAACTCCTGATACTCCATGAGAAGAGAGACAAAGAAGGGAAATGCATCACATTCTTAGCAGGGATGCTTGTTGGTACAAACTTGGGATGGCCTGCATTATAGTCAGTATATGACCAGTCATATTTCTAGAAAACTCTTTTATGCCAAATCAGAACCACCACGATTTGACTTCTTTCTCCTTATAAACTGTTTCCATTTAGACGAGGCCAGGAACAATTAATAAAATAACTTTAAAACAGGTAAGAGACTACATAATCATATTATTATCTAAATATTGATCACTAGTTGCACCAATCATATTATTAATTCTGGATCTTATAGAAAAGAAAAATCTTTTAAAATATCATTAATATAAGTGTAAACTAATGCAAGAAAGAAATTCTGAAATATTTTTACTGCCATATTAGTGATATTATTTGTTCCCTGAGACAAGGGAACTGTGTCGCACATGCAACTGCAAGCACTGAAGGTCCAGTCAATTGCCTGCACACAGGAATCCACTATCATTTCAGGTGCCCTGTGATATCTGATGTATCCCCACAGGGCCTGCAAATATGACAGAGCACCTAGCTGCATATGATCTCTGTCATTCAGGAGTAGAAGCTGGAAGCCAAGTGGGATGCCTGAGGGCATTCCAAATGGTACAAAGTACCTGTACTGAATCAAGTTGCTGATGTCTTTCTTTCTGGAAGCCCTTTCATAATGGTGAATTATCAGACAGTAGAAAACTCCAACTGCATAATGCACACCAAAGAGCCTGAGTGAAACATCACTTTCTTGCACTCTCTAGATAATCTTCACAGCATTGTCCAGAAGAGTGTGATTTATACCTTGTAATCTTCAGCTAATAACAAAAGTAATACTTTAGTCTATGAGTGGTTGCTCATTTAAGCTTGCACATAATTTAGGATTCTTAAATGTATATAACATAGAATGAAGTTCTATTTTTAAAACACATTACCTTTTAGCAAAATCAGGTAGAATTAAACAAGAAAATTATATACTTCAGATGTGGAAAACTGGAGTATACTCAAGTATAATTTTAACAATGTTACATCCTATAATGAGTCGACCTTCTATTCTCCTTAACCCTTTTTTCCATCAAAGCCATCTACACCCACTTTGCCTTCTGTTTCTCTAATCTGCAATTATTTATATTTTCTTCATGCTGCTCTATCCACTATGGGAGCAAAATTGTATTTGGTGAAATATAGAGCTAATTATACCATGAACCCAACAACAAAAAGACAGAGCAGATGTTACTTCAGACGTGCTTACAGTCCTTACGCTTAAAGCACACATAGTAAAGGACTGAACACAGTATTTGAAAGAAAAACAACATTATGGGCTCAAACATGTGGAAAGAAATTAGCACAAAACTCAAACAGAATGACATACTTAATAGGCTCTAAAGTATTTATTCAGTGGTTGTATTCAGCACTGATTTTATATTAATTCAATGCATATGTGAGGCTATACATGGGGTCAAATACAGCATATTAGGTAATTACGCTCAATTCCTTCTGATCTCAGGATTCTCATTTTCTTCAGGATCCCTTCCATGTGTCCATCAGCAATTTGTTTACCTCTTTATCTACCTGAACATTTCCCACAAGACAGAAATTAGATCTAAGGATAACTGTAGAGGAAAAAAAAAAAAAAAGAAAAGCAAACGGTTTATAAGGATTATGTGAGCTCTCTCAGCAGTCTACAGGGTACCCTCTCCAAGCACTCTTGCCCCCTCCCTCAGTAATAAACTTCCACAAGACTATTATTTCTCTTTCTCTATCACAAGTAAACTACTTCAAAACTAAAAGTAAGCCTACACAGAACTGAACAGAAAATTGCAATATTTCCCTTTCCCTGTGAGAAAGAATAACTTGCAAACCTTCATGTCAGGTATAACTCTTGTAATTCCAAATATTTTGTATACACTAATGCACTCCACATTTGCCATGTACCCTCTCACCTCAGTAAAGATGAGTCTAGTCACTCCTCTGCATAGCCAAATGGCTCTATAATTAAGGTAAAATAAACTTAATTCAGTAAATATCCAATGCTTTATAGTAAGATACAAAGATAGTCCATCACCAGCCAAGCTGCAATAGAAAAATTGATACCACACAGAATTCAACAAACACAAATTTAAATCATGAGCTGCAGAAGCACTAATTACATTATCATGATAAACCACTTTCACAGATGTGCAGTACCAAACCTAAAAGGGCACTTCCCACTTTACTAAAACACACATTATCACTACACAACTAGTTCAAATCCACAAATGGAAAAAAAATTACAAAAAAGGTCTGATCTTAATTTCATCTTCGAAGGGATAGATGCCTGAATAAAATGAATTTGCCCAATGATAAATCCTGAGAGAAATAACTCTAGTAAGAGATATCCATAATAATACAGAATTTCAAATAACTGCTTAAAAACACGCATAACCAGACTAATCACAGTAGTCTAGAAAGCAACGTGTCTTTAACAGCAATCATCACAGTATGAGATCAACTCCGAGCTTATTACATTTGGCTGAATAATCTAAAATTGTAGAATTAAAAATAATTATTGATAAAAGATAAGACATAAAACCTCCCTAGCTGTTTGAATCTGAGAATATCAGGGGATGGAATGAATGTTGAATTTATGTTGTGGAAAATTGGTCCCAAGTTGGTTTTACACTTCATCAGAAAGCACTTTTGTCTTGTATGCAAACAGTTAATGAAGCATACCAAAACTGCAACTTTTTTGCTAGTGCTGGTGTGGTAAGACTCACAGCATATTCCATAGCTTGCAGAATATTTAAGAAACATTATAGATTTTTCATTTATTCTCCTTTGGTTATAACACAGAATCCTATAATTTTAAGTAAGATTTCTTCTTGCATTTTCAAGTATTGTTTTATACAGCTTGAGTTGCAGAAATAGTTTAGCCTTTCATATCTAAAGCATTCATTTTTGTTCCTTTACACAGTATTCTCAAGAAAAGATATCACGTAAGCAATTAGTGCCCTAATAAATTCCAAGAATATATGGATTCTTAACTAGTTCTCATGCTAGATGTGTGACTGGTTTTAAAATTTTATAATTGACACTATCTCTATTTTTTTTTTTTAATTTTGGTTCACTTATTCTCATAGTTGAAAACAAAATAATTACTTCAGTATAAGTACATTATTCGAGTATAAAAGCATAATAGTTATACTATCATACATTTTCTAGAGGAAATGGGCAGGACAGCCTCCTTTATACCAAAACTGAAATAAACATATAGAACAGGAAAGACTTTACAATATCCTGAACATTTGCCTTTAAAAGGCTTTCCTTTCACACTGCAGTTTCATGACTTTTGCATCAAGATTTTGTCTGCAGAATTATATCTGAGTATGGCAACCAGCTCCATTATCTCACCCATACACACTGTTATGATTAACTTTGGGAAATTAGTGGGGCTTACACAGCTGAACAAATGATTGGTGAACTCCAGTCAATCACCACATCAAAAAGAAAGTCCCAACTGCAGACAAATGGCATTAATGCTCTACAGAAGGGGACCAAGCTGCCTAAAAATGGTGTAATGCAGGAACTGAATACACTTATTTACTCAATAATCACAAAAGCTGCTTTATCTGTGGAATCCAGCCCTTTACCACTTGTCCTGTAAAGAAGCTCCCATCAGCAGAACAACCAAATAAACACTACCAATACAAATGATGTTGAATGTTCAAACTTCAGGAAATTGGTGTAAACTGTCTTCTGCCATACATCCTCATTAAATAAGCCCATCAATTAAGGGCACAAAGTACAACTTTGAGAAGCCCTTCCTAAAAAGGAAAAATTTACATCCCACAGGAGGATGAATTCACCAAGCTGCAGATCAATGGTACAGCCTGGGGTACATTTCAACAATTACTAGCATCAAACTCACCCAAATTGTAATAGAAGTTTTGGTCACTTCAGTTACAGTTAGGACTGCAGAAGTTCATAACATTTCAAGTAATAACAGTCAAATGAGGTTGTAATGCCTGTTCTTAGGCTTTGGGTGCCATAAAGTATATTTCAGATAAATAGATTAAATACACCATAGACCTAACCTGTCCTTCATAACAGTTTCACACTATTCCTTATGTTTCTACAGTATACAATAGCTGACATGTAGCCTCTTCATTTCTATTTATTTATCATGCCATAATATGCTGACATAAAAAGTCCTCTTAAGATTTTGCTAAACACACTCGTCTTTTTTACTGCACACTTGCCCTAGTCCATTTTGAGCAAGACGTTTGCACTCATCAGAGATTCTCCAAAGGGAGTCAGCCCAGAAGGGGTTGCACGGTTCCCTCCAAATAGATGTTTGGTAAAGTGTTATCTTACAGCAATCCACTTCTGGCAGAAGCAATTTACTCACATTCAAATTCAGATAGTGAACTTGCTGGACCTCATTAGCTAAGAAAGCTGGGCTTGATTAATATTTTAATATAAATCTTTTAAGAAAGCCCAGTTGCAGCAAGAAATGTAAGTGGCAATTCGGAAAACACCACTCACTCACTCCCCCTGAGTCCATACTGAGGAACTGCTCCAGCATGGTGTGAAGGGACATCATGTGGCTGGTGGTGCTGTCTTTCAGATGAGATATAAAACTGAGTTCTGACAACTTACAGTCATTAAATATCCCATGGCACTTTTCACAGGAGTACATGTGTTAACCCATATGTCCTGGCTATATTCCAAATGCATAATTGCATTCTGCCTACCTAAATTCCCTGTGCAGTTTCAGTAGTATGCAGAACTATTTATTCTCTTTCTCTCTTCTTTCCATCATTGCTCTTTGGCACTTATCCTTAGGCACAAGAAAAGGCACAGATAAACCACAATACCTAACTTTTAGCCAACATACAAAAAAGAAATGAAGGCAACTCATATCTACAAAACAGTGCACAGGAAGAACGGGGGTGCCCAGAATTCAAAGAAAAAGAAGAAAAGAAAATGGGACGAAAAAAAAAGCTAGACAGGGCAGAAATACCAAGTACAAGAAAATCTCAGAATTGTTATGATTCTTAGCCTGTGTCTTAAGTACCCATCAGTTTTGAAAAGTACCTCCATTGCTCTGGACTGTCCCAGACCTTCAAAGACTTGTAAAGGAACTGACAGGATTTTAAGAGTGTTCTCTGAGACTTAGATACTTAAATTACCCTAAAACTCCCCAAAAACACTACTACTGAAGACAGGCATCTACTCTGTTAATTTGAAAACAAAGAGGCATTTCAAGGTATAGTTCTACATTTTACGTCTTAAATAGACTATGTGAAAACATTCATAAAACACAGAAAGAGGCCCTGGAGTACTCCCAGAGGAGCTTAATTACTGAACCACACAACCATTCCCCATTTCTTTTTCAGTAAATGTTGCTCTCACTTCATCCTAGCAATCCCAGCACAGAAGAAAAAAATATTTGAGAGAACTCAGACTAGTTTCCACAGTGACAGTTAATATGCTTTCACAGGAGATGGGTGAAAGAGGTTTTAGTCACTTATATTGACCCTATTTCCTTAAGGATGCTTTATTGACTAGACCACTAGTTCTGAGCTCACATCACCCCATTTGGTGGAACTTTCAGTGGCTCCTGGCTTTGTGTCTAATGCCATACATCTGGCAAGGGTATGTGCTGAATTCTGCCTTGCAGATCACAGGTCTGAAAGTAGTCTATGGAGATATATTTCATCTTGTAAAATACATGTATTGATCATTTATCTTTTTTTTTTTTTCTGATAGTTAAAGAATAAATAATACAGATACCAATTAAATTAGCCTTGCACAATTCTTTTCTGGTACAGGACATAACTTGGCTATAAAGTGTTTAGACCTAAATTCACTTAACAAATACTCAGTTTAATGACCAGCTGCCTCATTCCCTGTATAGTCAAACACTGGGCAGTCAGTTGTACATAGTAATACACATATTCATCATCCACATTGGGAATAACTATCTCTTTTTGAACTGTGCACAATTGGATCCCAAACTTTAGCACCTTACGGAGTTAGATGAGATACACAGGACTCATCACAAACATTTTTTTATCTTTTTTTTTTTTTTTGTAATTATATTCCTATTGTAAAAGCAGTACAATTAACTATGTAGAAGTACAATTGAAATGAGCTCCTTGGATTTTTTTGTAAAATTATCTATACTCAGTCTTATTCTTACTATTAACTCTAAATGGTTTTCAGTTGCATAAATTTTCTTGTAGCCAGAACTAGTATTAAAATCATCTCAGGTGGCAGAGTCAAGGGAGAGAGATGCCACCTTCATTTAAGGTTCAACTTTACTCACATATTTCCTCATCTGAAATAAACCACTGCCAACTTTCTTCACTATTAAAATCACTGTATCTTGAGGGATTTTTTGAGGACTTAGATTACAGTGAGAAGCTAAAAAAAAAA
>VXBX01000122.1:980321-990726 GCA_013400415.1 Scytalopus superciliaris | reverse complement strand
AAAAAAAAGCCCTAAGCTACCTCCCTACACTTTGTAAGCATGACTGCATGAAATAAAGGCAGGTCTGATAGACGTTTAAATAATGTAAATGGCATTTTGTAATGTATGTCCCTGATTCTCCTTTCACTTATGCTGCTGTAAATCTGGGGGGGAAAAAAGGCCTCCATGGATTTTCATAAACTTACTCTGCTCAAAAGCTGATACAGTGAGAAAGAATCAAATGTTCTTCATTTAAATATTGATTGTGCACTTAGGAAATTAAAATAGTCATGATGCATACACTGAAAATATATATATATGTATTTTTTAATATATATTAACTTCTGTAAGCTTATAGGCTTAGAGAGAATTCCAAGTAACTAGCCTGTCTGAAATGAAAACATGAATATTCCTCACAAAAGGGTTTTGTATTGAGGGGATTAGAGGGCAGCAGGTAGCTTGGAAGCCTTTGGAATATCCTGCATAAAAACAGGTCATTTTTAATATTGAAAAAAAAACCCCAAATTAATACAGAACAACAGATTGTGCTAAACTCACAATCCCCTTTCTTCCTCTCCCTCTGACATGCAAACACCTGACACACAAAGGGAGTCACATTCAGAAGGAGATTATGATGCAATGATCTCGTTGTGAATGTTGCATTATGGTTTCAGCATCGCTGTAAGAGCTCCCCTGGCACTTGTGCTTACAGCAATTTGAATTTCTCTGGCAGCTAGGTATGATTTGTGACAGATTTCAGCCTTGCTCTTCATTGAAGGAGTACACTGGCAAGTGCTTGAGGTATTTACCATGGAGATTGGAAAGAAGAAAATGCAAAGAGGACCATTTGAGGTAGTCCACTTTTTAAGGGTTTTTTTATTTGTTTGTTTGGGGGTTTGTAACATTGTTTTGTTGGTTTTGGTTTTGGTTTTTTTTTTAAGTTACCCAAATCAGTTCTCTTTCCATGGCATAATTTTGTGCTTCTTAGGAAAAGTTGTCTCGCTACACCATTCTATTTGAAGGACTATTCCATTCCCTATGGTAGTGAAAATCTTAATTTTCATTACTATTGTGAATGCCTGTATCACTAGTAAAACGTTCCATGAAGAGTACAAAGAATCCATTGATTGTACAGTAGTTCATGGCACAAGCGGAAAAAAGTTTGCTTGCACATTCTGTACACATGCAAACTTGTTTACATTGTTCGGAAAATCTTAAGCTGACAAAACACAGTTCTCTTTTCATTCTGAAAAACGCAGGACCAGTTACATGTTTGGCACTGGGTTCCCCCAAAAGTTTGCTGAGCCAAAGCCTCTACATTTCGGGCAAAAGCTCACATGCAAAGATTGTTCTCAATATCTCTTGTGCCATAAAAGCAGCAGCAAGCATCTGAATGCAAAGTTTCTCTACAACCTTTTTGGTTCTGTGGACAAGATCTTACCTTGGTTCCTTTCTCATTCCCACATGTAAGCACTTGAAGTAGTTCACGAGGAACCCAGACAGCTCCATAGCAGAGGCTGCCCTCTGAGCATAAGTATTCAGGGTATAATGACAATACACTGGCTGGCTTTGGCAAGAACTGATGAATGAGAAATTATTAGGGAGATATGCACAGCCTATGAAGAGAAAACCTGAATTTAACAAAGGATTGAGGTTGACTGGTTTTAGGATAATAAAGTTTGTATCTTACCCAGTAGAATGGATCCAAACTTCCATTCACATGTAAAAATAGCCTATCAATTAAAGCATATTTCTTCCTCTTTGGCCCTGTTTTTCAATTATTTTATTGGAGACAATAACTTTGGCAAGTTCTTTTGTTAACACAGTTCCTGTTATTTTAAAAGCAACAGATTTTATGGCCCATGATTATCACCTGATACTTAAAATATGTACATGAAAGAATGCATAGGAGGTGTCAGGTGTACCCTTGGGAGGATAAGAATATCCACATGAGCCCAGGTCTTCTACAAGTACCAGTTTCTGTAGGAATGGATGAGAAATGTTCTTTTGCATTTGCAGGTGTTTTATATTCAAAAGGTACAGCATAAAATAGGACGTAAGGAATAACCCTCTAACCTGCCAAGAATCCTCAACTCAGGGTTACAAATAGGAGAACCAGATATTAAAAATAATTTTTATATATATATAAACAACAGGATTTATATAAAAATATATTAAGTATGTTTTTCTGGCTATGCAATTTTTAAATTTACTTACTTAATTTTTAAATGTTATATGCACAATCTTTAGAAACTAATGAAACAATGCAGATTTGATGCATTTGATTTAGAAAATATTACAGTACCTCTGGAATATCATGGCTTATTATCTACTGTTAACTGAAAAAGCAGAACTGTGATACATATCACATAAAATTCCAAACAGAAAAGAAATTCAGAATATATTATAGTGATTTATCATCAGCCATCCTTAAAAAATACATACTTCAACTACATTGTTGATAAACAATTTAAAAAAAAATAAAGTGATAAACTAACAGTCTCCAGCATATTTGAGTACTAAATGGAGTTAAATAGAATATGTGGACTTACTTGACCTACTATCTGATCATTTTTTAAAATTATTGTATCTCCTAATAAATGTCATAGACAGAGCCTGTTGAAGTGTAGAGGCAGTTTGAAGAAAATGGAAGATTATATAAAGTAGTAGAAATAAAATATAGGAAATATATAACTAGTGCCTTTTTCTAAATTAAGATCACCAGTCTATTTAGAGAGAGATGGAAGTGGGAAAACAGAGCATTAATACATGAGAATACGTAACAGTAAGTTTGGCACAACTGTTAGTTCTTCTCACTATACGAGAATGTGAAAATATTCCATGAAACTGAGATACAACATATCAGCACATATCACTTTCTGGAAGAAACGGAATTACTTGTTTTTAAAATATTTATAATCATGCAGATGGAAATAATTGAGAACAGCAGTTTGTTTAAATCAGAATTTATCACTTAGTATCGTCATGGGGAAAAGTCCTCATTACATTAAATATAAGAAAAAATTATGTAAGATTAATTTTTTTTTCATTTCAGCTTACAAATCCTTGCTGACTGATGAGACTAGTCAGGAACTATTCATGCACAGAAGAAGATGATTCTATATCTGCCTGCTGTCAGCTTCTTGAACTTTCCTTTCATGGGTGCTGTGATTGATAGGATACCATGACAAATTCACCACAAGTCCACTGCAAAGTGGAAATACTGTGTCACACTGATACTTGAAAGACTGTCATAACTGGGGAATGCTTTAAAGTATTTATAGTGACATCACAAAAGTGCCATTATTGTAAGGATACATCTTAACATTTGGATTACAATGCTTGAAGTATTTTGGTTCTATTGCTACTGTGTAGTAACAAAAATATTCTCTACTTAAAAGGGACCTATATATAGACAAATAAATGTGACATATATCTATTTATTTATTTGTTTGTTTGTTTATTTATAATCAGGGATTAGTACTTACATTAATGTATGTTTGTATACTGATATTCACCTCTAAAGCTTAAATTCAAATATATTAATCTATATTAGACTATGTTTGCCTATACAAAAGATTAATGACCAGAAAATTATAAATTCATGCAGAATTTACCAAATACTTGAAACAAATCATTAATTATGTTTGAGGGATAGAAAAAAAATAAAATAGAAATTGTATCTGTATACACAGTACTAATTAAGTCAGAGTATTTCAGTGAAGTAATTGTACTCTCACTCTCTTCTGTCTTTTTTTTTTTTTTTTAAGCTTTGCAGAGAAAGAGCTATTGACTTATTCATTTCAGTTAGCAAGAAATTTCTCAACTTCCTTGGGTGCTTAAGTGCAAGAATATTTTAGACCCCATCTTTGCATATTACTTTATCTTTCAGTGGTAATTAACAGAGTCTTAATCTGGCTAATGTTAATGACCACTGTTCTTTCTTTAAATCCCAGTTAAACCAAGCTTATTAAGGGCCAATTAAAGGAAGTCTTATGTGATCTGAATAACACTAGGACCAATTTTTAACAGCTACAACTCTTTATTTTGGATGACGATTGTGGGAAAAAAAACCCTTCTCATTATGGCCTTTGTCTGTTTTAAAATAAACTTTCAATGGCTGTTGGGAAAATTGGGAAATCTTGGAAAACATCAGAGACCTAGATAAATTTTGTAAGATGCTGATGTTCTAAAAAATCTTAGCTATATACTACTGTTTTCAATACTTTCCATATAAAGAGGTAATATATTACTAATTTCCACTTCATTTTTCATAATGTTACAGAGTAAAAAGGGAACAACACTTTGCAATAACCTTCCAAGTGTCCGTTAACTGAGTACCATGGACAAAACGAAGAAAAACTTGCTGATCACTTGAATAGGAAATGGAACATTTCTACCTAACTATGAAATAGTACACAAAATTTTCAACTCCATACTTCTCAACAGCTTGTTGGTTCCACTTCTGTCTAAGGTGACCCTTCTACAGACATGTTGTTCTAAATTACTTCCCACTATTTCGAAGACTTCACTCATTGCTTAACTTCCCTATTACTTCCCTTTCATCAGGACGGAAGCAGTAATGCAATCTGACTATTGCCTCTAGCTAATAAACAAAGTATTATTTTTACCACTACTACCTAAAGTCCTAAAAGCATAGAGCTAACCTCCACTGCAGCAAGTCACTGCAGGACAGGTCCTTTGCCTACTCTGCAGCACACAACAGACCAAATTCTGTGTCAACAACTCTTAAATTCTGCAGCAGCAACCACAAAATCCATGGCAACATTAATACATTATTGTCTCTAAAATACTCTTCATCCCTACTTTCCTGCTCCCGCACAAACATATTCAGCCATGACTCATAGCAGAGAATATCACTGATGAAAAATTGATGGTTATTTTTAAAATAAATCCTGAATTGTTTTTCTCTGTTCTCTCCAGATAATTTGGCTATAATAACCCTCAGCCTCTAAAAGAGTTCTGCACAGATCATCTTTCTATCCTGATCCCAGCACAGAATACTTGCATCCTGACTGACCAGCTTTCCATGTCCCACTTGTTCCACTCCTTGATAGGCTACCAAGCTCACTTGTGTTTCACTGAGTTTTCCATCTGTCTAGTCATAAGCTGGACATCAGCTTTAACTTTTGGTGTTCTTTTTCCTGGCCCCACAAGACAACACAGCCGCATTTCAGCTGTGAACATAACTACAAAAACAAAAACCCTTTCAAAACTGGAAGTAGAACTTTGCAGAAAGTGATGTGGCTACAAGAGTGACAGGCTTTGCTCTACACAACATATCTGATAAACTGACATCTGTCAGCACCGCTACTGCAATAGGAAAGCATTCTGTTTTTCCTAAACAGTTAGCAAGGGATGATGAGGGGAGGCAGAGGGGGAAAAAAAAAACCTGCAAAAATTGTATCACACCAGCAGCAAACAGCTAAACAGAAAGAAGGTGGTGACATCGTAGAGGATATTCCAGACTGAAACAGGGGCTGGCACGCCATAGCCAAAAAATGCAGTTCTAGGTGAGGTCACACTGGCCATGAAAAAATTTGGAAAATAGAAATAAAGTAAGTTTAACGTTATTCCCGGTTACTCACAACTGTTAATTTGGTAAATCAGCTTTTCCATACAAAGATAAACAAAAGACAGATGACCCAGAGTCTCAGCCTATCGTGTGTGCAAACCCTGCAGCAACAGCAGTAAGACAGAAGTGCTGGCCAGTCACAAAACAAAAGCAGCATACTCGGTAGTATTCTTAACTAACCAGCACTTTCCCATCCTGATCTTTCCTTTCTTCTTACTTTTGCCCTTCATTCTCCTCCCCCATCATTTCCCACCACTACCACCATCACCTCTCATTAGATGGCACTTTTGGATTTCAACAAACAGTTGCTTTCATGCATGTTTTTCCACTCAAGAGTTCAGCTGTACACCAAGGACTTCAATCCTGAATCACAGAACATGAGACTCCAGCGTGAGCCCGGCTCCTCTACTGGTATGACAGCAGTTCTGTCTGTACCCAGGGAAACCTCTGATATGTGTGACAATTAAGGGTACTGTCTGCAAACAACTTCAGTTTTTGCTGGCCCTTAGACTTCATAAATAAATAAATAAATATAAAATATATGTAACATATATAATATATACAATTTATATATATAATATATAACATGCTTATATCAAGAAATTACTGCTAAATCTGATCTGCATACAAAAACATTTGAAAAATCCTGAATATTTTCAAGAGTCTTGATGTGGAACATCTCTGGAAACAAAATGAATGGGGACTCCTAAGCCAGAATGAACCATACAAGCATTATATGGATTCCAAAAGGACAGATACTGATTTCTCAATCATTAAGAAAAACGTTGGATCTAATGTAATAAAAGTGCATGGGAGAAAAGTAGCAAGCAATTCAAGAGAGAAGAGATTTAATATGACTATCCTGGACACAAGGCTCATGAAATTGCCTTAAAAAGATGTCTAATGAAGGCTTTTGATGAGTTCTGCAGAATAGATGGCAGACACATAGTAACGCCTGCTTTCATTTCTCAGGGTGGAAAAGCACCTTCATACTATAGGTGGAAAAGACATGGATTTTTCTTTCAAAAACTCTCCATCTTTTACTGTTCCTGACTTTCCACTTGCTAATTTAAACTTTTGAATAGATCTTTTTCTATCCAGATCTTTTATCTGTCTGCTTCGTCACTCTTCCTCCATGTAACTGGGGCATGGGAACTAGAGATGTCAGGTTGGTTTTTGTTTTCCCAAGGATACCTCAGGACTGACTGAACAATTACTGCTGTAGTCAAGAAAGATTTTTTCCCTTTGGAGCCTAATGGATTTTAAAGCATCTTGGAGTTTTAGTTCAATTGACAGGAAAATTTGGAACAAATGCAAAGCCCTAACTATTCCTTCTTAACTTTGGAGGACTGCTAGTAAAGCATAAAATAATAAATGAAACATAGAAATTTGCTGGCAAGCTTTTGCGACTGAAAAAGGCATATGTCTTCCTTTGATAACTTTTGCCTTGCTATGGGAAGAAGCAAGGAGAGAGGCATGTTCAAAGACTTTGCAAAGAACTGAATTCTAGAACTGACTCCTACAAACTTTATTGCATCCTCTAGGGGAACTATGTACCTGGGGAGTCTGGGAAAATTTTTATTGTTTCCAAACCTTTCCAGTGTTAAGTCAATAGCACTGCAGCCTGCTCCTTAAATCCATTCCTGTCTCTGTCTTCATTCTCTTGAGCATCCTGATCAAGTGTCCATTTAAACAGATTGGTGGCATTTTCAGATGCTAGCCACTCACACTAAGATGAAATCTTCCATTGTGGAGTAAAAAACAGGTAGCTGCATAGATAAAATATTCATATGTAAGAAATAATACTGGCTCAACTCCCATCTATGAATCATTTCAAACTTTGTATACTTCATTAGAAGAAGATGAATTACAGTGCTCCACAGAGGTGATCAGATACAGAGAAGGGGGGAAACAAAGCACATAATAAACAAATACTTAATATGCAACATTTGAGGCCTGATTTTTTGTCACCTAATTCTTAACAGTAGCTTCAAAAAAGGAGACATGTTAGAAAATTAATATCACAGGTAATCTATAGACCACTTTTGGCTAATTTAAAGCTCCAATGTGTATTTGTTTCCTGTATAAATTTCTTTCTTATTATTCTCAATAAGATACTCTCAGCACGATAAAAAGAAGGACATTACCAGCTACGTTTTCAATCATGGGGGCTATATATTCAGGAACAATCAATAAAAACCACACAGGCCCTGACAAACAGCTAGTCAAAGGAATCATTTTTCTCAGATATTTAGTAGTATCCTTTTAAAGTAATTGCTTTTGGTCAATGTTACTCGTTATCATTTGGTCTACTCTTTTTCCAAAATAGAATGGATGTCATTTCCATTAATATTTCAGCTGTCTATGTAGTTTTTCAAAGTGCACACTCCACAAAAAAAAAGGAGGATTTCCATTTCAACTTCAGTCAACAGAACTCTAAAATGTTATAGAATAGGCAGTGCCATATCACTGGATCCAAAAGGTAATTTTAAACAACATTGTTATGAAATATTATGTATTGTCTGCCCTCCTTCTCACTCCATATAAAACTGTTAAGCCCCTAAAGACAAACAGAAATGATAGACTTTGGTCCAATCAATCCATGCTAGAAAACAGTATTAGCAGCCAAGTATGACCAAAATGCCATCTAAAATATGGAAATGAACACCAATTCATCATTATAGTTTTTTTAAGGAAATCTAAGGAAAATCTCACTAGTGAAACCCTTGTGTTGCCTAACCCTGCCTGTGACAGCAGGGAAGTTGTTGCCTTGTGCCAACTGATCATTTAAAGATGTCCACAACATACTGAAAATACCCAGCATAATCTGCAAGTGTACAGCTGGGACACCAAATTAGATTAAGAAAGGCAAAGAACATATCTTTTCAGTTGTAGTAAGGCCTCAGAAACTGTCTCACTATGCTTTGTACTAAATGTTCTGGCACGCTGCCAAGGCACTTCCAAACATTTCTGAGTTCACTTTTCCACAGAACTCTTTTAAAAATCAATTAGTAGTGAAAGTCTTTCAAATGCAAGTGTTTTTAAATGTCAAGCTTGTATTACTATTTAAAATTTTTTCTTTCCCTTGTTGTGCATCAATGGCGGTATTTTGAAACCTTTGTACTAAATTGATCATATTCTCTAATTAAGCCTGTAAAGAGAACAATATGTGAAGGCAATTTAAAATGTATATAAGAAAAGGTTCATTCTTTGGAAAATTTAAAGGGGGGGAAAAAAAAAAGATTAAGAGACATGCTGTAATTTTCTTAAAGAAGGCTACCCAAGACATTTGTATTGATTACAGAGTGATAAATGTGTTCATCATTACAAGGCAACTGTAGAAGAAATGGATTTGCTACTTCAAAATTCCTGGATTAGGACATCTTAAAAGTATGCCACTTAAGTGTTTTAGAAGTTCAATTAAAAGTGCTGGAAAGAGCCAACAAATTAAACAGAGGCTCCTTTAAGTATTCATCAAGATACAGAAGATTAAAAGCAAAATTAAGAATACCATCAGCAGGGCTTTCTGATTATCAGGAAAAATAATCTTTAAGGATTGTAACTTCACAGGGGACTTTGCAGCACACTGAAGCACACACCTTCATCTTCCTAGTCTGTTATGTACATTTTGGATGATATCCCCACTACATAATAAAAGAGTTAAAGAGTATGTTTTGTCCCTATGCCACATAATCTGTTTGCTCTATTTCATTCAGCTAAGTGCCCAAAGGTTTACACAGATAGCAATTGATTGAAATCAGTTCTTTATGTGTAACACATTTATATTAATTGGTTTGTCCTTTCAAGTTGTGTTTATCTCTTCATTTCCATCACAGTTTCAAAGGTCACTCAGTTCCATTTATAAATCCAACAAGACAGAGATTAGTAAAAGAAAAAAGGAACAACTAAATGAATGCATCATCACACAATCACACATCTTACAATTCATTTATCATATTAATAAATAATGCTGTCAAATGCTTACTGCTAAGTTTGTTTGCTATCATAAAAATATTTCTGTCAAGATAACTTAATCAACTCTGTTTATGTATTGAGCTAAAAATGAGCTACAGAATGTTGAGGATATTAAGCATATTAAACATTTGTCTCCTTGATCCAAGACTGCAACCTGAAAGTTTTTTGTTTTGTTTTTTTTTAATCACTCCATAGTTGTCTAACAATAAAGTTCATCCATTTATGTCTCAACATAGGCAATTCACTCTGTTCTGATTGCTGAGATGAGGCAGTGTTATGAAATCTGAGAAGATGAAACATGAGACTGATGTTACTAACAAACATAGGTGCTCTCACTATTAGGAAGGGGAAAATTGCAGTGACAGAGAAACTTTTTTTTTTTTCTTTAACATTATGACATCGTATCTCAACATGCCTAACTACTGACATCTAAGCTGTTCTGGAGAAGGTATCTCTTGTCTTGTAACAGGCAAGCTTCGCTCTGAAGTGAAGAAAAATTAAATTTAATATACAATTTTTCTTTCTGTGAATAGGAATTGCAGTCCTACTGTAGCCTAGGTAAAGAATTGAGAAAACATTCACATGTAATATAAACCTCCATTATTACAAGTCATGGAAAGGGCTGTTATCTGTATACTAAAGCATACTTTTTGAAGGAAGCCTGTTCTAAAATCTCCTTAGAGAAAATTTTTCACAAGTATCTCAGTAGCCAAAGAACCTGCACCCCATTGTGGTATGCAGTGTCTGCAGTTTGGATCTTCACTTTCAATGAAGTCAATGGCAGTGGCAGCACCAAGATCTGCAGCACTCCATATTCATATGCAAGTTCTTTATCTTAAAAAAAAAAAAAAAAAA
>VXBX01000122.1:946476-976476 GCA_013400415.1 Scytalopus superciliaris | reverse complement strand
ATCTTGCTGACAACATAGAGTTATTAATTTAGATTTTTCCATTAACTTGATACAGCTTCATAGCAAGACCAAAGCACAAATATCACATATGAAGCTTTGCTTCTGCAGTTTTAGAAGCTTCACATAGGTAAAATCAAATCAATATACCTATAAAATCAGTAAAAATTTGACTATATGTATATCTACACAGTTTTCTGTGTGAATACCTAAACTTCTCACCTGCTGTCCCTAAGGAGTAGATTTATTTCTTTCTTTTCCTTTTCATTGTGTCTTAGGCACTATTTTGCCATTGCTGTATCACTGTCTTGGAAAAGACCTCTTAAGTCCTTTAAATCTTATTGCAGAAAATATTAAGTGCACACAATGAGAGCAAGATTCATTCATTTAACTTTCTTTACATAAGTACAACTCAGCAGTCGCATGACTAAGCACTTGTAAGGTGCGATTTATCTGATCTCCTTTTGCCATCTACTTTAGGATGAGATGGATCACCCCTAACAATTGCCTCTGTTGAGTGTAAGGTTACTCAGATGCAAATGTCTACATTTGTTTCACGAACTTCACAGTGAGGATTTAATCTAGATGAGGGACCTGCTATAACATAACTGATCATCCAACATGAAATGCTGAATCTTTGCTAATAATTCCCTTAATTTATTAACTGCTGTTCAGATCATAACAACCAATTTGTTGCGTTTTTTAGCAAATTTAACTATCACAGTTAAAAGCTAAGGAAGCAGATATGAAGAAACTGCATTCTTGGATGACAGACATATTACATTGTACCTATAAAATTCAAGATTCTTTTTTTCCCATGAAAAGTAAAATTCTAGAAAAAACCTTAGTGACCTGATTATTACTAAATTATCTGTTTTCAGTGTTCTGTGTGTTCCCAACGTACAGTTTTATGAAAGCATTCCTTTAGCTTGAAATATGATGTGTCAACATAGCACATTTGTCCTTAAGGCTCTATGATTATGCCTTTGCAAGCACCTAGACAGCACTTTTCACCCACAGATCTCAAACAAATTTACAAAAGTAGATATATGTGTCTTATGTCCCATGATGTCAAAGTTGCGTATATAGTCTTGTTGTTAAAAGAAGTTCTGTGTATCATACAATAAACACTGACATACTGCAAAGAATCCTTCTAGTCTGAAGTTAATGTTTATCTTATTTTCATTTTTGCAAGCGAACACTTTTAGAAAGGGAGCACATCCATTCACCTAGGAATACACAAAGTCAGTCTATGCTAAGAGAAAGATATATATTAATAGTATGAAAGTAAAGGAAAAAAAAAACAATCAGTGTTTTGTCTGTTAAACAATAGAAAAATTCTTATGAACTAGTGATACTGTCATTGAACTGGAGAGAGTTTGAGAACAAGCTTGCTCTGGCTTTTTCACCCTATGATTTGGAATCTGCTCACAGTACTGCCAGCTTAACCAAAAAGGATTAACTCTCATATCCAACTGAGAACACAGATAATTCTCAGTAATTGGTAAAAAATGAAGATGAATGGGGCTGAGAGATAAGGAGCAATTAGCTCATCAGCAGTTACAGCTGTGCACTCAATCCGGATCCATCTCTTGAGTCTCGGCCCCTTTTAAAGAACCCAAGCAGAATAAGCACAGGACACCCCCTCCCAAAAAATTGCCATACCTGCCCATCATTCCTCTGTCTTCCATTTTATTTCCATGCTATACAAAGACACCTGTCATAGCATTCTGTGTAAATTACTACCTCTCCCAGGACCTGTATCTACAGCCAATCTTCTTTTACACTGAAAAAAAAAAAAAAAAAAGGGAAAAAAAAAAAAAAAAAAAAAAAAAAAAACAACAAAAACCCAAAAAAAAACCAACCAAAACCCAGAAACCAAATGACTACTGTAGACACTCTTAAGTTCCCTGTCAATCGTTTCATTATAGCAGCATCATCTGTTTGAAAATATAAGCAATTCCCTCATCTAATTATAGGGAGGATTTGAGGTTCATTAACATTGCCAAGGCAGAGAATCAGATGTGCAACTGCAGAGCTGTGCTCAGTGGCCTGCATTCTCTGTTTCCTTTTATTTGCTTTTTCAAGGTCTCGAAGACTTTTTCCTGAAACCATAAAAGTAATTCTTTTCTTCAAAACAGACACGTGTGTTTAGAAAAAGGAAATTACTGCATTTTGTACTGTTCTATTATTGGGCAAGGTCACTGGAGAAAAATAATTTTACCTAAATCATTTTATCTCTGATTCTGGATGAAAAAAAAAAAAAAAAAAGATTAGTATACAAGCAATCCTTACTTTTGAACAACACATCACAGGAAGCCTTGTGTTTGTCACATAATTTTAAATATTGCAAGGTAATGCATATGAAGAGGAAACATAACATGCCAAGAAAACCTCTTAATTTTCAACACATTTTGTGGTTGTTTATGGATTAACATGCTAGCCAAGTGTAAAATGTTGCCTTGTATTTCCTAACTGTGTTTAGAAACTGAGAACACCAAAGTCTTCTTGATTGCTTCACTTCCTTACAGAAATAATAGCAATTTTTTTTTTTTTTGTATGAATGTAGTTTAAACAATGACATTTTCTTGGGACATCTGTTTTGAGATCACATTTTGAATAGATATGAACTCATTTCCTACTAAGCAAGTAATTTACTATTGTTGATAGTTGTTTACAAGTTTTATGAGTCATATTTTAGCAAGTGGCAAAGGTCTTAAAAAATCCTTTGAGTATTCCCTAAAGTGTATGCATAGTGTTTTCATTATATAAAATGTTCGCGAAGCAAAAGTATATGGACTGTTCTTCACTTCCTACCAAGTTATAGATAGCAAAGCCTAGCTCCCAGAAATAGCCTTAAAGGTATTTATTTTCAAAGGCTTCTATCTTCTGCTGCAGCAGGTTAATGAAGTATGATAGCAGGGCAGTAAGTACTTAAATGGTAAGGAAACAATTTAGCTGCTTTACCTATGCATTGCTTTGGAGCATCAGATGGTAAACATAAAACTGATCCTAATACTATGCTAAGGCGTTAAAATGACAGAGTAGAACCTCTTCAATGAAATTTAAAATTTGACCTTGTTGCTCTCTTTCTTTTAATTCTGCAATTTTATTTTTTGAAAAAACAAACCACCCAATACACAGCATACTACTTCTTTTTTGTTTGCTTCCCTACAGAATTCATTTTTTAAACAAATCTCCAATAATTTATCTACCCTGCACGTTGTATGTAGAATTGCCACTAAAAAGAACCCAGGACATTTTTCCTTCTTATCTGTAATGTAGCTCATATCAGCCAAGCTGTCACAAGACAGTACTTGATATAAACAAGAGATTGCAAAGACATCTCAGTAATCAATATTAGGATGGCTACAGTATGGAAGCCCCAACCACTGCATATCATTTGTCTCAGCATCTATTTCTATGACCAAATGAAGCATTAATTCAAATCATAAATCTATGGTGATTTAAATCTGGGAATGAGCACCTGCCTGCTTTAATGATTTATTTTGTACATTTCAGTAAGCAGGAGATTTGTCCATATGAACTGACAGGTCACCTTCAGATGCCAGTAGCAGACTGTTTATCACCATGCAGACTAGCATCTCATCTTAGCAAGTAAATATTAAACTAAAAGAATCCAATTGATTGTGGATGGGGGAGAAAGGCGTTGCAGCCATATATTTTACTCAGTGTGCTAATACCTCACTCCAATTCCTCTGTAATTTCTTTTTTTTTTTTTTTTCTTCATTTTTTTTACCACTTCTAAAATGATAATTCTGGTGGGAGGATGCAAGCTCAAGGTTACCGGCAAAACTGAGGGGTATAAAATAATTACTTATTAGTATCATTGGCTTCCTTTAACTCCCTTCACTCACTGACCTTTTGGCCATTGCTTCAAAGGACAAGTTAACAAAATTGTGTAGTGCTCTGTATAATTATACAATGTTCATCTATAAAAATTACTTCTGTAATTCACATTAAGCATTTGATTAAAACCAAAAAGCAAGACAATTCAGAAGTATACCTGACAGTTCAACTAAAGAGCCCTTACTTTATTTATCTGCTTTTACATAGGCAATGGAGCATGCTAAGACCACGGTAGGATAGATCCATGCACACCATAATGCCTGCTACGTATGGGCTAAGATGTATCAGTTAAGCTTTTAGCCAGGTTGGATCATCTGTTTGCTCCTTTTCAGTTTGGTCAGACACATAATTTAAAATACAAACCAAAATCAGGTTATTTTCTTTTGTCTCATTCTTTCCTCCTGTCAACATTCAGTAATGTAATATTTCATATGCCTAACAAGCCATTATTTAAAACATTAATGGTATATGGACTTGATAATATTTATTTGAAAAGACATAAATAAACATCTAAAAAAATGCAGAAGAAAAAGAGCACACACCTACTACAAAGCAACACCTTTGAAATATGAGTTCTTGTCAAGATAATACACTATGCTAATTTTCAAAAATGCAACTAATACACAAAGACTTAACTCTTCATGAACCTAATAATAGCCTGCCAATAGTACCAGTAGGAATCACTTCCATGATTCCATATGCATAGCCAACACTGGACACTAGATAGGGCTCCCTATAGAAGAAACAAGTGAAAACAAAGTATTTTTGAGAAATCCTCCACATGACGGGTGTAGCTCAAGACTAGATTGCCAGAACCATTGCTCATGGAATGGAGACAAGTGGAAAGCTATTCCCTCTACTCAGAAAAGCCATTTTTTTCTGAACAAAATTAACTCAATTCTTCATTCAGTTAAATTGGGAAATTAACTGAAGCTAACAAGTAAGTTAAGGGGATGAGAGGAAATTTTGACATTGACAATAAATAATCTTGCTTCACTAACTTTGCCCTACTAAAATAGCTAGAGTGGATTTTCTTAAACAGGGAAAATGATTAAGCTGTGTAAGAGCATATTAGTTATCTAAATTATGCCTCAAACAATAATTTCAAAATAGATTTTTTTTTTATTTTTTATTCAAAGGAAGTTCAGATATTCCCTCCATCCACTCTCCTACAAATACTCTGTGTGGTTTAAATGTTGATTACCTGTTAACTTTTCCATTTCCATAGATTCACATGTGGTTTGTCCCTAGAAATGCCAAGCAGAATAACAGTTCCATAAACTAGTACTTGGACATTTTATTTCCCATAACATATTCATTTAAGTCTGAAAATCTAAACTAGCTTCTAGTTCTAGTACACACTCTTTATCTTCCCCATCTGCATTTACACTTTTCACTCTTCTTCATTGTTTCCCTTTTCTCCCAGTATGCTAGGGGCCACCTGGTCCTTCCACTTCATTTGTACCCATCTCCTCCTCCCAGATTCTAGACACCTGCTCTCTACCCATTCTGGTCTTCTCTCCAAGAGGACAATCTTTCCACTAACATTCAAGTGACTGCACTTGTTGCTATCTGAGTATTCAATTTAAGACTGTTTTCTTCACCATCACAGAGGCATTTTCTAAGCTTTTATTTAAAAGGAAAACAAAACAAATCATGTCACTTCCTTATGCAGCAATGCCTACATATTGTTGCTTTTTACAACAGTATGTGCCTAGGTGAACTCGTTCTTTGAACTGCAATTCATATTATTCCTAAATAATACCCTACCAATGTCTACTGAACTGTACAGAAACACTGTTTACAAACACATATTTATTCATGTTAAGGCTAGTACATAACTCTCTAAGAAGCATTTCAAATGTATTTACGAGATGAAAAACTAAAACTAAAAAAAAATAAAAAGTCTAGACAAAGGGCCAAAATAAAAAAAAAAGCCTATCTGAAGCCATTTTATTCCCGTATGCACCGATCTTGTCTGCAGTCTTCTGAATGTACCTCTCTGTCATTGAATTTCTGTTGCTGAGTTAATACTGTCTCAACATGATAAAAGGAGCCAATACAATGAAATGGCATAACAAAACATTTTACAGCAGACACACACAGATGATTAAAGATTTAATCAGCAACAACAACAAAGTTATCCTAGCTTTGAAGTATGCTTTAGCAAAACAAATTGTCCAAACAATAAAAAATAAAGTATACTGAAACAATTCTTTTATGAAAAAGCACAAGAGTTGCTGATGGCTGCTTAAGAAATAAAAAAACCTGTTAACTACATTTTAAGAATGTGTTTATTAAAATAAAATATGATAGGAACTGCAGAGCATGGCAAAATTTATTGTGTATGTATGTTTTCCTTTTGTCACAAGGTACATGAAAGTATGAAATATTTTGCTTTCAAGCTTGTGTTCTGAATTACCTAAAGTCAATACCCAACACAGTGAGCAGGAGACATTGTTAAATTTCACTTTGACACCATCATCTGTCACTCCACCTGTACTTTGAAAAATGAACTCTAAGCAATCAAACCACTTTCTTTCATGGAAAATATTAACTGGAGTCTGCAAAAGTAGCCTGTAAAGAAAAGAATGTTTTTGTAAGAGTAACAACAATGCTGAATGCTCCTATAAAGGTCAGATACAAAATAAAACCAAAAACATTAAGAGAAGGAAAACAAATATGCAACTTTTTACACCAAATCAAGGACTTCAGAAGGTAGGTCAGAAAGACAATCATTTTAATAAAATATCTGAGTATTATGGCCATATAATAATGTTATGTCTGAAACTTACCGACACTGGAATTCAGATCTCCATTCTCAGAGTCTGCTCCATGCTGGTTATTATTCGCGTGATAGTTGGACATAGCTTCCAATTTAATTTTTTTTACTTTCATCGCTTCTGCTATGGCAGCGTTGGTAGCAGCTGCTGCTGCTGCAGCTGCTGCTGTCAGACCTGAAAAGAAGTATAAAAAAAAATTAATACATATTATTCTATGATTTTCCATTATAGGGACTAAGACTCTTATTCTTCCTTCATGCTTGTTATGCAAGGAACAGAGAAACTACAGAGTATTATTCTTCTTGCTGGATTTGAAAACCATCCACTTTTTCAAGTAAAATATTTCACTTTATATTTAGATAATTATTGCTATACATCCATCTAAACCTTAACTTGGTATCCAGTAACTGCACTCATAATACAATCACAACTAGCCACAGCTACAAATGCAGTCAAAAATCCAATTTAGCTTTCAAATGATGTCCTGAGTGTCTGACTATAAATAGGTGAACATGTATGTAACTGTACTTAGAAAGAAACCCTTTAGATCTCAAATATTTGACATGCTAAAAAACCCCAGAAAAAACAGGTACAATTTCTCTTTATAAGTAACAGATTATAGCAGTAGATATTTCTCATTTCATACATAACAGCAAGAAGATGTAGTCATCTAAGAAGCATTTTTAGAACAAAGGTTAGTAGTGCAGAACATTGGTAAAATACTTCTTTTTTGGTTTTGTTGTTTTGTTTTGTTGGTTTTTTTTTTTCAAACTTGAAGGCATTAAGGTATTTATCAGTGAGAACAGGAATTATTAAACATATTTAATCCCAATTCCAAAGCCACCTGTGGGCAACCCAAGTGCTCTTCCTACCAAACCTAATTTCTGCCATCCAGCCATTTACAAGAATGTTCTACAAAACCAGGAAAACTCTCTCTCAAGAGCAGTTAGAGAAATGGTCCAGTAATGCCATCAAAACTCAAAAATAACATACAGTCTTTAATCAAAGTCACAAGCAAAAGTTTTTGCCCTCTTCCCTGAGACAGGGTAATTCTCTGGTCCCCAAACGTTGCTACTACCCACTCAGATCCCTTTGCCCCAGCCTGGGTGGCAATAAGAGTCAATGAATGAAAAGTCAATGTCAAAACTTTACAAGAGCTGCCTCCTCCACACAATTGATGCAGCGGGCGGAGATGGAAATGAAAGAGAATTAAATTTAAAAAATAAAAGAGAAGGCATTAAAGCAGGCAAGTTTAATGTGATCACGCAATCTCAGCCCTCAACCTGTAACACCACAAGAGGAGAACAGACCCTCAGTAATTTTGAATCAAGACTCTTGACCTGACCATGGAGAAGGCTTGAAAAACCCAGTGTAACTAGTTTAAAGGTGCATCTCCTTGTCTGATTTCCAGCTACTCTGAGAGGTGTGAAGTGTCTTATGGACCTCAAGAGGAATTAACTCCACAGTTTACTATTCTAGTGGACCAAGACTGCTGTCTAGCACAGGAGGAGTGCAATTTATCAGGGAAAACCAAATAAGCAAATAACACCAGGTTGCTGAGGTAAATATTGCTACCACCGTTGCTTCCCAGGGTCTCTTGTTGTCTCCTTTGACTCCTTACATGGAAAACAAGTTTATTCATGTTTTTGGCTAGTGATGGGGAGGGACAGAAGGCAAATTCCAGTGGGGAGAAGGTAGAAGGTGAACGGACAACAGGAAATTTATGAGGTAGTATAAGAGGTGCCTTTGAATATACCATAGTCTGACTAAAAGTTGTGTTCCCTTAATTCTCTATATGATCATGTAAAGATTAACAAACAGTTCCAGCCTCCTGACCCTCCTCACAGGCTGACTTCCAACACCTCCAAGTGCAACAAGAATTACTGAGTAAGTGATAATTACATTTATTTTAATGCATTGCATTTATTTAGAAAAGTGCTGTTTCAGGTAAAAGGAGATATATCAAAAGCCAAAAGTCAAACAAGAAGATGGATAAATACAAGGGTTTACTATTATTTTAGCTTCTGCTATTAGTACAAATTATGCATGTTCTGATCTTAAGAAGGTATTGACAATAACATGGATTGTTTCCAATGATATTTTTACCTTAGAGGAAGGATATGAAGCCATACATTACACAAATTTGGTTACAGTCCCTAAATTTGGCCACAGAAAAAGGGATGGTGCACCTCTGAACTCTGGTTTGCATCCTGTGTTCATTAAACAACACAATAACCAATACTTCCTTTTTTAATATAAGTATACATCACTGACGAGCTAAAACTAGCATCTTTAAAGAACAATCCTTTGGAGGAATATCCCAGTGCATTATATCCAATCAATACAACAGCAGGCCTCAAACTTTTGGTTGTAACCACACTTCTAAACTAGCAGTTTTTAAGTGCTTCCAAGTATTGCGGTAAATTACATATTAAACAGATGCTAGGTTTAGGACTTGTGAGCCCACCTGTAATTATTATGTTTCACTGGGATAATGACCCGGATGCAGAAATCCTAACATATAAACACTTTTTCGCTACAAAACTTGCAAAAAAAGTATGCTTTGGTGCTTCTCAACAAAACAGACCACAATGCTTCACTTTGGATAGAGACTGAGAAACTAAAATACAAATTGCTTAATTCTGTAGCATGATTTTCACAAGATAAAGCTTGTCGTAATAAACGATAATTTAAAAAAGCAGAAATTAAACTACTAATTTCATGCCTTCTCTCATACAGCCACAGAAGTGATTGAAATTATTACTTTGCCATACAGCAATTAATTTAAACCATAGGAATCTGAAATGTGTGTCTCATATAAGCACTGGTGTAAGTAAGGGGAGAAATGTGAGTTAGGAATAATCCTCAGAATTTTAGCTTAATGCTGTTCCTCATAGCAATTCCAGCCTGCAGCAGTTTCCCATTAGTGCTACTTTTTCCTGAGTGTCACAATATAGCAAAGCAAGTGGTGAGGAGGGTCCCAACCCAGTTATCAGAGCCATTTGCTTTCTAATCACTGGTGTGCTGTGCTATACTGGGGTATGGCACAAGACAAAACTTTAGCACAGGGCCCAATTCATCTTTCTTATCTCACTGGTATAGGCAGCCAAACAAATTTTACCAAAAGTTCATATGCTACTATGTATTTATATGCATATTTTAAAATACTAGACTTTAAAGTTCTAGTATGGGTTTATACTCAAATAAATACTTGTTTGGGTTTTTTTAATTTATTATTTGAAGAAGCTTTTTGACCTAAACATTATTTAATAACACTTTATTGTTACAATAAGTAACCAAGGAATTTCCAAGGTGCATACTTCTCTACACTACAGAAATTTTATCTTCAAAAATGAGATAACCAGATGGCACCTGGAAAGGCAAATGAAATAAAAGAAGTAAGGATCACACCGAACAACCAGGTAGGTATTTTTTTGTTCTTTACAAATATTTATTTGAACAGTTAAAATGTATCCAGGCCAAAATATTCAATGGTTTAAAGTCAATGGTAGTTGTCATTAATATTCTGAAATTGATAAGTTGTTTATGTCTGGCATCCTTCCTGCTGATTATGCAGTGAGACAGGCAGCTTTATAAATATCTCATCACTCCATCGTCACACAAATTTCATCGACAGTGCTCATGCACAGCTATTAGCAATATGAATCTAACCATTACAAGAGGAATGAAAATCGAACATGTGGCATTAATACGCAGTCCTGGTTCCTAACCATCTGATAGGCAGATGGTGTAAAGCAGATTCTCCAGCTGAAATGAAGGGGCACATCATTTAAAACCTTGTTTGCATTCTAACTGATATCAGTGCCATATTGATATACATGATACATCATGGCAGTATTTGAACAATCTAGTTTGTTTCAGTCATAAATGTTTACAGCCTTGTTTTTTATCTTTAGAAGCATGTTCTGAAGAGCATATTTTTAATTTATGAAACCTATTGTTTACTTCTGTTGAACCAGAAGATTAGCAAAGAGTAGGAATATTAAATTACCACAACCACAGCAGTATAACTAAGATGGATGAATAAAGTATGGTTTTTCAATAAAAGATGTTAGTAAAGGAATTAAAAAATTAGCCTAGACATTTTATGCATTAAATACATTTATTCATTTAAACCTTACAGCTTTTTTCCCATGTGACATACTTAGAACTTTAATGCTTTATAAAGCCATTCATTTAAATCTTACTGCGTGCAATTAATCTTGTCCAACAATTTAATTCAAAAAGCAAAACATCAGAAAGTAAAGTTCGATTCAACCATCACGCCTCTGAAGTAATCTTCGTACTGCTGACAGTTCCTATAGACTCATCAGCAAAAGTCTGTTCAAGGTGTCTTGCAGGAGCCGTATGAATTTGAATTACAGCTCAATTGAACACTCGCCAAGCCTTAGTAGGAACTCGGAAACAAGAACCAGAACACCAAAAGAGAGCGCGAAGGATCCTTTCCCTACTAAGAGCTCCTCTCTTCTGTCACTAGATTACTTTGGCCTGTTGGGTGTGTTTGTAGCTGTTAATTATGTTAATAAAGTTGCAGCCTGCTGTCTCTGCCAAATATAATCATAAGCTTTCTCCTGCCAAGTCCTAGTCTAATTTACACCCATACAACTCTACTGAAGTCAGAATTTCGTGGGTGAGAATGAGACCAGAAGTATGCCCAGTATGTGTGGTCTCTAATGCTGAAAAATGAGTGAATGAAACAGAAAACAATGACAAAAAAACCCACAGCATCTTCAGAAAACAATTCTGTTTTAAATGCAAAGTGGCTGAGAGAGCTGTCATATATCATGACAGATTTTCAAAATGTGTACGAATTACTGGTGGGCACTAAAGCACATCCAGGGTTTCTGCCTTCCAACAAATACTATTCTCTGCCTGCCTTAAGAGAAAGCTCTTAAAACTTTCCAGTTTTAAAGTTCACCCTATTTGTTAAGGAAAAATAGAAAAGGATCTATGAGTGTAACTTTTTCAGTCTTGAATATGTCTCAAAATAGACAATTTTTTAACTATATGCCTAAATTCTGTCCTAGGACAAATCACAAAATTATTTATGTAATTGATCTTCATTCACTGTTAAATTCCTTTGCATAACTGTGCCAAAGAGTAATAAGAATTCCTGATAGTCATTCCAATAAATAATTAATAATTTGCTTAATACAACTACTAGCTTCCTTTATATATATCATATATACATACAACATTCAGTAATATATAAGTATTTTCACAACCTCTTTCTTTAGGACTTTAACATTTTCAAGAAACCCTACCTTTGTCATCACATAACAGGCAGAAAACCAAAACATGACTGTCAGCATTGTGTTACATTTAATTTCATTTATTTGCTGGAAAGTTCATCCTGCAGAAACGCTTTACTGCATGGGAGGTGGTCCAAATCTCATCTAAATTCTGAAAGAACTCCTTTTATTATTTTGAATTAATGCTTAATCCTTTTTCTTATAGTTTATTTCAATGGTACTGACATGAAAATAATTCATGCCTTGACTTAATTCCAGATTTCATACTAAGGTTCTTACTTTGGCAAAATTCTTACTAAAATCTGAAAAACTCTGCCTGAGAAAGAAAGGCAGAGTTACCTCCTAGGACTTGACCCCGATCACTGTAGGTTATTGCACTGGTTTCATAGGTTTCAGCAGTTCAGGTACAAGTTTTTGGTAGCTTATTACTCTGCTGCCCAGTTATTTCAAATGAAATAGGATCCTAACCTTAGTCTCTGATCTAATGGGTGTTTTATATAGTGTGATACATAAAACAAGAAGGAGAAAGCAATCTGCAGGAGGACAGAGGTCTGATTACACAGACTGGATTGCAGAAAGGAGAACTTCAGACTAAAGCTTAATGTTCTGCTAAAATATACTGAGTTTCACTAGTAGAATTCTTTATGTATAATGTTGACCTGGAAGCTCACAGTTATCCAGAAAAGTTCTTTCTATTAAGCAGTCTGGACTGATCCAATACAGCAAGACTGGTATACCCTAAAAATTTCAATACCTGTTCTTTTGGGATAATCAAAAAATTCTTGTCTGGCCCTTCTACCTGTATTTTCCTGCTGAACTTGAGTGGTACAGCTAAACTGCTCATCCAGATAATTTTTTGGTATCTTTTAAAGGGATATTATTAATGTGTCATGTAAAAAGAAAGAATGAAATAACTAACTGCACTTTAAATATTGTTAAAGAAGGAATATTTAGGAAAAAATCATCCATAGTTTAGACCGGTGCAACTAAAATGAAACTGTCAGTCTTGCTCTGGGATAAAACCAATGTATGTGAAGCTTAAACCATCTGTTGTTCATCAGTCTAATCAGACCTCTTTCCTGTACCTACTCCTAAATTGCAATATGAATTTTGAGGTCTGGGTATTACATTTAAGATAAACAAGCAAAAGAGCCAAATTTCCTCAGCACTCTTCAAGCCTAAAAATCTTTTTACTTAAAATATGCCTCCCCAATTAATAACACAGTTGCAGAAATAAAACATTGACCTAGAAAGAAGCAGTGTCCTCTTGATTTGTTTCGATAAAAGCAGATAAAACTGTATTTTTTTTCATTTGATCTGCTAGCAGGTTAAACAATGCTTAAAAAAATGTGTAAATGTAATTATTTCATCACTAATATTTTCCATTAATGGATTTGATAGACTTACGTTCCCTCAAGTTCTTCTTTAGTGTCAATTTATTTCTTCATACTGAAGAGTAAAAAGTAAAATCATACAGTGCATTTCAAATACCACAACAAATTACTAACTGTTATAATGGGATTTTGTAACCTATGAATGTATTATTGCCTTACTGCAGTTGTGACAGAATTAAACAATGTATGCTGCATAGCTGCCTGGCTATACTGCAGTTTTCAGCAACAGTTTAAAATCCTACTGAATGCACACAGCATCAATACAATACAATTAAGAAAGAACATTCTTTCTTAACAGTCATCTTTTCAAAAGCAATAGATTCTCAGTTCTCATTCACTCTGTTGCATTATTCATTTCATGTGCAACCTCATGCTGGACCATAAATTGTTACTTTATCTAATCAAAGGCGACTTAACTCCACAGAAGGTCAAAGGTTTAATTTTGTGAAGTATTATCTTACGCTATGAGTTTAACGGAAAAATAGAAGAAGAAAAACAGCCAAGAAACTGGTAATAAATGAACCTTTATTGCCTCAGGCATTGGCCTAGTTAATAAACTTTCATTGAAGGTTTCTTTCAACTGTTATGGACAATGAGGTAAAAAAAAAATCTTAAATTACAGCCATGTGTGACTTTTAAAGCAGACATTCTTTTTTATCTCAACCTCCCTAGCTTAGGAAAAAGACAAAGAGATTGTCTTCAGTTCCTTAACCAAAAATGTATGCTTCTAAACAGATGAAAAAGTGCAGATCAAGCCTCTTAAAAGCAGAGGTCAGCTTTGAACAATATAAAAAAATACTTTTCCTTAAGTGTNTATATATATATATATATATACTATTATACTAACAATGATGCTTGGTTCCTAACAGACCTTCTGTTTTACATTTGCATTTCTAGAGTGCAATAACATCTCTTATTTAATATTTATTATGGGAACAACTTCCCTGCACTTTTTGCAAACAGAAGTTCTTTTCTTCTTTTTGTGTGTATTATCTCACGTTCTCACAACACAATTCTCCCTATTAGGAGAAATTAAAAGGTTTGACATAATGACAGTTACTGGTGGTTATTGGTGCTCTGTGAATTTTCTTCATTTAATGTTCTTAGATTTTACTAACTACAATGTCTTTTATTGACACACTCTTTGGGACCAGTTTAGAGAAGTGTATTACAGTTTAAGTTATACCACCAAAAACAATAAGAAAATCAGTCGTATTTAATAAAATCTTAGCCTTTAACTTTAGTCTATTTTACAACTAGATTACAAATAATTGTAACAGTGCTACAATTCAAAAATACTGAAAGGACATGTTCATGCCTGTAACAGCAGTAATGTAGCTAAATACTCATAATCTTTCAACCAGCAGGAGCTTTTGTAGTTTTTTTTATAAACCTAATCCACAGCTTGACATAGATTCTGGGGTAATGGCACACAGTTCTTTGATTAAACTAATATCTAAACACTGCTGAGGCAGTCTGATGGGCCTGTGGAAGTATGTCTCCCTACAACTTTCGAGCTCAGCCTTGCAAACAGAACTGCCAAATTCTTTCCCATAGACCCGCTGTAGTCTAAATGCCTAATCATGTGAGTGAAATTTAACTTATTCATCTTTATAAGTATTTGTGGCATCAGAACAAGTTCAGAATGAAACAAGATTTTAGCTGTGTGCCACAGCGGTGCAGTTTTAGCTTTTACAGCCTTCTGCTGGGATGGATGTGTTCACAGAGGGACCTATTCTCTACACTGGGTCCACACACTGAAGAAACCTCCCACTAATATTTACTCAATGTGTTATCAAAGCTTTTGTGGCCATTATGGCTTTGGTCCTAAAGCAACATTTTTGCCCCAAGAATTAGATTAGATTCTCACTTTCAGTGCACAGGAATAGTCAGGCTCCTGCCATCCCCAGGAAGTGAAAACAGCATTAATCCTACTCATGAAAAGAGAAGGCAAGGAATTTGAGGCTTTAGCTGCAAACAATCACCTTCCCTAACTAAGATGAAATATTATCACAGCTGTTCATTAGAGCAGTAGACTTTCAGTAAACCTTTAAAATATAAAGTACTATTCCAATATATTTTAAATTAAGCTTCCACAGGATTATTCAGTAATGGAGTAAAAATAAGCCACACGTACAAAACCCCCTAAATATCTTTAAAGAACAATTTTGATCCTGTTTTGCCATATTTAGCTTTAAAGTAGATGTTTTCCACCCCCCACCCTCCCCCAATAAACCTCTTTGTAATACGATATACACTAACAAATTCTACAGTATTCTTTTGATTGCCTCTCTCTATTTGCAGTGTGCAAAGCAGATTGCAAGCATTAGAATGACAGAAGTCCAATACAACACTGGGGAAAAACCCTCAGAATTCCACTGGTTATTTCAAGAAACACATATCCTTATTTTAACACAGAAAGTTGTGTAAGAGAATTTTCACATTTCAAAATGTAAAGAATTCACCTGTGAGGGCCAGGAGAGTCCTCTCTCTGTCTTCATTCCTTTATTCTCTAGAAGTGTTGTAACTTCAAGAGCTGCACTATGGCTTTGGGCTTTTTTATTTTTTTTTTTTCTTTTTTAAGTTTTGTCAGATCCATTATGCATTACGCTGTGCCAGAGGCAAGGCATGGGGCTAAATGTACTATTACAGCACAGCGATAGCAGAGTATTGTACTGTGATGCAGAACTGTGATACTGTACAAAGTAGCTGTGATAATGACTTACAGGTAACACTGTGTAGTCCTTTTTTCAGATGAAAAGGCAGTCAATTGTCACAGACAGGCCTCTCTCACCTATATGCTCTACTTGTTGCACAAGGTAACAGAACACTAAATCCCACAGGCAGCACCCTGAGTGCCCACCCAGGCACTAGACAAATGTGCTGTGGTGGCCTCTTCCACTTGAAGACAGAGTATCTCTTTCCAATACAAACTATGGCATGACAGTGACATGATGTGCACTTGTGTCTTGTCCCAGCACTCTATCAAAGCATGAATACTAGGACAAATTTGTACACTGAAATAGTGTTAAACATTGGACAAGGCTCCCCAAGGAAGTGGTAGAGTCACCATTCTTGGAAATGTTCAAAAAATTAGTAGACTTTGCAATATCATTGAGTGGGCATGGTGGTATTTGGTCAAAGGTTGGACTTGACAACCTTGGACAATGTTTCCAACCTTAATGGCTCTATAATTCTATGGTCAAATGATTACCCCAGATCAAGGGATTTCTCTCACACCCACAGTGCTGCCACACAGTAACCCCGAATACTTGTATTTTGTATCTCAAAATTGCCTTCTAAGCAAAAAGCAAACATATGAAGATTGTTAACTATGTTAAAAGGGAAAATGCAGTATTTATAATGCATACATAATTTTTGTACTTGGTTGTAATGTGAAAGCAATCACGCAGTAGCTTTTCTACAGTTCCTACCATATTGTAGTCTATGTTAGGAAGACCTGCAGACATCTGTGAATTCAGATTTACATATGGGATCATAAGTATCGCTTCCAGAAGGCATATTCTTTGAAGCCAACAGCTGATTGGTACCACTGACTAACTCATTATGAATAAATATTCAAAGGTCACCAAATACGCAAGAATCAGAGAGCCCCAACTTTGTCTTGGCAGAAACCTAACAAATCCTCATGATATGCTATGTATATTCACTTTGAACAATTCTTTGTGAAAGATAGAGTTTTATGTTACCATGATCCTCTCAACTTGGTAGCATCTGTCAGTGGGCAAAATATGATGGCAACAGTTATTTCACAGATTGCTCATTTTGTAGGGAGAACTAGATTATAATTTGCAGCAGATAATTTAATTCATCTTTTTTTCAGCCATTAATGAACAGAATATCAAAATATTTGGACTTTCAAAAATCTATCTGTTATTGGAAATCACTTTCTTATACCTTCTCCACATTCACACAGGTGTGAGATGGGATGTGTGCTTTCTAATTTCTCGTTCCTCTGGGTTGCGATCTTCTCCCTGATCATTGCTAAGTTTAAATTCCAGGATTTAGAGTTATTTAACCTTCAGATTGGCAAGATGGACTGCACATTTAGCACAGGTGAGTAATAGAAATAACCAACAGAAATTTAGTTAGTATCTGGATAATAACTCACTCTTTTTATCCCAATCACAAGTAATCTAATTTCAATCAGCTACAATATGCAACATCAATACTTAACAATGGAAGTATTAACAGTCCAATTGAATTTATTTTTCAACTAAAAATATACATAGCCTGTATAGCGTATGTGTATTTCTTTGGTATTTTCTAGATATTACTAGTCTTCAACACTATAACTTCTAGACTAAAATTTTATGTATGACTTATCTGAAAAAAGGAACAGGATCATTATTGTTACTTAGTCTTATAAATCAGAACATCATTCTAGTAATTTGATACTAATGTTGACTTGAAGTCACTTTGGAAGACAGAGACATAGCTAATAAGATTGAAAGTATAACATGTTGATTTATAATCAACATTTGTCACTGCACAGCCCAAAGAGCTGGTGGCCATTTTCCAAAGTGAAGAACATATTAGCTCTGAAACGTGCCCATGGTAAGCATAAAATTTAGAGGAAATGAGAGAAAATTACTGGATTTGTTGCAATTTCCTATATTAAATTTAAAATTAAATTTTTAATTACTAGTTAAAAATGTTAAAACACACACTAAGCTTGGCAAACAGAGGAATTGCGCTTTAAAAAGATGCAGACCTATTGTTAGATTTAATTCTGTGGTGCACTTACAACCTATAAAACTAAAGAATTTTTCCTGCCAGTGGCTCAAGAAGTTTGAGACGTTTCTAGAATTCCCTTTGTTTGCTCTGTTCTTTAATTGCATGTATTACTCACATGCTTTATTTCTTTGCCAAGCTTGAAAAACAGTGAATCCTTCATCTAGAAAAACAGATTTTCAATGGCAATAACAGGCCACAGGAGAAGTGTGTTTTATCTAAGCTGTGTATGATCCAACGAGCAGCATTCAGTGAGGTTTCACATAATAAAGGCAGATGGATCAACATGATTCTGTCCTTCCAGCAACAATATTTAATAAAGATGCCATATCATCTACAGAGACATTCATATATGCACCATGTGGTACCGAGATCAAATCTGTGTGTGTAAATGCACTTGTATTTATATTTTTCTTTCTTTGCTGTTGACATCCTGCCCTTCTCTAATACAGCAAACACATTTCAAAAGTGGAAGTATAGTGTTGTCTCAACTAACCATGTTTTTGAAGAAAAATATTTACAAGTAGTTTTTTTCATTCCCATGTTTTTTTGTAAGAAAGCTTACATTGCAGGGAAACTCAGTGAATATTGGTGAAATGTTCTACTTTTTCTGAAAACTGCTAACATTGAAGCATAAATGATTGATATTCCTCATATCAAAAAGCATGAAATGCAAAATTAATTATAAAATTATTTCAGTGCATGGGAAAATGATTGCCTCCTCCAGTGTTGATGATATACAGGAATTTTGGATGGATTCATATTTTCAATCTCCTAAACAAACAGTTGAAATTCCTACACCAAACTAACAGAATGCCAGAAAACCGATTGTATCCTGGGCTGCATCAAACGCAGCATGGCCAGCAGATTGAAGGACATGATTCCTTCTCTCTACTCTGTTCTTGTGAGACCCCAACTGGAGTACTGTGTTCAACTCTTGGGTCTCCAACATAAGAAGGACATGGACCTGCTGGACCTAGTCCAGAGAAGAGCCATGAAGATGATCAGAGGGCTGGAGTACCTCTCCCATGAAGACAGGCTGAGAGAGCTGGGCTGTTCAGCCCAAAGGATTGAAAGCTCCATGGAGACCTAATTACAGCCTTCCAGTACCTAAAACAGACCTACAATAAAGTTGGAAAGGGACTTGTTACAAGGGCATGTAGTGATAAGACGGGTGAGTGGCATTCAGCTGGAAGGGGATAGGTTTAGTTTAGATACTAGGCAGAAATGCTTTACTGTGAGGGCGTGAGACACTGGAACAAGTTGCTCAAAGAAGTCATGGATGCCCCATCCCTGGAAATGTTCAAGGTTGGAAGGAGCTCTGAACAACCTGGTCTAGTGAGAGGTGTACCTACCTAGTCATGGCAGGGGCTTGGAACTAGATGATATTTCAGATCCACTCCAACACAAATGATTTTATGATTCTATGAAATATCAACTTTACCAATAGGATCAAATATTTGTTGCATCCAATCTCAGCATCAGCTCACCTCAATCTTGCCCTTTTAAAAAAGAGATTTTAACAAGCTTTTTTATTTTAAGTTGCCATATAAACACTAAAAAAATAGACTAGTCCAATGCAAAAATGTGCTGTCTCTTCCCAAATCAGTCCTTCAGTAACAATGTTCACACAAGTATCTACAAAAGCAATGACACCTGTAGAACACCATCAGCACTTTACCATGTATTAACTTTGTTTTTCTCACCCTATGTGTTCAAATGCCCAGATGCAAAATCATGGAAGACATTTTTTCTAACAGTAGGGTTTGGCTTTTTGACAGATTCTGGGAACAGCTATTTTGGCAGCTTTAGAGATGCCCCTAGGTCAGTCACTTGGTTAGACAGCTGATGGCCTGAGTCTCCTATCTGCCATTTTCTTATAATTTATCTTCAGTTAATTGTAAATTAAATTCCAAAAGATCATTACACCACACCTACAAGACCTCTGCTTAACACATATGCCAAGCATCCCTTCTACATACAGCCACACTTGGTAACAAGAAGAATCTGAAGAGACATTGAAAGAAAAATACCTGAATATCTGAATGAGTTTTGAAATTTTTCACCCTTTTAGTTAAAAATACCAACAGAAGAAGAAATTAGAGGCTATTGAATTTTAATTCTGATATTACTAGAAGGCATCTACATTTTAATTTTATTCCCCTCTACCTATTACATGGAGGTAACACTTCCTTTACAGAAGTATTATCATTATAAATCAATCAAGAGTTGTACAAAGCTATAAAAACAAAGTACCAAGCATGTGTTAATACTGGTGTCAGTCCTTATTCTAAATCTATACAGTCAAAGTCCAGAAAATGCAAACTAAACTTGCCTAAGAAGTGAGGGCAGCACTTCAGAGTAAAGTGTACATGGATAAAAATTCACAAAGGAACTATGAAAGTGAAACCTTGCTTTCAATTTTACCATGCACCTTAAAAGGTCACAGAACACTTCGGAGCCCAGGAGACACTGAGAAAGAATAGGAGATATACATTTTTATTAGTTTAGCTGTAGTGTTTTTCTTAAAACCATCAAATTAATAAATACAAGTTCTTTTACCAACTTGAAATTCAAGTTAGTATATGGTCAATTCAAATTCTGATGCAAGGAGGGCATAAGATCAATAGTTTAACAATTTAAAAAAAAAAAAATCAAAGCACTTCTCAATTTCTGATGATTTGTCAAAAAATCTTAATGCCAAGAAAGCTACTTAAGGCTTTATTAAAGTTTAAAAAATCTCCATTCTTCCACTGCTACCTGAGCTAGTTAAATGTTAAATGTACTCTTCCTAAATCACTGACAATCACAAGAGGGAATATAATGATTTTACCTTATGTTTGTAAAATGTGACTAGCTATTTTTTTGTTGACTGTAAAGGAAGTCGTATTCTGAAAAACAGGATATTAAGGATTAAAAAATATAGTTCAAATCTAATTGTACCATAAAGCCATTAGATATTTTAGAAAATGGCCTAAAAAAAAAAAGGAACAATATGATTATCTAATAACCTTTCCATCCTTTACTGACAGGAAAAAACAGGTGTATATTTGAGAACTATTACAATAGGTTACCTGTTCAAGGATACAGTAGGAAAATGCTTAATTCTTTATCTCTACATTGATTTTGAGTTGAGAACTTGATAACAGCACATTGTCAATTTCATTCTTAAGTGTACACATACAAAAAGAGAAAATAAATAAATGTTTGTTTTAAACAGAGAAGTAGTAACACTGGGGAAAATTCAGATACAAAGATCCATCTAGCAGAAATTAATGCATTAAAGCCTGATGTCAACAACAGCCTTTTCAGCTGTGATGCAGTTTTCCAGACATATATTGGTTCAGTCAAACCTGGAACAGATTTCGTTCCTCTAAAATACCTTCAGGTACAATATCTGACAACTACAGAAACTTTGTAACTAAGTCAAAACTGAAATTTTATTTGCTCTAATAATTTGTTCCAAGCAGGTCAAGTACTGCACACCACACAGCATCACCGAAAGAGTATCTTCTTTGAAATACTACTGTCTCATTGAAATATGCAGGTATCCTCTCATTTTCTCAGAGCTTCATCAGTAGCCAAACACAGACTTTAGGGCAGGTTCAGTGCTGCCTTAAAGTAGAGCTTTATTCTGTAGAGTATATTCTGCAACCATGAACAAACAAATATCATTAAACAGCACACACTATCCTCAACAGCCCTAGAGAAGAAAGAAATTACAATTACTTTTGAGGGTCATGGTTGGCAAATACAGGAAGTTGTGCCTGAGGTAGGAGAGGGGTGAAGCCATGAACTGTAGCTGCAGTCCTCTAATGCCTTAAACATGAAATATTTTGTATGCAGCTAATCTGGCAAGCATGTGTTCTCCTGGGTTTTTTTGGTGATGCTTTTTAAAATAATATGCTATGTATCTATGCACATATAATCTGTTTTATAAAAATAGTAAGATGTATCTTGCAGTTTTAGTATATGCTATTCTTATTGTATACTTTCTGCACTAATTGCACCCTACCTTATATATTTGTAAGGAGTATCTTCTTTATTTTCACTATTATTATTTGTACCTTCATTCTTAATTGTATTAAATATAATGAAGAATGGGAAAAGAAACTGAAAGGAGTATGATAAAATGTCCAAAATATATTGTGAAAGATCAGTGTATTTTTACTAATAATCAAACTTTATTTTCAGCAACCTTGTATTTTTAAAAGCAACTGTTTTGAGGACGCTTGAATGTCCTACTGAATTACATTAAAAAAAAAAATAATTCTACCAGATAGGCTAATTCTGGTAGTACGTATTTATCCTGCATATTTATGTTAAGCTACATGGTACACTCATAGAAATTAATATGAAGACAAAGCAGTAGAGAGAGTTATTCGAATTTGAAGTTCAGAAGCTGCTGACATTGGGCATTAGACCGTAAGTGGGTCAGAATAAACACTTAACATTCAAATTTAAATATAATATTGTGTAATACAAGAAGATCTATAGAGTCATAATGTCTGAATATATTAGGTATTATGATAATACTTCTATTGATTTCAGTCTGTTAAAATAATGAAACTGGATTACACAAATCAATTCTTGGAATACAACACAAAAGCATATATTACTTCCTTTACACTTTCAAAATAGGCTTTTCAAGTGAGATTGGCTGTAACTATTCTAGACATTAAGTAAAAACAAATGTTAATTTTCTCACCTAAATTTTTTCACCTAAAAGAAAGTCTTATAATAGTCTTTTTGTTATCTTACGGTTGGCAAGCTTAACAGTCTTTTAACCACCTAACAAACAGCATTTTCTGTGTGATCAATTATTTAAGACTCTCACTCTTACATCATTACTTCTGCAAGCAGGGAGAGGAGGTGTTTCAATAGGAGCACCTACCATTAAAGACAATTAAAGAACAGTTCAATTCCTTTGGCAGAGGGAGGACACTCACAAAATGCTGTAAAACATTCAAGAATGCAGTTTCTGGCCATGTCTTCCCAGTTATACAGAATTAAATATTTCATAACTTGTCGAAGTCTAGCAAAAAATAAGGCATTGGCTTTTAAGGCTGTCAGGAATGGTATTTTATTCTCCAACAAAGCGCTCAGTATATTCTAAATTATTTCTACTCCAGATGGGAATCAGACCGTACTCCTGAAATTACCCTGCTATAAAACCACTGAAAAAATTATGTTTGTCCAGTATCACTACTACAGTCACTAAACAAAAATTAAAAATACGGCATTTTTGAGAATGTATGTTACAAAAGCGAGTGGTGATCCAGAACATGGAATCCAATCGAATCTGCAAAGCACAAAGCATGCATTCAAACCTGAAGTGTGAAGCAAAGAGGAATTTGCATTGTGAATGCAATAAAAACTGTAAATCAATTCTTTAAAAGCAGAAGACAACAGTCTGAGTTAAGGGCTGGAGGCATCACAGCCTACCCGGGTGTGCAGAATGCTACAGATTTCCACCCTGGCATAGCAAGTTAAAGATCTGTGATGGAGAGTCACACTCCTCTGTTGTTACCAGGAGGTAATTATACAACAGTATTTCTAATGATGGAGTCCCAAAGCAATGCTTCTCCTCTTCCCAGTGGAAAATATCTTTTGAAGCAAAGAGTGGCTGTGGGATTCAAGAGGAGGGAAAACACATACCATAAAATATAATTAAAAATTGTGGAGGCTGCCTATGACAAGAATAACCATAAAAAACAGATACAAACCAGCTGGCTGTTAACAACTCCTGAGTTATAAAAATCTTAAACCTGCTGTAAAGCACTCAATTCGATTTACATAACCACAGAGCTGACATTCCTTTTAGGCTCCTCTGCTGGGGATTATTTTGACATGTTTTAAGGCAGCATAAAAAGCAACTGTGAAAGGAAGACATGTATCATCTTACATAAAAATTCATTCTTGCCTTAAGTTTGGACTTACACGCTTTAATCCCAGCATCTTTACTGAAACTGGAAAATATCTTCAATGGCTACTAGTGATTTAATTTTGCAACATTATCCCTTTGGTGCTCATATTTTTGATAAAGTTGATAGTGTGTGTATACACACAAACAAACAGAAAAAAAATCTATACAATCACAGAAGCTTAAGTTTTGGTATTACTGCACGAAATATCAACCCCACCAGAACCCTCTACAGAGCACAGCATGTCTAGTCTTAGATAGATTATGTTGCTTAAGATTGCAATTGGCCTTTGCTAAACAAGAAAAGCATTTCTTAGGAACGTAATGATGCAGACAGCGTTTTGCACGACTAACACAGACTGCTGTAGGGAATTAAAATAAACAAAATAAAATAAAATCAATCTTACATTGAGTGAAGTTTTGATGTATAAGTGCTGGCAGCTTACATTGCCCAGAGCACAGAATGAGTTTTGCCATTTGATAATTTGCTTGATTCACTGTGCTGCCTCATGCAGGGCATTTTATGCCTGATTTATGTTTAATCGAGTCACCTGCTTAATGTTAAGGAGGGTCACAGTTAGATAGAAGGGTTATGACCATATAAGGCTTTCAACATCTTCCAGTTTGACATAAGAAATGGGTGTAAGTGTTAGAGGTCAACCTTTTTCTTTTATTTTGATTTAATGTTCTCTATGGAATATTGCATAAAACATTAATGTACCACAAAACCAATCTGATTCCCTTTAGAAACACAGTAGTCAAATATGGATTAGGAAAATCAAAACACTGACAAAACAAAAGCAATCTGTAGTCTAAGAGATCATCTATATGTGAAGTTTTTTTAAGGCTTTTAAGGTACATTCTTACTTACACAAAAATGAATATAAGTTCTCCCTTTGATAAGCAACCAAATTTAGTCTGGTGTCTGGGGAAAAATAAATATAAAAAACAAAAGGATGATAAACTTTTAATATAATTAAAGTGTCCAGGTTTACTATTCAGGATGAATGTTCATCCTTTTTAAAAAAATGTAAACAACTGGATATTAGCATTATCAGCATTTTCTTTCCGATAATTATATGAAAAATTACGTTTATATTTAACAACTAAAACTAGATATGGAAAATTACTACAGACTGGAGAGCTTAGACACATCTGATCTTTCAGTATTTCAACATGTTGAAATTACTGCAGGACATTATGTATTTTAAGATTAAAATTTTCCCATATAGCATTAAAAAAAATAGACATTGTGCCAAATAAGGTGCTTAAAGATGCATTTTTAAGGAGGAACTATTACAATTAGCAAGGTGAGATGGAATTCAGCACTAACAGTTTGGAGAGATTTATCAGTCTTTTAAGTGCACTGAAGTATGTACATTTTATGCCGTGAACTCAGCTTTCAGAACCCAGTAACAAACAAAATTCACAGCGAATCCAGGGGGATATCAATAATTTCCAAAGATTCATTTAATGGACAATGTACAGACACAGTTTTGCATCCACACATTTAAAATAATTTACCTACGTTGACAGTTTCACCCAGCTAATTTTAAATTAACCTTCTAAAATTTGACCATTCAGTCCAAACTCTTCATCTAGGTTGCCTATAGTCAGTGAAGAAACATGGGCATTTCGAGAGGGTAATTCACGTGGCCTATTTTATGCTGAGGTGTATCACTCTCTAGAGATGTCTGTTACTTTCTACTGGCTATGAAAGGGGATGACTTAAGTTTGCAACAGCTGCATTTCAGACATATTAGCAGATGAATCTCCTCCTTGATAGCTAACTTCTTAGACAGTTAAGGCGAGGGAAAATTAGTTTCTTTCCTCAGTGAAAATATAATGAAGATATTTACTTGTATGCTTGCCATTTCTACAGAAACATAATTGATCTCCTGTTTTGGAATTCTATTTCTAGGTACATATTTTCTTTAAAATTAGTTTTCTGCTCAGGAAAAAAACTACTACAAAACTATCTCAACATCCTTTATATTTGATTTAAAACCTCTACTAAAAGTTTAAAATACTTTGTCATTAAAAAAACTCAGAAAAATACAATAGGCCCCAAAATGTTTTGTATGGTTATATAAAGAAAACAGTTTCTATTAAACATTCTTTACTTCCTTCATATTTTCTTTCTTTCAAGGACCCTACACAAAAATTTAAAAATTAGACCATGATGGACAAGACAGAATAAAATCTACTTTGAATTCTATTAGTTCTCTTACTTTCTATCAATTTCTGTCAAATATTTTGCCAGCTATTTCTTTCACTTGTTCCACTTTCTATTAAAATCAAATTAGGGAGGCAAACTGATTTCACAATATAAATATTCACCTTTTAATCAAAATCTAGATTTAATGTCAGAGTACATATTGCTAATGAATACAAAAGCACCTACTGGATTGAGTCCTCTCCAGCTGGACTACAGGAACAATCTGGCCCACATCAGCAGTAACAGGGTTGTCAGTAGGAACTCTACTGAACAAGACGTTTTAGTGATTGGTGCCAAAACTTAGTGTCCTGTCTTGAATTAGGGTTAGAAATCAGCTGCAGAGTAGGACAGCAGCAAATGTCCCAAGCACTTTGATATAATATAAAATCCATCACATCACTGTGCTTTTTATTGCTGCATGGAGAAACTTGAAAATATGAATTCATCAGAGCACAGAAAAAATCTCAAACATGCTCAGAAAGATGTAGTTCTGTTCACTTGAGTAAACCTAGAGGGATGATACTCAGCGATGACTGTGGGCCTATTTATTTCTTTTAGTGGAGCACAGTACTGAGATACCTGAATTAGCATGTTCACATGGTACACACACCACACAGAAGTACTAACTCAGGAATGAAAACACTTCGTTATTGTAAAGAAATGCAAAGACTGCATGAGAATACATATTTGTAAAAATTGTCTTGAAATGTGATGTTTTGTGGTTTTGGGGTTTTTTTGGTTGGTTGGTTTGGTTTTTGTTTTGTTTTCTGTTGTTTTGGGTTTGTTTTTTATTTGGGGGGGGCAGTTTGTGCTGTTTGTATTATACAAATCTAAAGATTTCTCATAGAGTAGCCTCAGGCAATGAGGTTAATTCTACAAGATGCATGCAGTATATGAAAGAAGACCAATGTAATTCAAAACTTTTACATAATCTGAAAAAATTCCTAGAAGCTGCTAGGAAGCAGGAGGAAGCTAAGAAAAAAAGGAGTAAGAATTCAAGTTCATATTTTCTTCGGACATTTGGCAAAAGGGACTTCAGATGCCTTTAGGAGAAGTGATGAGTAATGTTAGCACTGGAAATCCCTTTTCATTTACACCTTATTTATTTATCAGTGTTTAGTTTAAAAGAACATTGCCTAATGGCATTCCTCCCAGATTTATTAGAATAATAGAAGCAATAAATCTTTCAAGATTGAAGCAACAGTATTAGGGTGTCCAAAACGAATCTAATAATCTTGATAAAATATAGTTACAGAACTTGTTTTAATTTTTGGTCAGCCCTAAAGTGGGAGGCAGTTGGACTATATGATTGTTGTAGATCCCTCCAACCGAATTTATTCTCTTCTATTCTATTCCATTCCATTCCATATACTTCATGCACATTATAGAGGAAAAACAAATCCAAACCAGTGCAATTTAAGTGATCATCGTTGCTTTGATTTGACTTTGTGTATGGTAAAAACATAAAACTGTAAAGTAGAAAGCAATTTAAAGGGGACAGAATTCAGATGAATCTCAAAATCAGTAACTTTTGGAAAATGAAATTATATATATCCTATCTAAAAGACAGTGTAGTGGACAAAACTTAGCTGCCTAATCAAAACTATTCAAATAAATGAGGAAGAAGCATACCACACACCATGATACTAATACCTTCTCCCCAAAAAATATGTTGATTAGGATATAATCAATTCCCAAATCTTTCACATCTCTGAAAAAAGATGCATATCATACATGATATCCTGATTTTTGAACAGTTAGGGCAGCAGAAATCATACCAAAGCAACAAATAAAAAGTGGAAGTATCATACAGTAAACTGGTAGAAATAACCCCTGTAAGTAACCATAGGAACAACACTATACAAAAAGTGAGATGGAGCTAAGCAATGTGTGAGATGTTCACATGTAATGACTGAGGATGAAATGAGGAGGCTTTTAGTGGGAGCAGGCCACAGATGGGTCTGTGTTAAGTGAACAAATACAATTAGATCATGAATAATTCTAAAAGGAGCAATGAAGCAGATTCAAATNAGCAACTGATTCCCAGTAAGCGCCACAACACAATTCAGTTATTTGTTCTTTCAGCTTCTGAAACAGGGATGGTCCCCTCACCTTCTGACACTTGGAAAGCCCAGGATTTGCTATTACTTACCAGGAAGTGTAAACAAATCCAATAGCCAAGCCATTCTTCCCTTAGGGGTGGCTTAAATATTGAAAAGAAAAAAAAAAAAAAAAAAAAAAAAAAACCAAAAAAAACCCCACTTACCACAAATTTTTTACACAAAGAGAAAAAGGATTTTCCAGGGGCAGACCAAACAGAGTTTCTGTGGTTACACTCAGTTAAAACAGTCTAAGATGTGAGACAGAAATTAAGTTAAATCCATTGGCAATAACCTTTACCCAACTTGATTACAAATTATATAAGGGCTGCATTAAATATCCTTCTGCTTTGCCTATGCTCTACTTTGTCTTGGCTGCCTACTGAATCTATTAACTTACTTGATTACTTAATAAAAAATACAGATTGAAAAATAAATAAAAATTCTGAAAAGGTTCATCATTATTTCTAATACAAAATCCTGGTAGTCTTTTTAAGTTTTGAAGTGTCAGTTCATTGTCCAAAGAAAGTCCTGTGAAACTCTTGCCTGGTCAGCTAGATAGGATGAGGCAATTAAATATTTGTAATGAATGGTAAGGAAATTATCCCAGGGAAAATCTTGCTAGCATTTATTGTTATTCTTCATTTATTGTTACCCATTCCAGAATTTTTTTTTCCATTATTAAAGGTTTCATGAAATAAATCTGAGTATTAAGTACAGTAGGTTTGAGAAAGCAGAGGGAAGAAGGATGATATATCAAAATATTCATTCTTACCACAGTTTTGTGAGTTTATCAGGCACCATTTATATAGTTCGAAATTCATGTCAAGGCTAAATCTGTATAATCTGGAATCAGTGGAACTTCCAGCGCTTATTAAGGAAAATGTCTCATATTAGGATGGGTAAAGAATTAAATATTCTAGTCCTTCTATCAGTTTTCAGGGGAAAGTTGAAAACAAGTAGTCACAAAGATGAGATTCAAGACCACCTGTAGAAAATTCTAAAATACTTGTTCACATAGAATAAAAGTAAATATTGGCTCAGAGCGTGTGACTTGGAACTCAAGATATTTTGAGAAATTACAGCATCTCAATACTAAGCTTAATATTTTGACTGGTATCATCAAATTCACTCCTGGTAATATGAGTGAGATTCAATTAAATAAATAAATCAATTGAAAACAAAACTTATCATAAAACAACAACAATAATAAATTCACTTTGAAGAAAGCAACTAACAACTATGAAATAATTTAAAAGCCAGTACTTTTTGAGAAAATTATACAGACAAAAGTCTGTTAAAAAAAGTTGTGTGAATGATCATGCATAACCTAAAGTCTCAGACAGTAGCAGTTACAGGGCATGTAGATGTAATTGCTGATTTCAAGATGACCTTAAATTTTCCACATTAAAAAAAAAAATCAATCCAGAAGATTTTTTTCCAAGTACAAAATGAGCTAACAATTTCCTTAAATTTCTAAGTGGATGTGGATATGGTAATAATTCCATGTTTGGAATTAATGTTTCTTTTTGTGCCTGGGGATAAAGGCAATGCACATTGAAAAAAAAGTGCATTGATTTTGTTCATCATCATCAGAAAGTTAACTTGGGGCCTTCAGAACAGGAAGAAAAGAAGAGGAAAGGTAAATTCAAAATATCAAGAGCTTTCTCCTGGAGTAGAGAATAAAA
>VXBX01000122.1:924936-946402 GCA_013400415.1 Scytalopus superciliaris | reverse complement strand
GATTTTAATGCAAAAAAGTCATCATCTTTAACATGAAATGGACAAATGGTATTCAGCTATTGAGCAGAAGGTGGAGAAACCAAGTTGCTTTTACTTAAAACAAAACTTCCATATAAGCACTTTTAATTGCTTTCAGATGTTTTTAGACCTTAGTGGTGATTAACTTGATTCAACAGACATAAGTGCTTGTGTTCCAAAAGCCTGTAAGTTTTTGGCACTTGGTCTAATAAAAGATAAAGATAACACTTCCATAAAAACTTTGCCTCTAGTTTCTTTAAACAAAAAACATACTAGAAACTCAACAAGTAAGATATTCAATCTATAAGTGATTTTGTAGCATAGCTACAAAGCATGTTCTGTAATTGACCATGGACAGTACAAGAAACAGAACTGGACAGGAACAGTTCCTCGGGAGAAGATATGGATCAATTTTTTTCCTTAGGTTGGGAAAGACTGCAATAAGAAAAAGATTATAGATCTGCAGTTGCAAGGTACAGCATGCAAGCCTGTCCTCTCCAAGATAAAGAACAGCTCTGAAATCACTTATTTATAATTAACTTATTGGCACAGATGTATCTATAAAAGTCATATTCTTTACAGCAGTAGTAGTCTAAATACTACAATCTCTTGCCCTGACCTTTCCGGTATGTAAGCATTTGGGAGATTTTTCATTTAATTCCATAAACATGAAGTTCACGTTGTTATACACTACAGAGGTAAAAGTGCTCTATATTTTGTTATTCACCTCTAGGAGTATGATGTCCTCAATGTCTTCAGCACCTGTATATCTGAGGCTTCAAAGGCTGAATATAATCTGAGCTTTCAATAGAGAAAAAAAATTACTTTAAGAATTGTTTTTTCACACAGTCCCTGAGTGCACAGGAACCACTGTTTTTGTCCACTTGAATGAAATATTAATATACTAGAATCTTTTCAGATACTTTTCAAAACAAATGTACTGATTCACAAGAAATCATGTTTTCCTTCTCAAATCCTTACAACGAATAGTGTTCAGATGCTGAAAATAATTTGGCTTTTGTTATTTGGGTTGGTTTTTGTTGTTTTTCTTTTTTTTAATTTTATTTTTGTTGGTAGTCTGCTACTTACAAAAATAATGCACTGTTGTGATGTAGTAAGTTACTTGGTTATCAAATTGCCCAAGTAACATAGTCCTTTTATTCCCATATTCATATGCATTTATTAAGCAAGAATATAGGGAAACTATCATTTGCACTGCGTTAAGCAGCTTTTCTCACCATCTTAAGTCCAAGCTTAAGTGACATTACAGAGTCAGCATTCTAATACAATAATTATATCTAGATCTCTCTATATTGGATTGATGCATATGAATTAAAGAATCAGTTTATTGTCAAAGGAAAACAAAAAGTGACATCATCGTTTTTAGTAGTAATGCTGTTTATCTAAGTTCCTACCCTTGATTTTATTTATTCCTAGCAAGGTAGCTCTAACAAGCTGATGCAATCACAAATGAAAATTATTGGAATAGGTAGCTGACACCAACTTGTGTCTTGAATTCTGTATTTCCACTATAAGAACACTTAAAAAAAAAATTGCAGAAAGCAATGGTATTCTATTTCCTCCTAATAAGGATAACAGGATTGTTAAGCCATATATGTGGTCTTAATGCCTGTAACAGAAGACAATATAATGAATACAGAGAAAAGGAAATTCAGTAGAAGTGTCTGCTCATTTAAAGCACTCCTTGCAACTTGTTCTACTTCCTCTATGTCAATCTAAATCTCAGCCACAGCTTAATAAAAGGGTAATGTTGACAAAAACCTTAATTGTCAACAAAACTTGTCAGTACACTATTTGCCATTTGTATGGATTTTGATGAGTCAAAATGACTCAGTAACAATTTTGCCTTGAGTAAGTGCAGTTTTCCTTTCCCCAGCTTACTCAGCTTTAGCATGCTACTGTTTTCATAGTCAGAAACTAATACATCATTAATTGATGACAAACATGACCATGTAGTAACTAACATTCTCCACAATCTAAGATTTTTCCCTAAATGTCCAGCTACATACTAGTAGCAGTGCCAGTTTACTCTTTGCTGACAGCTTGAACACAGTATCTCCCTGCAATTAAGACTGGATTGAAAGGAGATGACTCAAGACTTATTTGTAAAACACTGGTAACCCAAAAACATTTTAGAAAAGCAAAATGCAGGGTCCTGTGGAAAGTATACACATGGTAGAAAGAGGATAACTCCTGAAAGCAATGACACAGATACTATATCAACATAGCTTTGTAATCTCTCAATAGTCACGAATGAATACAGGGCAGCAAACAGAATAGCTTGTCTTATGTTAAATAAGCTGGTTTTACCAACTCATAAAGAATGTTTCTCTCCCTTCCCTCCCCTTTTCTCTCTTTCCTTCTCTCCATCACACACACAATTTTTTAACTCCCCTTCCCTATTTTCCGTCCCACTCTACCTTTGCAATTGCTGTCACAGGCACACAGCAATCAACCAACCAACATATCTACCTATGTCTTCATCTTGAAGGAATAAGAGAAATCTTCTCACCTGAAGAAAGTGAAATGAAGGTTTCAAACTTAGCAGCTTGAAGGTATGGAAACTCAGATGACCAGCTCGGGTTTTTGTAAACTGCAAGCTCTTGGAAGCAGCTCCATGAGCAGATAGATTGCTTTATGTTTGCAATACAGTTCATCAGCACATGAGCTGTTAAAAATGTGCTTAATTTCACCTCACAATACAGTCCTGGCATAAATACTCCCTGATTTTCAAACAAGAAGAAAAATGTTAAGCAACTCCCAGACAATCTGGAATTTGAATAGTTTGAACAATCTGGCTTTGCAATCCTGAACCTGGGACCTGAACAACCTTACTTTTCAAGAACCTTCTACCAGTTAAGACTACTTTATGACAACTCCAATATATTGTGCAGGACAACATTAGTAACAACAACACAGTGCACTGTGAACAACTGATAGTGGATTCATTATAACTCTGATAGTATGCTATTGTGCCTTACACAATTCATGCTGGCAATGTTACTAGAGCTGTAAGTCATAAGGACAACTCAGAGTGACTGGTTCTCCTTGGGAAACTACATTCATAGAATCATGGAATATGCTCAATTGGAAGGGACCCATCAGAATCATCATCATCAACTCCTGGCCCTGTGCAGGACACTCCAAGAATCACATCATATGCCTGAGAATAAATTAATATAATACTAGTTAGCTATCTTTTTTTCCTTGAGTTGCAGTCTTCTAAAGCTGCCCAGATAAAATAATGCTTGCTTGCATACTTTTCTTGAAAATACTGTTCACTTGAGCAAATTCTGAAGTTTACCTACATCCTATATCCTATAACAAAAAGACCTGGGCTACCTGACATATTTTCTCAATAGTCCCTTCATTTAAGTCTTTGCATGAAATCTGCAAAACTCCACAGAAGACAGATTATTCTTAAAAAGGAGACAATCATATTAAACAATGACCTTCCCCCCAAAAAAACCCCCAGAGTGAGCTAAAAGCATTAAGCTGCAGGTTTTCCCCATACTTTAGAGAATCTCCAAATATATGATAATCATGGACCAAAACTTTGGAATCTAGAAATCTGAATTTATTTTTTTTATTCAATGCATTTTTGTAGCACCAATAGCAAATCAAATATAAAATGAAGAGAACAAAATTATTCACTCTTCGTTGATCATGTCATGCAAGGATGTATGTAGTCTAATTCTACAAGAAAGGAGCTTGGCACCTTGATGACATTGAGGAACTTCATGTCATTATGATGATACAGAACTGTAGTTAGAACATGATGAAATTGAGATTTGTGCTCACTTGCTATGTTCACTCTAAGAACCACCATGTTACTATACTGCTATAGTAATCAACATCGTTCAAATAAGAGACCAACATGCTTGTAAGACTGAGATATTCCAAATTCAACAGCTCAGATTTGTTTATAGTGGCAGTGTTTAACAAAATAATACTACATATTTCATTTAAAATGGCAATGCATTGCTTATTCTCTAAAAGGTCAGTTTTGAACCAATTAGAAATTAAATGATTTGGTATAAATTATTTTGGCTGAACATTCTCATTAAAAGGCAAGAGTGGGTGGAAAACCAATAGGTTTATTACATGAAGACCTGCAAAATAGGAGCATGATTATCTTGATGTTTTTTTCTATTGAAAGACTCTGCCTGAGATCTGAGCAACAAGACAAACTCATGTCCTGGTTATAGTGACCAGGACCAGTTTGTCACTGTGTGGGTGTGGCTAAGACTGTGTATTCTACACCCTCTATGTAATTTCTCATGAACTGTTAACAATGGATCATTTGCAGCAGCTTCCTGGGGCACACCTGACCCCTCAGGCTACAGGGTGGGTGCTTGGGAACTTCTGTGAGATAAGAAAGGTTTCCTGTCTTCACACCAATGACTCGGGTGTGGTAAAGCCCCTCTGGAGAGCTGTTAGCACCTCCACACCCAGCCCGAGGGGTCATGTCTGCTAATGGGCCATCAGGGTTTCCAAAAATATGCCATGACTCACCCTACACAGTAACTCACCCATTGTGAAACTCCCCACCCTGGGGGAGATACTGGGCACTCCCACCTGAACCTAAGCATATATATACTGGGGGTTTTGGGACTGAACGCTCTCTCCCTCGCTGGATCCAGAGGAGGACCAGAGCCTCAGCAGGACTGCGACTACCACTCTTGACCAGACCAGGACCATCATCCTCAGGAACAGGTTTTCCTTTTACTGTGTACTCAAGGGGGCTGGGTGGTGCTCAGCACAGGGGCTGGTGAGCTCCATTCTGTTTGTGCCCCAGAGTGCTGGGTTACACACCTGTTTCTGTGGGTCAAACGGGCTTTTTTCCTCTGTACTCTTGTACTTATTGTGATCTTTTAATAAATTGTAGTTCTGACTTGCAGTCTTGTGAGTTGGGTTCATTTCTCCTGCCGGTTTACATTCAAACCAGCACAACTCAGTATAACCCAAAATTGATGTTTACTATTTGAGAAATTTAATTTTAAGTAACAATCAGTGTATTCTGTAATATGTACCTTTTCAGTGACTTTTTCAATTACAAATAACAGTACAGTGGAATGCAGAATGCTATATAAACACTTCCATTACTAAGTCCCAATGTAGTGACTGATAACTTCACCACATACCTGCCTTTAAGATTTTAATTGCTTTCTTTTGTATCAAAAGTTTGGTCCATTGTTTTTTTTAAAATGTTGTTTCAGTTTACATGTTACTTGATTATAGAAAAGCCAGATGATAAAACATTTTTATATTAAATATAATGTAAAATTAAATATTGCTTTGAAAAGTGGGGGTCTTTTTCACCCAAGGTGATTATTATTATTATTATTATTATTATTATTATTATTATTATTATTATTATTTTAAATCTGCCTTGGTTTAGCAAAGCTACCTATATATGAAAACTATCACACATTATTAAATGTGTGATTAAATTAATATCTTTTAATAGTTCATCTTCACAGAATATGGTCATTCAACTGGGATCCTATATAACTGGTACAGAAATATCATTCGTATGGAGAAATTCACAAATCAATTCCATTACAAACTTAGTCTTCAGAAGAAAAAAAATATTCTGTGATCCAGGAAAAAGCAAAAAATTTTTATCTCGTATTTTCCACTGAAAGGTAATAAATCTGTGCACATCACAACCTGCTACTGAGTACTCACAAGATGCAAGTAGAAGAGAGGATTCACTAACTTATAACTAAACTGTAAAATAACCTCACTCAGTTCCTTCTTGAGTACCTTGAGCATGTTAAAATACATGACTATTCTCACTGCTTAAATATTTAATCCCAGACTCTCTTTTGAAGTGAATCAAAAAAGCTGGGAGCATTTCTGGAAACAGTTCAATCCAGTGATGCCTCTCAACAGGCAGTGGGTGAACCTGTATGCGGTGTGACTCTTAACCTACACAGTTCTCTAACCGCATCTTGTAGGCTTTGAATACATGTAGTGCTGAATGATAAAGCACTGCAAAGTGTATAAATTCTTCTCAATTGAAAGTTTTAATAAAAAAGGTTCCATTTGTGCAAGTAATTCTTGGGTTTAAAAAGATTTTTTGACATAAAAATGTAAGGGATTCATTGGAACTTTAAAGAAATGAGCTTCCAGAAGTGGTTTTCAGTAATAAAACCTCTTGTGATAGAGTAGAAGATAGCTAGCCATTCAGCAGGATAATATGACAAAATTATGACTGTTTTGAGGAGACGACATGTGGCCTAAATTACACCTTAATTATTATTTTAAAAACTATGAAATAATATACTTACAGAGTTGAATCAGTTTATCTTCCCACTGATATATCAACTAGTGAACATGATAGAAGCTCTCACATTAATTATAAGGACTACTTCCTTAATGAAGTGCAAAAATGTTTGTGTAATTTAATTCAGTCTCTTGACTTAAGTTACAGTTTATCACTCTGAAAGCAGGACTTTGTTGCTTATTTTTACAATAAGTTAGTTCAGTCCCAACAGATAAACAGTGTATCACCCTATAACACCAATCCAAACCAATGTAAAAAATAAAAATTATTAAATACTAATAACCAATACACCGTGTTATCACGGAATGCATTTTAAAATAAGCAAGTGATAGCCACTCAATTTTATTAATGTTTATCTTTTTTACCAACATAGGATTACAAAAAAGTACCCACTGCATAAAAAAAACAACTGAATAATAGGTTTGCGTCTCAAAATTGCTAAGTATGTAACTCCTACTTATTATTTCTAGCCCCTGGAATATTCATGGAAATCAATTCTATTCCTTTCAGTAAGTTAAATACATTCTTAAGACCTTACAGGATTGAACCTATAGGGAGGAAATACTTCTAGCTACAGATTTTGTTTCTTGGCAGTGTGATGTGGTATAGTAACAATGATAATTTTATTTTAACCATTCTTTCAGTCTGCCTAATACAACATCAATAACTACGAGTCAGAGAAAATGAAATTATTTAATTATGTGACTAATCTTTCTTTAAACACAAAAAAAATTCATCATCTACTTTAGCAAAAACATTACCACACTTTATCAGTTGCTCCATCTGTGAACTACATTTGTCCTCCAAACTGCAATAATTTATACAAAACCTTTCAATTCTCTCCTTATTCTAACTTCCCATAAAAATGCTTCATGGCTCAGAGAATCTTGTCCAGACTGGAAGTTGAAATATACCTTGATGATTCAGGCCCACAGCAAGAGAGAAAATAAGGATGAGATTAGAAATTGCATTTTCAGATTACCACTTAAGAAGACAGAAAACAGAACAGTGTAATACAGGAGAAGAGTTACATAATTTGTACACATAAAACAGGAAGCCTAATATGCTTACACTGGAAAAGAAGAGTCGCATATCAGATGTGGAGTAGGTGTACAGAAGTACCTATCATAAAGCAAACCTGTTCAAAATAATAATAATAGCAACAATAATTACTGAGATTAATTTAATATAAAAGTAATGTAATAAACATGTAAGGTGCTTTGCAATTACTTTTTTTTTTAATTGACAAAGATAAATCTATAGATTCATTAATATATGAAGGAGCATTCTTATCATGCCCTATGTCAGTGATTTCCAAAAGCAAAGCACTTTATATTCCCATTTCCTCTTTGAAAGATGCAGTTCCTGAAATAAGTACAAGAGATTGTAGTTACTCATTTCATCACCTGCAGATTACAGACTCAGTAGGCCAAGCTGCAGAAGAATTAAGTCAGGAACTTTAAGAGCAGTTTCAAAACCTAAAATACTGCAAAATAATTAGCAGAAAAAAAAATTGAAAAGTAAAGAGAATTTCTTTTCCAAGTTTGTATGAAAAACTATGGAAATATAATTTTATATGTAATATAGCTACTACAGACATAAAAATACAGAGCACAATGTATATCATAGACTCAGGAATTACAGCACTGCTTTACTGATTAATCACAATTAATTAAAATTATCTAGTGTTTCAACTTTAGACAACTTCTGAAGCACATGAGCCAAGAAAAGATCAGCAGTAGAGAGAGATATGCAGATCAAAGTTAACTATGATGAGCCATCTAGTTTTGGAAGGATTTCAAGATGTTACACAGATAAGCCTGAAATGTCAGTACACCTGTCTGAACCTACACCAAATTCTTTCTTCTGACTACATCATTTGTTATGTAGGCAGGTTTTAATTCTCTGGACAATTCATGAAGCTCTTCATCTGTTGTTATTACACATTTCTCATTTTGTCACACCTTCAAAGGTCCAACATCGATTTTAATAAACATAAGACTATCTTTTGTGGGGTGACCAGTCTTCTATAAGTTTAGGACCATTCTGTAAATTGATCCCAATGAAACACAGTGGATAGATCAGTAATTGTGAGTAATATATACGAATCTTGTAATAAAATGGACAGAATATCAACCAAGAGAGGTGATCCTCACTTCTTCAATTTATACTCCCTTTAAAAAAGGTGGAATGTTATTTCCTTTTTTCTCTTTCATTTTCCTTCTGGATATCATCCCTAAATCTTAGCTTAGTACCTAAATACTACTATAAAGTGAATACATTCTAAGTGATGATGTAATGTTCACTGCATGTGATTTCAGATTGGATCAGTGATATAATGTACTGTCAAGAGTTCCTTAACTTGGCCTTCTACAAAAATATACAGTCCTGATATATAATGAGAAATCCTAGCATAGTTTTACACCAGTATTACTTGCATACATAAACAATACATGCAGAACCAGTCTCTTTAGAAACCAAGATTTCCACCTTTAAATGTATATTTCTGTATTATGCAACACATTTCAGAAAAAGGAAAATTTTCAAGTAAAATGCATTAAATCATAGCATTGTGTATCCTAGATATGCTTGATAATTTCACCTCTCTTTACTTAAAGAGCATTAAATAGCACGTAATTGTTTGTGTGATCACTTATACTCTTTTTTGTAGGCATGAAGGAAATGTAGTTATTATACTCAGATTATTAAATCAATCAGAAAGCTTAAAAAGATGTTGTAAAAAAAAAATAAAAAGTGAGAGAGAAGGTAGAGGAAGCACTTAACAATCAGGTAGTTTTATATTTTTCTGCTTAGAGCTGGGTCCTAACAGGAAATTTAAACTTCAGAAACTTCTCAGACAAAGAATCACGTTTAAAGCCAAAAAGATGATAAAAAGATTGGAACATCTGACACATCAAGAGAGGCTGAGAGAGCTGGGACTGTTCAGCCTGGAAAAGACTCAGTGAACAAGATGGAGTCAGACTCTTCTCAGTGTTGCCCAACAAACACAGACTGAAACACAGGAAATTCCATTGAAAAGTTAAAAACCTCCGTTATTATTATTTTGAGAGTAGTCAAATGCTGGAACAAGTTACAAAGAGATATCATGGTGTCTCTATCCTCAAAGACACTCAAAGAATCTCAGGTGAACACAGCCCAGAACAACCTGCTCTGTGTGATCTTACTTTGTCTAGGAGAGGCTGGATTAAGTGACCTCCACTGGTGTCTGACAGCCTCAACTATTCTGTGGTTTTATGAATATACAGTATAAATATGTTCTCAAATGTTCACAAACAGCAAGAATTGTCTCATATCAACTAATGTGATAAAACATAACAATGGCACCTACGTCATCTATTGCAGTTTTTTTCTTGGTAGGGCTCTGACAGTAGTTTTGGTACTTATTTACCATATAAATGTACAATGTTCATTGTTTTGAACTCATCAGATTGTAAGTCTATTTTTATACTTGCCCGTCTATAAAACGCTGGGATGTTGCACTGCTGTCATGATGCTTCTTATCTTTGCTGAATCTTTGCATTCCCCATGGAACACTAGACCCCAGAGCTTGCTTCTATCAGTGTTATTGTTTGCATTTTTTGTCCTGTTTGAGACTCAGTACCACCACAATGGGAAAAAAAACATACCACCCCTTCTGTTGTGGTAAGCCATGTAATGCGAAACCAGATCAAACTTAATAGTGATTGCATTTAAACCTTTCCTCTTTTGCAAGAAACTCACAAAGCATTACTATCCCAAAACGATTTGATGAATGATAATCTTAACCCTATTTTCTTTAATTTTGAATTATTTTCTTCTGGGTTTTTTAATCATCATTTTAAAAAAATCTGCATCTCTTTTTGTGGGCTGATACTCTAAGAAATTGGATCTCTGTATTTAGTACCATATATTTTTATCATTAACTTGCTATGACCAGCTTTAAAGGACTAGAGAGGAATTGGATACTTTAGGCATTAGTTGTGGTTTTAAAGTGCTTTCTTAGAACAAAAAAATCAAGGCGATCTGCTCTTAGATATTAACTGTAACACAAAACCCTAAATGATACTGTTGACAAGGTTTCTTTTCCTGTCTCCCTCTTTTTGGCCTGCTTATTTGTCTCTGACTTCTTTCATCTCCTTTCTACTTTTCACATTCATTTTTTCCTTTGATATTTTCCTGCCTCACTTCCCCCAAATAATTTCTCTTTGCTTCTGCAATTTTTGATCTCTCCCTCATAAGTATGAATGCTTCTGCCCTACAAAAACTTTCATTCCTTCTCCACATAGAACCCATCTATTATTGTCATGTTGCATTCACTCTGCACCATTTCTATTTCCTGTACTAGATTTTATCCTGTAAACTCTATCATCTCAAGTGTTTTAATCCCAATTCTTTTTTATTTCCTGCTCACACCTGCCCAGACTACTGCTGCAAGTGCTACTTGCCTGATACTTTCTCACGCTCACCTACACTCTCAGTCTCGTCCCTCCTTCCCTCTCCTTACTTTCTACCTCTCTCCTACCAATCTTCCTCTCTATTTGGATCTGTCTGGTTAATTGTCTTTCCTGTAGCTTAGAGAAGATCAGTGCTAGAGACTGAGCCATGCAAATCAGCAGCAAACAACTGGGGAAGGAGTGGAAGGTCAGGTGAGCTATGCTGAAGCAAGTGCCAGAGTTTAACTGATCTGTAATGTGAAGAGAGAGAATGTGGCACCACCAAGAACTTGACTGTTGGGTGCCTCCATCTTCAGGTGACTGTGCATTCCCTCCCTGCAACACAGCCTTTCTGAATTTAAACATCCGGAAGAGCAAGCCTCCACTAGGAGATGTTACAGTAACTTTCAAAAGAAAATAGTTTGAGAAACAGATTGTTACAGGATTTTACATTAGTATAAGGCCTCAGGAGACGTATCAAAAATAGAATTTCAGGATGAAAAATTAAGAAAGACGTGTGTGCAGCATGGAGTTATTTTAACTAACTCAGTTTCTTCAGGCAACTATATTCATGATGACATTATCTAATGAAGCAAAACAGCAAAAAAAACCCAGAAGATATCTGATCTATTAAAAATGAATGCAGAGATTATTATCTAATAATAGGTAATTCATGCTTTGAAAAATTTTTGTTTATAAAGAAAAAGAACATGGGAAAAAATTATAACGGGTTATTATTTGTTCAGTTATTTGTATTTAAAGTACCGAGCTGCCACAATTTCCATTATGTACAACGTATTTATGTAGCAATAATCTGACATTAGTGGAACTCTTTTGTGATATTTGGGTGCTGGTTTCCTAGACTGTTAATCTATGAACAAGTGAATATAAGCCATGAATTCAAACAATTGCCCATGTGAAGGTGCTTCTAACAATCCTACCTGTTGGCGGGATGATTCCAGGAGACATTAGGCCCGGGACAGAATGTGGCATGATATGAGAATTCTCTGGGGAGGTGACACTTTGAGTCCTCTTAGGAGGCCTTCCAGGTCTAGAACTGAAACAAACAAACAAAAAAAATTTTTACAATTAAGCTGTTGTCTTACACATAATTTCAAAGTTGTTTCAAGTGGTAACATGGACTGTAAATAAATTTGTTTCAAGGACGGTTGCTTTTGCAGTTAGATGTAATAGACTTCCATCACTAATTAGATTACATGCTGAATTCATTTTCCTCATTGAAGATCAGCCGCTCTTGATGCATAATTCATAGCCTGCACCTCGTTACCTGCTTCTTCATATTAATATCTATACACAGTTTGAATTGCCTCGTTTGCATATGCTAAAGTTCTGCATGCAGCCTTCAGCACGAAAATTATGCACTAACTTGTAATAATTATTACAGTCAGCCTGCTATTGATTTATGAGACTTTTAAAAACCAAATATGTGTAGTACTTGTAATGAATGATATTTTAAGGTTCTTCAGGAAATTAAAAGGCAATGGCTGCCTAAGGAAATGTTCTGCTTGTTTGATTTAATACTACAGTTAGCTGGGAGGTGGAATGAAAGAGTGATTCAGACCTATAGCACATTTTTCGATGATATGTTTTATTACTTCGCACTGCTAGCCTGATATCTAGATGATAAATGACAATACATATCTAATGTGTGAAAAGGTCTTGCAATTTCTTTATTTTTTGTCATTTAAAAGATAAGTCAAGTTATCATTTAACCCTTATTCTATTTAAAGTGAAAATCTCACTAAGACACCTTACTTTAAATATACTACTTTACGTCAGAAAGGACTCAGAATTATTTGTAAGATATCGCTGAGCAACCACCATCATAGCAGCCTACATCTGCTTATATTTCCAGTATGGAAAAATAGAGGGCTTCAGGTTTAAGCACTCCTTCTCTGTTAAATGCTCACATACACAACTTTCCATCTCCTGGACTGCATAAGTAGCATACAAATTAGATATGGATTACAATGAAAATACTTATTACCCACTTACATGCAAATATGTACCTGCTACATACAATGCATATCCAAAGGCTTGTATTCTTATATACAGATCACAGTGTAGTACTACTGCAATATCCTATAACTGCTTATTTAAGGGACATTGTGGAATAACTTCACAGAATAAGGTGATGTGCCATTCTAAAACTGCAGTGTTAACCTATGCTCTGCCAAACATTTGAAGATCTTCATTTGTTTCAAAACAAGAAAGAAAAGAAAGATGGCTATGAAAGGTTTTTCTCCTTAGGTCTTCATACTAACAAAACTCTAATCAAGGATAATGGCATTTTTAGCTATGCTGGGACTGCAGAATGAGGCAGATAATAAAACAACTCTGTTTTCTGTTCATATTTGTTCCCCTTGTGCTGGGAAATACCCTTTTTTTTTTTTTTTTTCACCTTCTACAACCTAACTTTAATAAACCAAAAACAATCAAAGTACAGAGCATTTTCTTGAAGTTTAATGACTCAAGGCACTGAGTCATTAACCTTAACTGATCATTAATTCCCAACTTAATGTCCTGAGCTGAGGTCATTATTAAAATTATAAGCTTGGTAATTTCTTTGATTGGTTTGGGATTTTTGATTTTCTTTAATACAAACAAAAATGTCATATGTTCAAAACTACAAGAAAAACAGTTGTTGAAAGAGAATATTGTCTCAATCCAGCTCACAAAACCAAATTAAGTGTCTTCTGTTTTTCTTTGAAATTTCCTTTGTGATTTACAATAAAAATAAACATACCATGAGTACACATAAAACTGAAAAAACCGTTATAGACAAAAATGATCTGATTTAAATGGAGTGTTTCTAATAACCCTTCCCACCAAAAAATGCCACTATGTAAGAAAACTTTAATGGTTTAATTTAAGTACTTATGATGAAGTACTGTTCTCAACTCACTGCAGTGGTAAGAGTATTGAAGAGTCTGACAACAACACAACAAAACACAAGCAGGGTGCCGTGACATACTGCACAAGGCACCAAGGACTTCAATGTCTTTGAAAAGTTTACATCTACAAATATTCTCCCAGTATAGCCATGGTGAAGTCTGAAGGCTTTTGTCTTTGATTTTGAGGAATAAAACCACCGCTCTTCAAATCCTAAGAGAAGACAGTCATGGACCAAATCTGTAAACAAATTTGTAAACAACAGGTGACTAATATTGAAATATGCAATGCAGAACTCTTCCTTTGGTCGCCTTCTACAATCAAGTTAACTGTGCCACTCTGCAAAAAAAGGGCTCAAAGCCATAAACGAGCCCCCAGTAACCCAACTCTATCCCATTATTTATCGCAAACTTTACCAATAAGTGTTTTCAGAAAGTTCTAAACTTCCAGTTTCAATCCTACTAACAATATTTCACTCAGTAGGTGGTTGGGCAGTGGAACAGGCTCCCCAAGGAAGTGGTCACAATACCAAGCCTGACAGAGTTCAAGAAGTGGTTGGATAACACTCTCTGGCACATGATGTGACTCTTGGGGATGGTCCTGTACAGCATCAGGAGTTGGAATCAATGATCCTTGTTGGGCCTCTCCAACTCAGGATACTCTATGATTCGATTTAATTAAATTTCTGAGAAGGAAACCTCTTTAGTCCTGATATAATTTTTAAGTAACACTAACTCCAGTCTACTATAAAAAGGCCTTTACCTATTTAAGCAATATTTGTTCCTTATGACAAGGCACAAAAACACAGTAAGACACATTCAGAATTATTTCTTAAGGCCTGGAAGATCTGATTTAGAGCCATGGTAGACTATGCAATACACAGGTAAAACTAATAAATCTAATTGTCCTCAGTAGACTGACTAAGTGACAATACTTGACTAAATTTGTTATTCATATTATGCATTTCTTTCGTTAATCAAACTACTAACTTAAAATACTACCATTTTGTAAGATTTGTTTTCAAACTACAAGAATTGCAAGAATTTTGTATGAATCATTACCAAAGTTGTGGGGGAAACAGTACTAAAAATTACTTTAAAAAATAATAACTTTGATTTGAAAACTTGCATGTTGTTTTGTAGTTCATTATCTTTTTTATAGTGATACGATAAACTCCTTAAAAAAAACATCAAAAGCATAGCAAATTAATTTAACTATCATAAACAGGATGATAAAAATAGCTTAATGAATCATTTTGTTGGTATTTTTTCATAAACTTGTGTAAAGACCTACTTATTTTTAGATTAGGACAAGTTCATTTTCATTCCAAGATAAGAAATCTGTTTAAAAATACTCATATTCCTATTTTGCATTGAAATCAGTAGATTGTTCTTCAGTATGAAAATAAAATATAATTTAAATCCATACGAGTCAATTCATTATGTAGAAGATGTATTTAAATGCCAGAGCAAGGTAAATTATTCTTCCAGTTGATGACACTGAGATACAAAAATCATCATTTAAAAACTGATGAGAATACTTTTTTTACTTACATTTAGATTTTGTATATAAGCTTTTATAGATATATAAAGGACATTGTAAGAGTTTGTCTTTTATGTGAATAAAATTATTGGAAGAACAATACCAGTTCTTCTGCAATGCTAATTATCTCAATAGGTATTCAAAGATGACCTATTTTGACTTTGAAGATGCCTAAGGTCTGGATTTTTTGGAACTAAGGTAAACAGTCTGAAGTGTCAAAACTCCAAAAAGCCAACATAAGTCTTGTGAATACCTAGGGTCGTGGCACAGAGAAGTCAAGGAGTCTTTGGGACTCCACATGAAGATGCTAGAAGAAACAGCCCTACATCTGGAAGTCATAGCTAGTTTTTCTGTCTACTGTTTCATTGTTTGAAGCATGGACTGGAGAAAGCAGAAATTAGACAATTTCAACAAAGATTCATGGGATCCATTCTGATTAACCATTTTAAAGACCTGAGGAAAAGTCACAGGGAAGTTAACAGTTCCTTGCTTACCTGTTAGAAAAGATATCCAGGAGATACACTGACACTCCTCTTTTAGAAATATAGCTAAGTTAGATATTTTCCTCTCTAAAACCAAAGTTATCATATATAACATATGCTGCAGAAGAAAATGAAAGCTTTCTACAGGGCCCCATATTACTAAATTAGTAGTAATTTTTAAAGTTAAGCATCTAAATGTATTTAGTCCCATGAAAACCCATCTGCCTTATATAGGCATGTGCAAATTTGTGTCAAAATTTTCAGACTTTTCTTAAGTGTTAGAAGATATTCCCACAGACAATTGAGCTTTATTTTTGTAGACAATTATCACAATTTACAATTACAGTACAGCATTATGTGAATGGGGAACTAAAGGTGCAGACTGGTGAATCGCAAAATTCTCAGATATTTTCTTCAACAGCATAAGCTAATTAGATATCCAGAATGCTTTTATGAACAACTGGAAATAAATCCATCAAAATTTGACTAGTTTTGTATTTGATCCCTTCAATTTCACAAATACATCAAGGAATATTATGGCTGTAGCATTTTCATCTTTAAACGAAAGGGGTGGATATGTCTACTGCATTGTGATTGGCATGAACAGTACAAAACATGAGAAGCGATTGAGAGTATATTGTCCCAAAATATGGTTATTTTTTCTGTTTTGACCAACATATATTCGTCTTATATCCTTCCCATGTTACCAAATCTAGACAACAACATATGGCTGCAATAAAGAATAAAAAATGAAAGAATCAGTGTTTCTTATGAGTTTAACTGTTGTGCTTTGACAATATTTTTAAACTTTTATGTAAGTCCAATTGTATTATCAAGTATAAACTCTCTCCTAGAAATCACTTCGATAGTGCAAAACAATTAAAAGCAGACATAATCAACAGAAAACCTGGTCCTGCACAATCATGTGGAAAGAGACAAAGGGAGAACAGGTATGGGCATATCTGCCAGCTTTAAAGGTAACCAGACTGCATTCACCTTTTTTCACTATCTGCCAGAAGACAGAGATGGCTTTAAAATTTCCAGGTCTCATCCTTGAAAGCCTCCCACTGACTTCTGCTAGGAGTTTTGAGCACCAAGGAAGGTACTGGTTCCAGAACAGCTGAAACTCTTCATGAGTAGTATATACCTCTCCGAGCGCGCTACTAGCATTTTATAGGTGACTAATTGCATGTCAAAACATATACTACAAAATTAAGTGTTCAACAAAGTTAAGATAATGCTGTGATTTATCTTTCTCAAGTCCTGACTTTGGGGAGTAATTGTCCAGTATTAACACTAGATGAAGAAAGTTTCACTCTTCAAAATTATCTCTATTCCATGCATGAAGTATCTCTAAAGGAAACCACAAGCCTGAGCAGCTGTAAGAAGGCAAATTACCTTTCTAGTCAAAATTAGTTAATTTCAGGGCCAGTTTTCTACACTTAGAGTTTATTTTTCATCTTGCCTGTGAGCAAGTTTAGTGCACAGAAATATTGTGCACTAAATATTGCCCTCATCTGTAAGTGAGCAAACATGATGCAGTGTAGTTGCCACTGGCCAGGCAGTTTTATACTCAGTAATACAGAAGGGTGGCAGGGAGAGTCACACTCCAGAGGTGATACACAGCAAATCTGTAACAAACATTTGGTTTATTTATTTAATGCAATTTTTTTTAATGTTCTTAGAACTGCTTAGAACAGCTTTCAATATCAATACAAATTCTAGCTACATCAGCATTTATGCATCTCATTTATGTATATTATGAAAATCTAGGCTTTATTTTTCAGTTGTTCTACCTCCCCTTACTGCTTCAAAGCCTGACAAAGAACTTTTGACCACTGGAAGAGCTTATTATGTGCTTGCCATACAATGGACACTGAAAAAGGGCTGAGGAGATCACAGCCAGAGACCACTTGCTGACAATGCAGACAGGGAAACCCTCTGACAACCTGTAACCAAAGACAGCGGACTCTTCCCACACGGTACTTCTATGTTTTGGGATAATTGCTATGCTGTTCTCCTAATCATATGTGCAGCCTTCACACTAATAAGACTTGAGCCAAGGGCGTGTCAGTTCTGAAAAATAAGGTCTAGGAAGACTGACTAAACCTTTTGTGTAATTTAATTCTTTTGCTTGGAAAACGCTTGCCAAGGTAACCTTCATAAGTATTTCTAATGTACTGAACTAGCATTTTAAAGGAAAAAAAATTACAAACTACATTGATCCAAACCTTATCCTTTACTATTTTAGGTTTTCCCCTTCTACTCCCACTCAAGAACAAAGCAAAAGAATGCAATTCTAAGACTGGGCATACATCTATTTTGGCAGTCAGTAGCATTAGAAGCCACACCATGTCCTTTTTACTTGCAGCAGCCTTGTAAAACAATAACATTCTCAGTGCAAATACCTTAAATTTCTTTTTCTTCTCACAGTTAAACAGAAAATGTTTTCATACAATAATTAGTGCTGAATTCCTGATATATTAGGAGTTATTGAGACAACAAACTATGCTGATAACAATAAATACAGAGATCTGTTTCAAAATCTTCCTAAAGAAGTGCATGAATGATCTTCAAAAGAATTAGGCTGTGTTACAGGAGTGAGTAGTGGAGAAAACATGCTGATAAAAATATTACTGCATTTCAGTAACAGAACACTTTACTGCTATTTCTGAACTCAAATGACCAAAAGTGGATATTTGGTCAGAAATGCAGTATCAGCTTATCACCATAAGAAAAACAAATGTAAGAAAATAGATTTCACTTCATATCCCGTTCCAGAGTAATTTACCATAGTAATACATGAGCACTGGTTAGTACTGGGATACTAAGCTTTTGGTAGGGTAGAGAAGACCTTGTTGAATTATTTCTTTTCCTAACAGACCTGTCATGTAAGCAGCATGTCATTTCCATCTTCCTCAGAATTGCAGCCTAAATCACTCTTTGTTTCAGCAAGATTAGTAATATTCTTGATACAAGAGTAAAAGATAGAAGGTACAAGAGTGGAAGAATACGTAAAATAGATATTGCAGCAACACCTGCCAGCTCTCCCTTGGTGGTTGAAGTCCCACTACAAATACAATGAAAGAATATAAGGAAAAGATTCTCCTTGACTGATCATACTACTTGAATATAGGAATGACCTAAAGGTCAAGAAAGGAAATAAAACCATTTAGAAATCTGATTGTTACTGGAATAAGTTACAGTACAAGATTTGACTACAGCTGTGATTGTACATAAGTTCAAAGTACTACTGACATGTGCCTGTTCTCTTAATGAAATTGAGATCTGTAAGTCATCTATTGGAAAGGGAAAAATGGACAGGAAATTAAGATAATTCTGTTGGGTGGCAGAATTATGATGTCAGAAGTAAATTAAGCTAAAAAGTTCACTGCTTCATCTAATTAGCTGAAACACTAGATCTGCCTGAAAGTTCTTAAAACGTTTAAGTATGTTGGCTCTCATGATTATGTAATAACTGTGAAACACAAGCCTCTGATGATGACAGCCATACAAGCTAGAGTCAAAAATAAGTCTGAATGAACAATCAAATGCCATTATTAAACAGAACTCATGCATAGATTCAAACATATTGATATATTTTGTTCATTAGATAAACCTTGCTTCAGAAAGAGTACTCAGAAATAACGGCATTTGAGATACTGAAGTTATTTACGAATACTGGAAATATCAACAAGAAAACTTTGAAAAATCATACTTGTTTCCTCTATTTACACTGCTGTCTTTTCAGAATAATTCCTGTAACTACAAAAAAAAAAAAGTGAAATTAAAAATATGTGGAAAAAGTAGCGTTATAAAGTGCATGCATCCCACAAATTCTTTCTGTCAAGTTATAACAGATGCCTTTCCCATTTCACTCAACCTTACAGCATAAACCGCACCCAAAATTTAAATATGCAAGCTAAATGATTCCTTCTAACAGTGTTATTCACCCACATGAAACCCCAGACTATAACAGATGCAAAGACTATTTTTTCCTCAACTGTTGTCATCTTTTCTTAGGCTTTTAATTCTAAAAACATCCCCTCAAAACATCATCTACTATATATATTATAAAAATGTCAGGCATGGAGCTAATAGGCCAGAAAGGCAGGCTTGACACAATGACACAGTCTAAAAGAATTTTAAGCTTGCGTTTCTTTTTTTTTTTCCCCAAAAGTTTCTACTTCAAGTTGCTGAGATGATTCCTAATGTAAAGCAAGCCTAACTGTTGTGGTTATGTCTGTTAGAGGCTGCATATGGCCTGAAACAATGATTTAAATGTATGAACTTTAGTTGGAATGAACAGTCCTTTAGTTGGAATGAACAGTCCTGCTTCAAGGCTTGTTTTCCAACCATCTGTATTCATCTCTGCATATAACTTGCACATGTAATTACAAATTTGTGAACATAAATCAGATAATTGCATGTACAAATAACCAATTAGACTCAAAACAGAAATAGGCCATATAACAGCATACTCTTGAAGTCATACATATAACCATACATAACATAAGTAAGTATCTTTTTTTAAGAAATTTTTGTTTAACTTGTTTAGTAAAATATCATCTGATTTGTTTGTCATCAGGACATACTGGGAAGCAGCTGCCATTTTGCAATTCATTTTAAAACAGAACTGAAACACAACAAGAAAAAGAATCTGCATAAGATGTAAGCCCACCATTGCTTGAGCTAGTGACCATTGCTGCCTCTATTGAATTTAAAATACATAAACACTTCAATGATGATTTAACCTCATATAAGAAAGAATAGGAATATTGTACTATTTAAGGTAAGTATTTCATGAAAATATTCTTGTTCTTCTGTCAGTTTTTTAATTAATATGGTATTCTTATTCATAGCAGTTGATAATGGAGTTCTATCATATCAGTGTATGCACTGTAATATCTGAATGCACTCATCACTTAATTGGCCACAATTCTTTACATGAAATGCTGAAACAAGTGAACTGTCACCTTTTTAATGAAGCTGCCTATATCTTAAACCCTTTGCCCTTTAAAAAACTCTTTATACTCAAAATGAAAAATTTTATTCTAGCCCCTGCCAGAGACTGTGGTTAATGTTCACTGCCCTTTATTCACCTTATTTTTAATTCTGAAAACCCACACTCATTAAGTGTACTCTTCCAAAGAATTGCTGGAACCACCTAAATAAAGGATTGAAAGTTATTTTATTGTACATTTGAGAGTAACAGTACTGATATGAAACAGTGAAAAGATTCTCTGCTATAGTTCTGTACAGCTATAACTGTCCAGCTGATGTTGATGGCAACAATTCAGTACCCACTGAAATAAAGAATTTAAACCTTTAAATAGGGCAGTCTGTGTTTGCATATACACACTAAGTATTAATCTACTGATGAGTACTGAGCATTAAAAATTACAGGTTTCTTTGAACAGATAATAGCCAGGGTCAGAGAGAGATAGGTCTACTCTCTGAGTGCACTTCTGATAGCAAGTCCTAAACTAGAAGTTAAGGAATATGCACACCACTAGTTTCACCTCTGTTATTCAGACATTTTATTTTTGGGATAGTAACTGGCTTTCAGTACAGCAACAGGTTTGTGCAACACCCAGCATAATGTTCATCACTGAAAATCTATGTGGACCAAGAGAGACAAGACTGGTGATTGTGCTTGTAGATACCGTTTAATTAGTAAATCTTTATGTGTACTCCAGATGTACTTTACTTCCAAAACACAGCAAAATATAAACTCATAGGGAAAAAATAAATTACACTATACT
>VXBX01000122.1:897260-924882 GCA_013400415.1 Scytalopus superciliaris | reverse complement strand
GGGGGGGGGGTGGGAACTGATCTATGTACCAAGTATCACAAAACCTGTTTGTGAAATCAAGACCCCAGGTGTGTTACAATGTTCCAACTCTGCAAGTCTAGATGTAGTCTTGCTTGGCCATTATATTCTATAGTGGAATATCATAAAATAAACTTGAATTTTATTTTCCTTGTGTAAAGCAAGGAACAGAAGCAATCACTCAAATTCAAGCTCCCATTTTCTTTGCAGAGCAGCATCTAAAAACATATGAACAGTGGCACAGTTTTCCCTTCAAAACAGTAGTACTATAGTAATTTAGATGACACAGAATACTAATACAGGTCTCCCAAATACTAAAAAAAAATAGAACCATAAAAAACCAGGCAGTACTATAGGTCTAAAAGGAAATATGACAGTGATCCAACTAAAGACACTTAGATTTGTTATATTTTCAACAATTTAATAGCCATTCATGCATTGCTATCAAGTTACAGAGGATCAAATCTAGTGATATCTTAAATTATATCACCACAACACTTAGTCAGTGTTTGTAGGTAAATTATTTGCAGGCCTGAAATGCAGCCAGTGCTCCAAGCCGCCCCATAACTACCTTACGCATAGTCCGTCCTACTAGAAATAAGACTCTGCTACTAATGTGTTATCCTAAGGAAACACTGAAAGGTTAATCAGTCATTTCTGCTAGGTAGTATAAGGAGCATGTTTTTAGATAACAGAGCTGACAAATGTATCTACTTCTGATAAGATTTTTTAAATTATTTATATTTCTTTGTAATCCTGGTAATTCCATATGTGAATCTTCATACAGATGAATTACATAGGAAGATATTGAAGGATCTATTTTATAGAAGTGCATAAATCAATTACTGAGAAATTTATTTTAATATGGATATGCTCAGTATTTACACCGTGACTGGAAAAATTACACATGCTCTTCTAGTCCACATACCTCCCATCTTAAAAGCACATTATTAAATAAAGACATTAGATTTTTGAATTAAGTCAAATCAGTGTTGCACTGTGCCTGAAAAGACCAGTACCTTAAACACATCTCCCTTTAGCCAGAATAAAGGATCCCCAAAACAAAAAGATTAAATTCATCAAGTTATTCCAATGCTTGTAAAGGCATTCTCATGCTGAATTCTCATTGAGAAACCTTTAATCCAGTTCATTCTTCCTTTTAGGAATTCACATCTTCAGCAGTATGGTACACATACAGCAAAATTTCATATAATGGAATTTTATATTCCAAGATGGGCAGAATGGCACAAAGACTTGCAGTATACCCTCCTGGGGCATACTATAGCTGGTCAGTATGCACATCCATATGATACACACATACTCTGTGCCTGGAACATTTCCATATATATCCCATGCACACAGAACTCTCTTTTAGCTCTGTCCATAAAGCTCATAGCACAAGAACAAACCCTGACTGAGCAATAAGATGATAACAAAATACAAACTAATCACAATAATTAGAAACACATTTTATTTCTATACCCAGAGTCAAGTAAGGCAACAGTTAAAGCACATGCCATTTCACAATTATATTTTGACTCTTCGTATTTTCTACTTTTCCGAAATACTTCTCTTCAAAATCTAACTATCTCAGTTTCTGTTCTGCTTTCTTACCAACAAAAATCTACTTTTCTATCATTCTGTCTTGCCTACAGAAAAAGCTCTGAAAATGTTATGTCACATCCAAGTTAAGGACTTAGAAATGAAAAATCATCCAAAATCATCAAATAAACTAATCCAAAGGGTTTATTTTCTCCTGAAGTTGTTCTGGCTGGTGATGTCTGAATGTCAGATACTGTTAACACTGATCAAGTTATCATGGGTCAAACTAAGAAATACATTTTCATCAGTGCTAAAGTTTTCTCCAAGATTTTATCTGCTTGCTTGAGACTTTAAATTAGCTCTTGTCGTTTCAAGCTTCACTTCAGTACTAAAGATAACTCTAAAGAAGTACCTACTTGACCAAACAATATGCTTTCCATGCTGTTTATAAGTACTTCTGGCAGAACTGGGTTTGTGTGGTAATGGATCACGTTCTTAGGGAAAAAAACAAAACAAAACAAACCAGCCAAAGACTGTCCCTTTGACAGAACAGGAATCAAATTAGACATTATCCTGTCCAGAAACATGCTTGGTTACATGCTTAGCAGAAGGTCAGAGTGATATCTCCATGACTTTACATCTCTCCAATACAAAAGCACAACCAAGTTTTAATGGGAGAGCGAGCTCATGCAGTTTTTTAAAAAAATTAACAATATTTGAAAAAGACAGTAGAGCAATAAAAGGGCAAATTAGAATAATTTTGCGTCAATCAATTATCCTTCTCTAAATTTGCCTGATTTGAATAACAGATACATTTTGTTTTAATAGAACTAAATAAAGTGGACAAGTGTAATATGTTTGTAACGATGCTTTCTCATTATATTTCTCAGTTTATTTTCATTATACTATCTTTTAAAAGAGATAAAAATTTTAATGTTTTTTAAGCAATATGTGGAACAGTAAAGCAGCTGTCTGTTACAACTTATCCATTTATTCAGTGACTTCAGGGAAAAAAAAATGACAAAGCATGCTTTTGGACACTTGGGGAAAAGATGTAGTCACTGCAAGAGCTCTTTCACACAGTAACTCTTCACTTAAGATATATATTTGCTTGTATGTATGTATGCATCTGATGCATACATGTATATATAGACAATGTAATGCAGTACACGCTTCACACACAGGAGCCTCTAACAAGGAGTCTATACCAAGGCAATAGGTGTTCCCATCCTGAAAGTCCTTAAAGCAAAGGAGGAATCAATCTAGATTTCATTATCTGGAGAAAGTACTGATTGCCATGTCCTCTCCCACTGGGCTGTGAGACTATGTGCTACTTAAGCGAACTAGAGAAACACACAGCACACAAACAGTTCAGCTCGAGCTTCTGTGACTTCCACCAAGTACCAAATGGTGAAAGATGAGTATGTCCAGTTTCCCCACCCTGACAGAACTGCAATCTCCAAGGCTAATCATCCTATCTTCATACTAGGAACTGCAGGACTGTCTGGCTGAGGAGGTTTAGACTAGTTATTAGGAAAAGGGTCTTCACCAAAAGGGTTATCAAGCATCAGAAAGGATGCCCAGGGAAGCTGTCACCATCCCCAGAGGTATATAAAAGGAAAGTAGCTGGGGCACTTAGGGACATGATTTAGCAATGCACTTGGCAGTGTTAGGTTAATGTTTCCAATATAAATGATTCTATGATTCCATAGGCAAACACATATGCACGTGTGTGTATCTGTTTATGCAGTATGAATACACACAGCCTGCAATCCCTGCAGCTGATTAGCAGGGCACCACAACATTAACACAATCATTTAAGAAGGAAAATGAGCCCCATAGTCAATTGAAAAAAACAAATGTCATTTGCTAACGGATATCAAACCTAGAAGTGTAGTCAAGGGTAAACAAAGGGTAATAGAGTTTATTTAGTACTACTCTGCACTCTATAAACTTATTCTAACTTTCATTATGTCAAATAACCAAGTTTTTGTTTTTTGTTTTTTTTCCTTTCTACAACATCATTGTTAAGCCTCAAATGTCAATTCAGTCAATTGCAATTGTATAGTAAGACGAATCTTTCAAAAGATCACAGACCTACCATGCAAACCTCTTTTGGTAGACAGACCCTAAGAGCACATGCCTTGCACCACCATCTTGGAAGATTAATGACACATTCTAAGTAAACAATATTATCTGCATGTTCCCCAAAGTTCTTAAATTCAAACACATACTCAACCTGGCCCAGCTTGACATATGTGAAATTTGTTTTTCTTAATGAGATCACAGTTAATAATAATAGAGGCAGGCAACTCTGAAAAATAACAAATACAAACTCACTCCTGAAAGCTAGTTTCCAGAACTAGCACTGTCTTGAATGCCATTATCTCTTTGACTTGTGGAACAGTCAAATCTAAAAATGGCTTCACTTATCTAAGAAGTGTCTTATGAGAATTATCCATAAAAGTCTTTATAAATAAAAAACACTGTTGAAAATTATTCTGTGCCACAACCTTCAGAGTTCATCAACTTTCATGCAAATCTTTCCATTAAGAGAATGTTTGTGAAACCTTTTGCTTTGCAGAATTTGAATTTCTTCATACTGGTACAGATACCAGATTTGATTCTATATTACACCCATTACATGATTTACCTCCTTGTATGAAGTACTCATTGTTGTACAATTAGCTTTCTCCAGCAGTTCTCTGTAAAACATACTAATGCTGTGATGTCTTTTAATCTTTCTAGCTTTTTTGCCCTATATATGTAACAAACACATCTATCTTAAGATTTAAACCCTTTCATAATGTTACCTCACAAGTGGTTTAGAACCTTGCTGCTAATGTTACACACATATGATGACATTCAAGATCACGCGCTTTCATGAAAATGTTTTTTCATTTTATAATCACAATAAAAAGAAAATTTTCAATGGACAGGTTCTATTTTAAAGAAAAAGCAAACATACTTATTTCAACAGGCTTACTGTGAGTTAATTAAAGTTAGAAGTATGTAAACAAAACTCAGTATTATAACAGCCTGTATGAAGTTTTAATTTTTCTATTGACCTAGTAACAAATTTAAATGCTAACAGTTTGGGAGATCATATTAAATTAATACAAACACTATGTTTAATGACATCAGCAGTCAATGAAGAACATCTGTGTTTTACTTTAAGAGTGATCAAAAATATTCTTTTGTTTACATTACAGATAATCAGGAGGTTTATATTTCTGTGTTCAATTTAAGAGGAAAAAAAAATCGTACTACCTTCAGGGCCCAAGGAAGCAATATGTTACAAATGCAGGATTTCTCCCTTTTTTTTTTGTTTTGTAACCATGGTAAAACAATAGAAATGAACTTTCCCTGAACCTTTCTCCTTTAATGGCCTGGGTCCATGTTGACCCAGCAATGCAAGCTGGAACCTGATACTATCAAACTGACTGCTGCTAAAGCAATCAGATTCAGCAGAAACTATACACAGCACATTATAATACTAATTTCAGCATCCTACAAAGCCAGTGCAAAGGCAAGCTATTAAAGCATTATATTCTATTGTTTAAAAGTGAGATTAATTCAATAGCTTAAATGCAACCAAAAACACTGAACTAAATGGCAGACTGTACAACAATATTGTTATTCTTTTATAATACTGTACCAAAGTGAAATTGCAGATAAGGTTCTCCCTTCCCCTCTCCCTTAAAAAAAAAAAAAAAATAAAGAAAACAGCACTACTGGATGAATTATTAGTAAACAGATTATTTGAGCCATTACAGGTTCATATGATCCTGCATTTGAATGAGGCATGTAATTAAATTATCAGGACTTTGTTCTAAATGCTTGAAAGAAGGAGAGCATGATAACCACATTTTTAAAAGGTAGAATAACAGAAGAAACTTTTTTTTCCTTATAGAGGACTACAGGCAACTAATGTATGAAGGCATAATTGATTAATTCCACTAATTAAACTATTTGTTATTCCTGCAATTGTAGCTTGATAAATAATGTATTAGATGTAGCACCATTTCCCATCAGTTCTGAAAAGATTGTGATGATGTTCCAAATATATACTGTTCTTTTTTGAAGGCTGAATAGCTCACTTCTAGACTTCAGTGTTCAGGCAAAAAGCAAGCAAAATATATTCTGAAGTTATGAAGAAGTCAGTCTTTAAACAGTAAACACTGCATTACAGCATCTTCTAGTTATTTTACAAAATTTTTCCTTTACAGACATTAGGGTCTTTTTCAAAACGTTTTAAGGGGAAATACTGATTTCAATTACCCTGAATTTTCCAGAAGTACATACTCAGTCAAAGTTAGCAATTTATGATGTTTCCCTGAAGAGCAAGTCAACCTGTAAGATCTATTTATTCCTTTTTGTTTTAAGTCACCTATGTTATGATGACATAAATCCCTTTGGGGATGTGTTTGTGGCTACAGTGGTTGTTATATAGGGATCCAACTCACCCTAACTATTAAGTGGCTTTAACCTTTAACACACCTACTGCAGAAAAAGAAGCAGTCACTAACTTGTATCCAATCATCTAGAGTACAGACTACTTATCCAGAATGTGAAACAGACAGACAGAAAGACTTTTTCAAGCCAAGGGATGCAATTCCATTTCTTACAAAGAAAACCAATCATCCTGTAAGCAGGTCAGGATAATAATGTTGAAGGAGAGACTGAGAGATCTACTCAGCTACAGAGGAAAAAAATGTAACATTAGTAAGATCATTCATTTGGATGAAGGATCTCTACACTCTACAGATGTGGCTTAGTTTACAATAAAACATTATTTAAGCACAGATTAGCACTCAACTTTTACACCTTTAGATCAAATTCCTTATCATGACACTGATTCATGTTGTCTTTTGCTTGTCCAGGAAATCTTTCATTGCCTTCCATGTACCTGAATAGCTTCAACAGAGATGAAGAGTGTCCTTACCCCAGAACAAGCGTAGCCTATTTGTGATATTAGCCTTCTCGCTGACCAACTTGTTGCATTTTCTCAGAGAACCTTACTGCTACCCAGTAGGTCCCCCACATGTCATTTTGACCTCTAAGCTCTGAAAATGGGAGAGCAAAGAGTCTTCACCTCTACTTCTTCACTGAAAGAGTTGTCAAGCATCAGAACAGGCTGCCCAGGGAAAGTGGTTGAGTCACCATCCCTGGAGGTATTTAAAAGGTGTGTAGACGTGGTGTCTAGAGACATGGTTTAGTGGTGGACTTAGTAGTGTTGGGTTTACAGTTGGACTCAATGATCTTAAGGGTCTTTTCTAACCTGAATGATTCTATGATTCTCTTATTTTCATATTTCTTGTCTTTCTGTAACCCTGTTGGTCAAGGTGCTGACCACTCCACTTAGACTGCAGGCACTCAGTGCACACACTCTGATGCTGTACCAAATCCTTCACAAAAATGACATAAAGGAACTTCACCATATTTGGGTTGCAATCAAATGTGACTGCTCTGCCCAGAAGAAAAATGCCAACTCTAGCTCAAAAGGGTCTTATATTAGCTAAAATTTGTTCAAGCATGAGAACCTGTTAAAGCTTATCCTGGAATCACATCACTGAAAACACTTCATACTAGCCTTAAATATTTTTGCATCTCTATTCTGCATGTGCACATGAATTTTTGAATAATAAAGTCGCAGTATACAGGGGCAATGCTGTTCTGCACAAAATATAGCACCAATTACCCATATTTGGTAGTTTATAGCCACAATGTAAATGTTGAATTGTAGTATCTTGAGCACACACACATACCAGCAGTTCCTTCTTTTAGTACCCTGTTTGTCTGGACACATCAGGTGCTAGTCCTTCACAACAGCCTCTGATCTAGCATATTTGGAAAACTTCTACGGCACAATGATCATAACATAAATACGAACTATTATGTTATGAAAAACACAAGTTTTAAATAGGAAACAAAGATGTTTTATGGGGGAGGGAGGGCTGAGAAGACAGGTTTTGTGCAATGCAGCCAGTGACTACTGGATTGGAAAATGCCTGTTTCATGATGGTTTCCCAGACTTTGACAAATCTTCCTCCAAGCACATTCTTATTTTGGCTTTTGGGGTTTTTTTTTAGTCCAGTTGCCCATTTTTCCCCGTGTTTTTTTTTTTTTTTTCCCAAAAATTCTAAATTGGCTTGACCAAGATTTGACAATCCATTTCTGCTTCCAAGTAGCCAAGTTAAACCTACTGATCCACTTCTTCTGAGTTTATTACCTTGGACAACTGTAACCTCTGGCAGTCAAGCCAGTTCCACGAGGTGGAGGCAGTGAGCAAACGGAGAAGGAAAACAAAAATACTTCCCTTGGAAGCACAAACTCAAGTCCATGAAAGAGCACCTGTCTTGAAGGGTGAAGCAGAGGTTGCACTGGAATTTATTAGAATCACCACTGCCTGAAAGAGGACTTGCTTGACACCCTTTCCAGTATGGTTACTGTGCTGCTGTTGGCAACAATGGTCATGAGGCCTTTTCTTTATCAAAGGAAAGACTTCCTTTTGTTTTTGTGGAAACTACAGCATACCCATGGTAGCTCACAAAATATATGGGCAACCCATCTGTGCAAAAAGTGTTTCTAACTTGCAAGACCTAGGCCAATGTCTCTACAAATTAGAAGCAATTAGAGAATAGAACTGAGCAACATAAAATATTTTCTCTTTCTATGCCAGAATAAAAAAGGTGCAAATTTAATCATTCAGGGAAAAAAAATGGGCTTCATAAAATGGAAGAAAGAAAGAAAGTACCAGACTGAAAAACAGCTCTCCAAGCAGAATAAAAAAGGAAAGACAAATCCTCATGCTGAGAAAAACAGAAAATTTCTTGGCAATGATAGTCCTCAGTCCTGTAAAGTGACAGAAGTGGCAAAGGATCAACAACTGCAGATTGAATCTCTTAAAGGTGGACTGTTCTGTATGTACTGAATGCTAGAAAGCATTGCCCACTTCCAAAAGGTGAAGGTACTGCTCACTGCTCAAAGCTTCCTGGTAGACTTGGAGAAAGACAGATACTGTTCTGGATCTCTGCTCAAAGTATCTGTGAATTGGTAGAAATGTGTGTGCAAAAATTAGTTCAGCTTTAAGATTGGTTGCAACTAAACAGAATTACAACCCAAAATACAAACTCGCACACTGGGAAGATTTGATAAATAAATTAATTATTTTTTAAAAAAATTAAAAGACACTGAGAAGAAATAAACTATTACTGCAACATTATGTACAGATTTTACTAATCATTCTCTTATACTTAGTGTTAATATTCAGAAGTAATTATCTGAATATTAAAATAATTTTAATTAGCTTCATTAAGTAAAATGAAATAACACACAATAATCTGCAAACTACCACTATTCTCTACCAGATTACATATAAGTCAACATAACAGTTTTTATGCATCATAGTACATTCTGAAGAACAGAAAACATGAAAAGATAAAAAATAGGGATAAAATATTGAAACAATTATTACCGCAGATACTTTATAAAAAGAATTTATTATCCTAGTTTAAACAAATTACCATATAAAATAAAATATAGTTTGAAACTAGCATTTGTGAGCATGAAGATATGATTAGTAGATAAAATACTAATAGCAGAAAATACTAATTTAACTGAACAGAATTTTAACTCCCTGAAAACTATATCTTTTTAGTTTAAGAAATCTGTGTTACTATATCGTCAATGAAATAACTTAATATTTTAAGTCGTCATTGCCCTTTTAAATCCTTTCAACTAGAATTCCCTAATTGTTCTCTCACTTTATCTCACTGTACCAGTAAGTAAATAAATTAACAAAATAGCTTTTATCGCACAGAATAACCTTTTAACTGAAGGATTATCTCTGGTTTATTTTTCATTTCTTTCTCTGCAGATAGCAGTTCATGCCTCATTGATTAGTTTGCTGAGGTGGTGACCAGAAATGAAAACAAGGTCTCTCAGATATTGCCAAGACCTGTAAATATATTTAAAAAAAAAAAAAAAAACAACCAAACGGAAAAAAGAGTGAAAAAGCACCAAAGCTAATACATGGTGTGCTTCCAGAATTTGGCTTCTAAGCCACTGAGAGCTGATGGTCAGGAGAGGTTTATTTATTCTAATCAGCCTTTGCCAGTATGCAATTCCACTAAAGAATTCTAAAATATGAGCTGTACGGTTTGGTTTTGGTTTGTTTCTCATCTACATAAGATCTTTCTTTCATTCTGCTCATTAAGTTTCACTTTTAAAATGTGCCAGCACTCTAATGATATGCTACAAAGGTGTGGATCAGTACTATTCCAAACCAGGATTTTCTATCTCTTTGTAATAGAAATTATTTCAATAAACTGAATTCCATTTTGAAAATCCAAAATATTGTCTCCAATGAAGGATTAATATGGGTTTGTTTACGCTTTTCCTGTTTTGTGTTTTAAACTTTCATTTTTGGAAGAAAATTTTAGTTTTCATGGAAGGTGCCAGATTAAATGCTATGTATGTCAACGTCCTTTATTCTCATGTCTGGAACTCTCACTCCTTAATTAAAGGGACCATGATTTCAAGTGCAACAAAAATTCAGCTGTTCTTTTTACTTAAACTTCAACCTCTATTGAGTGCACATGTATCACCAACAGGGATGGTAATTTCTATGATGTGAAAAACTGAATTTATCAACATAATTCTCCTTACAGTGAAAAAAAGAAAATACTACGGTACCAGTGCTCTTAGGCTCAGAACATAAATACTAAAACAACACACACATACTAAACACGTATTAGAAGGATCAAGACTGGAAAGAAGAAGTAACATGAATTATGCGTATGCTGATAGTTTTCAAAGATTCTTGAACAACCTTTATAAACAGTCATATAGTTCTCCTGCCATTCCATGCAAGTCAAATTTTACTACTGGTCGCTGGAGAAGAAGAGATAAGAGTCACGTGAGGTGGATCATACAGTCATTTCTTAAACGTGAAAATTTCACTGACACACTGATGTAGTGTCTTGGACAGAGATAGTATATTTTTGAAGAGGCAAATCCATGCCTCCCTCTTTTTCAGTTGTCATAAAATATGACAAATTAACCACAATTAATATTATTAGCATGCTCTGAAAGTTTTAACTTAACCCCACAAAAAAAACAAAGATAATTCAATGTTAATTTTTTCAGACCTCTGTTACCTCAACCTTGCTATACTCATAAACAGATTAAAAGATAATAATTTGCATACAAGATGTACATGGACTTCTCCAGCATATGAACAACTGCTTTCAGATAACTTCTATATGCAGAACAGCATTTCAGGTAAAAGAATCTGTCACTATGGCAAGTAACATAATTCATTCATTTTCAACGTTGGCACAACATGACAAATCAAGAAAAACAGGAAAGCTTTTTTTTTTTTTTTCTTTCCATGTCCTTGAAGCAGGCATCAAGCATTTGTTTTGTTTTAACATTAATTAAGCTAAATCTGATAACATGTTTTAATTACACAGCACAAACTACTGTTTATATGAAGTACCCTGCTGGTAAAAATGAAGGCCCTCATTCAAGAAATTGCTTAATCATGTGCATAAATTCCTTTAAATTTAGGACAGAAAATCTCTTTGATTAAAAATAAAATGTCAAAATTCTACCAGTGATTTAAGAGCCCACTTTCACTGTACAGTTGAAAGGGTGAATCTCTGATTCAGAGGATGTTTCATAAAACCATACTCTTATTTAAAATAAAAATACAGTAAATGAAATAATAAAATTACCACAACTCATACCGTCTAACTGATTCTGATGAGCTGACAATAAACACAATATTCATATGTCCATTTATCCACACATCCGTAGCACTGAAATTGTCCTGTTTTAAAATAATGATTTAAAGTTAATCAAGACCTACAATGGCANCATTTACATAAACTTTTAAAATAATATCTAACATACAGTAAAATACTATGGGTGTCTACCTATTTTCTTTGTGCTTTGGTCTATTTAATTTTCCTATTAATTGGAACTTTCTTGGCCAATTTTAATGACCCTATTTCTATAGGAAATTAAATCAACACATGTTAAAATATTAAAGTTCCTGATGTTCACTCCATGATTTCAACAACAGGCTGATGTAAGGTGCTATTGCATAATAAAGACAACAGTCTAGATTCTACAGGGTTTCAGATTATAGTAGGTTTCCATTTGTTTTCTTCTTTAAAGTACCAGAATACTGTATTAATAACACTTAAGAGTTAGAACATGTTCCCAGAAAACATGTAAGTGGAGAAACACTTTTATTTCTATCTTATTAAATGAAGTAATAATTTTCACAGCATCCATCTGCTCAAAACTTAGTATCAGAGAGATGTTAGCATGGATATGCCCATAAAAGCTCTGGGAACTGATAAAACAGGAAATAAATTTCTTAACTATTTTTAATTTTTAGCCAACATTATCATCTGCCTCTCAATCCATCAAAATTTAAATAGAGCTATATTTTAAAGAAATGGAAAAAGTATTAATTTTGAACCCTTGGAACACCACATTGTTTAAGTTTTCCATGTTATGAACTAGATAGTGTCTCTATTTTAATGAATTATGAGCCCTTTGCCTGTTAAGTTGTCCTTGATCTAAAGATTATGCTCCTGCTAAAGGTACATTATACAAATGTCTATATTCAGTCATCTTTTGTCAATGCTTTACTATCCATTTAAAAGATCAAGATCAACATAAAGGTAATAAAATGATACATAATAGCAGACAGTTATGTTCTCTGTACTTTACTTATCAGTTCTAACTAAGATGTCTTTATCAAAAGGTTCATTTTCATGCAGTAGTGAGTTTATATCAATCAGTTATTCCTTACACCTGTCAGAACGTTCCTACACCCAGATAAATGTGACTGTTATCAGATACTGGTAGAAGGATAATGTAAAACTGCTTTATGAAAACTATTCTTTATTATGGCTCCACAGATGTTTCCTGCTATAAATATCCTACATTGTAACAAACAATACTAATAGCATTCTGTGAATAAAGAACCAAAGAAGAAAATCCCCTCAAGATACAGCCCTTCAATACCAGAAGCAAATTTATCACTACCCTTGTCAGCATTTTGTAGTATATATAGAAATCACCACATATGCAAAGCACCAAATGCATTCTTCATACATTTTTCAAAACAATAAAGAAAATGCATGGGAGAAAAAAAAAAAAGTTCAGTTATCATGGTCAAATCGATTAAGTGGACCTGAGTGAGTTATATTATACCAATAATTCTAAAGCAAAGCTCCCCATTAACCAAAGGGGTCTCTATTTAAAAATTGAGGGCACAGTATCTTCCTACACATTTGCATAGGGTGGCTTTTTTTTAATATCTCAATTCAATCACAATAAATCTGCACCTATCCCGAAGGATATTCAGGAGATATTTTCTTCTGCTTATGTAAAAATTCAAGAAATTAAGATGGATAGAGGCAAATAGAAGCCTTCATGATTCAACAATATAAACTCCGGATCAGAAGAGAATATAAAAAAATAATATATCTTTGGTCTATTGAAGCCTCAGCATCTTAGGAATACAAAACTCAAATCAGTCTTTCTTCAAGGAATAACAGTATATAAAATTTTATACAAAACCTGCTTAACTGCACTGTCCCATGGATACGAAACTTAAAATATCAGTCTTTCTAATACATCATATTTTCATTGCTGCTTGTGAGGCAATGCCTGTAAACAAACAGTGCATAAATCTCACATCAAATTCTTAATAAATGAATTAATGCAGTAGGTTCAAGGAAACTTCTATACCAAATATTAGGGCAAGAGAAATTTAGAAAATAGTTAAGTAAGCATTAATTTGGCCTGTTTAGAGAGGAGACAACTGAAGAGATTTTATCAATGCATACAAATATCTTGGGGCAGGTGTCAAAAGGATGAGACCAGACTCTTTTCAGTAGCGCCCATCAACAGGACACGGGGCAATGGGTGCAAATTGAAAGGCAGTAAGTTCCCTCTGAATATGAAGAAAAACTTCTTTACTTTGAGGGTGAGAGTGCACTGGAACAGGTTGGCCAGAGAGGTTGTGAAGTCTCCTTCTCTGGAGATACTCAAAACTCTCCTGGATGTGATCCTATGCAATCTACTCCAGGTAACCCTGCTCTGGCACAGGGGTTGGACTACATGATCTCCAGACACCCTTTCCAACCCAAACCATTCTGTAATTCTGTAATTAGAAACAGGTGAGGTAAGCAGTACTGTATTTTAATTTCATATTCAAGTGCTCTGGATATAATTTTTTTTTAAAAATCTCTTTTGCTCAATTATTGCTTTGCATGCTTTGAAACAATAGTTACAAGAAGAGTAAAGTATTTTTTCATGTCCTTGCAACTTCATTTGCAGGTATCTGTGAATAGATCTCCTAAGGTTATGTTTCATAATATTTTGTAAGTGAATCATAGCAGGTATTCCTATATTGCCTACAGCAGCAGCAGCTGTCCTTTGCCAATGGCAGTTGCATAGCAGCTTACAGCCTCTGTAAGTCATCTGCTCTACAATAGTTATAAATACTCCTTTTAAAGAGTATCCCAAAACAAAGCTGTTACATCGCACCAGCTACAGATATCCCAAATGGGTAATAGAGACCACCGTGACATTGCAAAACATCCGTAACCTTTGCAATATCAGTAATCTGATTTTTAATAATCTTTGCTTCAAATTTGAACGGCCATTGAACAAACAGGTAAACCGTGATGCTGTGAAATTCAAAATATACCAAAACTGAATAGCAAAGGGCCTGGAAATGTTCTAACTTTTGATCTCTATATTCCCTTTGTTTGGTTTGAAAGAGGTCAAGAACTTTTTTCTTCTCAGATATGTAGTAGTATCTCTGCGATCTGCCAACTATTTCCATGACTCACACCTTTTAGAGCTGTTGCCAAGTCTACCTGGCGCCAACCAAGTCCTAGATGATGTAGGCAAGTCAAGAGCTGTTAAAACACCAAATTGCATGTATAATTACTACATTTTGATTACTCAACAAATGTTTCAAACCTTCTAACCTAACACTTCTGCCTATCTGCCATTTGTCAGTGTTAATGAAAACAAAACTAGGAATCAGACCTTCACAAACCTTTCCATTCTACTCAGCATCCAACCACACTGAAAGTGCCCCAGTGCTTGGGTCTGAAATAGCAGCTTACAGTTTAGACAACAATAGTAATGTAATGGTGGGTTACACATTACAAACACAAGTTGAAAATACTAATCTTGCATCAAATAACAAATTAATAATGAGTAGCCACTGTCAGTGGAAGTACACACAAGCACTACAGCACAGCTAACTAGGCAAATGAAAGACCAACTCTAACATCAGTGTATCTTTTCCAAAGCCAAAGGAAACAACTCAACAAAGATAACTTTTAAAAACATGTTTACAGTCATGGCTACCCACTGAAATTAGTACTGAGAGCACAAATGAAGTAAGACTTAAGGCACCTGCTTCACTTTTTCCTAAACTAAAATTCATACGTATGTGAAGACACGGGACACTATGACCTATCTGAACACTTAATCATTGGAAAAACTAGTACAAAATACTCCTTAATTGTTATAATACCTTCACAATTCTTTTAATTTCAGGGTTCTTCTACAATTTCCATTAATAATCTGCTTTAATCAACCATTTGCCTTCTGACATTAAAGCTGAACAGCCCAGCTCCCACAGCCCATCTCACAGGCCATGCACTCCAGCCCCCACCACCGTGGTGGCCTCCATTGCTCTCTTGCCACTTCATCCCTCAAACTGGACCCAATGTTCCAGATGCAGTCTCAGCAGTGTTGAAGAAAAGAGGAGGACAATTAGTTTTCTTGACATGCTGGCTACACAGTTACTAACCAACTACATTTTCACTGCAAGAGCATGCTGGACACTGACTGACTTCAGTTAGTTTCCAGTCTTGTTCTCTTGGAAATTAATAAAACTCTGAACTAACAATGTGGAGGTTTAATCCCTGAGTGATTAAAAAAAAAAAAAAAGTTATGTTTCTTTTTACTGGGAAGAGGATGGATTTTGAAAGAAAATATATCAGGAGAAGTGGCCTAAAAGTTCTTTTTATAGCATGAATTCAGTCAGACTGTCAACAGTGTGATCTAGAGGTTTAGGGATTCAAGCAGTGTTGAGATCCTTCTGGTCCCTCCACACCAACGACAGGCACAGCAGCATTATTCTGCTTCTCTGAGAATGGAAAAATTGGTGGCAAACCAGGGTGGCAATTCTTCTCTCTCTGATCCAGTCAGCTAAAAGCTAACCTGAGTCTAAAATGACCTGGTGTCTATCCTGGGAAATAAACCAGATCATATTAATTATCTGGTTGGGCTGCCAAAAAGCACAATACAGCTAAAACTGCCTTGTTCTCAAAACCACACCAGGGTAACAATTTGATGCTTGCACAAAACCCAGCCCCGGTGAGTTTAGCAGGATATACACAGCCATTTAAACTCCGTTTGTGGAATGAATCTAGTCATGCGGAATTGGCACTGTGCTGAGGATGTCAATTCAAATTCATAAATGCTGAAAGCCAAATCGAGATCTGTAAAAACGTCCTTTTCAAGGAGATCTTATAATTACCTCTCACAATTACAGCAGATATATTGGGCCTGATTCCTTGCACAAGATGAAATTCATGCTTTGCAGAGAATCTATACATATTTCCACATAAACCATTTATTTGTTATAAACTTCATGCGGGTCTTCTTGAAAATTGTAGGCAGTGAATCCAATGCAAATTGTAGCATATTACAGTTTGTTAAATATGATTACAGAGACATTTTATCTTGTGGAACTCTATTTGGGTCTAATAATTGTAAACTCAAAGACTCTCCCTTTTCTTTCACCTTCACCCATCCTTTTCTACTTTTAAGAGCAAAGTCTGTGTTCATATTTAACAGAGAGAAGTACACAGAATAAAATATATGCATCATATATACACAAGCTTCAAAGCTCCGTTATGATTTTCTACAATTTCCTTAGGAAGAAATATAGCAAGATAGATAGATATATGAAATTATATATATAGCACATACATAGCTATATATCTTCATATAGGAAGAAATTAGAGCTTTCAATGGCCAAGCTACCTTAATTGTTTATTTCTCTAGGCAGATTACTGATCTTTCTATTTAAATGCATCCACTAATAAAGCCCATCTAAGTCTATGTTAACTAACTCAATATAAAAGTTGGGACTTTTTTCCCCCATCTCTCTCTATCACTTTTGTTTCAAAATGGAAGTCACTAGCCAGAATGGAGTCTCTAGGCAAGTAACAGTAAGCAATCATTCAAAGTTCATTATAAAGCATTATAAAAGTCTATATTGTAAACACATATCCATGTCTGAAATCACTCATACAGGCTGTGTAATGCTGACCTTGCTGGATCATCTTCCCTCCCCCCACTTTTGGTAGTTCATTGCCAGACATGGGGTCATTACTGGAGTTGCTTTTTTAAGTTCTTCATTGAGCCGAAGATATCCTCATACATCCTTTTGTTGACAAACTCACCATTTGAAGTTTTTGAAAAGAAAAAGTCAGCATTCAGATAAAATAATTGAAAAAAGATGTGACACCTGTCTTTAAAATATAAAAATGCTGCAAATTACTTACAATTCTGAAAAGGACACGTATCTAGGCTACATTTTAGTAGAGGAGAATGAGAGCACAGAAATGAAAATCACTTTTACCTCTTGCTCTTCCCTTTCCTTTCCTTCAACTGTCCAATAATACATGTCGATTTGGTATCACATATCCATTAAAACTTCCTACTTAAGCATTTGCCAGACCTGTTAAATGTGTCTTGACAATTAAGACCGCAATCATCTATGTTTAGATAGTGGTCAACAAATACATTCTTTTCCAAATATGCTGCTCTTCATGCCAGCCCCACTTTCTGTTTCTCTCTCCCCATCAAACAATTTGAGAATTCATCTGCTTCTTAGAATTTTTAGAGTGCACACCGTTAGAAATGCTCTATGCTTTCTCTATATTCCATGCATGTCTCTACAGATACCAAGGGCTGTACCATATACCACAGTAATCATGCCAACCTTTCTACCTAAAAACCCCATGATGACCACTACCAGCTGCCTAAGACTTGTAGAAAAGGAAAACAATATAGTGATGCAGTACTAGGAGGATACATTCCCAGCCTTCAGCAATTTGCATCCCAGAGACTTCCTGAATCTTGCATAGTGATCTTTCATTATCTCGGATGGATTTTTCTTACCTAACCTTTAATTGCATCAATTTCTGGCCATGCAGTTCCTGTGGTAGTATATCTAGCAACTTAAGTATGAACTGGATGAAGCACAAACTTTATTTTATTTTTTTTTCAAAATCTACCATGTTAGTTTCATTTGATGACTTCTAGCTCTCATACTAGAAAAATGATCCCTTCTCCCCTTATTTCACTCCCACTTTTACAGACCTCTATCTTACCCTCGCTCGCTCTCTGCTCAACTCCAGCAATCTTTTCTCTAGTTAGAAAAGTTCTAACATTTAGCTTTCAATGCACTATTACTTCCATTTGTTGTCATAATTTTTATGAAGGTACTGAAAAACATAGGTCTTACCACAGACTACCATAAGACTTCAATACTGATCTTTCTCAACTAGCACACAAAACAAATAAAAAATTACTAGTTTCTTACATTTTAAACAGCTTTTTTTCCAAATGACCCATGGCAGCATAATTTTCCCACTGAGGAACTCTGCTAGAATTTTTTTTTTTGAGAATCCAAGTATGTTTTATCATCTTGACAGCCTCTTCTTGCATATTCATTAATCCTTTTAGAACATCCTCCTACAAGAAGCAGTATTGACTCTTCCCCAGTACGTCATATTTACCTAATGTCCATTAGCAACATTCTTTCTACTTATTTGTGAAATACAGAACGAGACTTCCAGGTCTGTAGTTCTCTGAACACCCTCAAGGATCCTTTTTGAGCATCATATTTGCCACCATTTCACTGACATCAATAGAGTTTTAAGCAGGAGGTTACATCTTTGCATTAACTGTTCAGCTATTTCATACCTGACTTCTCTTTAAAACAGAATGTCACCGTGCCCTTGGGATTCATCTTGCCAATTTCTCTTGTACTTTCTTTTACTAACATTCTTGCATAGCTTTCTATTTAAGCTCCCAGCTATGCAGGAACATCCAGAGGAAGTACAGAGGACCACTGTGGCACAGTCCTCTTCTCTCAGAGGTTCTCCACACCTGCCCACAGCTGACTTGAAGGGGTCTGGTCTCAGAGATTAAAGGAAGCGCAGGACTCCTCTATATCTACTCACTAAACATGAAGAGACTAATTCCTCCTTACCCTTCTCCATGTCCTTGCTACTACTTCTGATCTTTTCTTTTGGTGGTGTTTACAGGAGCTACAGGTCATTAGAAAATTATCTGAAGGCAAGGGACTGCTGGCTTGGCCATGGAAATGCTACCAAGTAACACAGGCAAACTCAATCAGTAAAATAAGGATGAGAGACCACACCTTGCACAATTTCAGTGCCTGCACTTCTGAAGTTTGCTCAACTTTCTCTCCCAACTCAAGCAGATTCTTGCCACATTCTTAACGGCTAATTTAAAACAGGTGTGAGAGGAACAGGATCAGTACCCTTAGTCTAAAGGCAGCTGGGAATAGCAGGCGCTGTTGCAGAACACTTTTATCTTAGAATTCTGCTTGCTAAATGTTATTTACAACCTTCTCTGTTATTTATCATTTTATCTCATTATGTATTGTCTAGAGATGCAATTTTCAAAATGGGGTGGGAACACCTTATTTTAGTGGAATTAGATTTAGCATTTAAAACATTCATATAGCAAATCAAACTTTAATGAACTCTTCTGCAGATACTGTTATTTTTGAAAAAGTTTTAATAACTTTTCCTGTAATTAAAAATAGCATACAATATCAGAAGCCAGAAGCAATTAAAAGTAATCAAATTGGGGAAATTGTGTAGGAAGTACAAAAAAGATCTGTAGATATTTTGTTAAATGCTTATTATCAGTTGAAGTACTGTTTGCTTCACAAAACAGAACAATGCTTACCATTAAAACACAAAAACATTTCTACTAAGTTCTTTGCCTGATTTTCTTCTTTCATAAAATGCACTCCATGTGAAACAAGTCTTCAAAAAAACAAGGCCTAGAAAACCCTACTACTCAGGGTGCCTTTGAGGATATTTAATTAAAATCTAATCCTGCATTCATTAAGGCTCACATAAATTAAGCTGTCATTCATAAGATTTATGGATTCTCATTTGCATATTGCATACAATTCATCAATTACTCAAGTATGAAAGGAGCACATTTCCCTTGGAGCTGCATGCTACCCTGCCAACATTTGAAATGAGGGAAAGAGCAAGACTGTCAGGCATTCACACAAACTTTCTTCCAAATGTCTGCTCCTTGATTAATCTAATTTTCTAGCTATTCCTTACAAGATACAACAACAGCCCTTCTGCAAATTTCTATTATTTCTCCTGTCTTCATCATAAAATCTTCTTGTCTTTTACTAATACTTCATGTCTGACTGGTTATTATTTGTTTGCTAATGATATGGCATGAATGTTTTCTTTATATAAATGCATAATGCACACATCGGAGTTAAAATAAAAAGATTAGTATTTTTAGGTTCTGATTTTTCTGTTTAACATCACTAATTTGCTTAGCTGAGCTTAATAAAGAACCTAAGCAATGAGAAAAAAACACCGAATTATAAATCTACCATTTAAAACAGCCATCAGTATTAAGTAAGAATATTTCTCGTAGAGTGTAATGGTAATGTGCACATAATTAAACCATTAAAATTTAACTTTAAAATATAATTAAGAAGAGATAACAAATGTTTAATGTGAAAAATCAGCTTATTCGCAGATGCTGCAGTGTGTACCTGACTGTACTTCTGAAAGTTGTAGGCAAAGTAGGGATACAGGTTAGTTTGTTTTTGTTGCACATAAAACATGCTGTGTTAATTCAATTGTCTTCTCTAGGGAGTTAATCTTAATTTCGGTGGCACAACTAGGAAGTAGCAGTCTTTGCTCGCCCAGTCTCTGGATACCTTCCAATATGCACGTGATCAGGTGCTGAATTTAATGCACAACACTCATTCATGTCTAAGAGTTTCTAAATTAAAATATATGAATGTATCAGCACTGTCTAAAGCAACTCTGAAGATTTTCTCTAAATCCATTGGCTCATTTTATATTGTTAATTACCTAGTAAAAAAGTAGCATAAAAATCCCAAAATAAAGTTGCCTTTTTCTCAAAAAAATGTTGTTTAACAAATAGAGGGACTATAAGCTATGACATAACAAAAAAACAATACCAAACATGTCTGAACTTCTTAGAGAGATCATGTAATAGTTTGTAGTGCTACCTCGCAGACCAAGTTAACAGATTTTTATTTTTTTTTTTTTTAATTTCAGTTTTAAAAGTACTGGGGTCTTTAAATAAGTGTAATATAAACCAAAAGAATCTCAGAGCAGATGGTGAGCAAATTAGAAATAAATACTTCAAATATTAGTGATCTAAGGTTTTATTGTTCAAATGTGTTCAGCACCAAGTCTAGCTTAAAAGTCATATGCTGCCTCTTGCCACAGAGGGACTGTTGAACATTTGGACTGGATTACTGAGTGGCAAACAAATATTTTTTTCTGTTTTCTCCTCCCCCAAATCTGTTTAAAAATGAAGAGAGAATTCATTCTAAACATAATTGCTAACATAATCCCATGCGAATAAAGTTAACTAACCCTGGAAAAATAAACATATGACTAACTTTAATCAGAGAAATGAAGTCATCATTATGCTTGGTTTACAAAATAAGATTTTCATTGTCAAAGATAACAGGGAGTTTTTTTCTGTTGTTTTGGTTTGTTTATTTTGAGTTAGCTGTTCTACTGTAGACTGTTTAGGTCCATCCCTGAATAACTACCACATTTATTGTCTGTCTTTTTAACTGTTGCATTCTCTGAGTTTCAAATTTCTCAGCATGAGCTGTCTGCTTAATTCCATCCAAGTAGTGTGTAATGAGAAAAGAATTTTCCCTGTCTACACTAATATAGCTTATTTTATTTCCTGAACCCAAACCACCTGTTCAGATTTTCTATTTAAAGCTCTGTAAGGCAATTGACTATCTTGGGACATTTGTGCTGAAATGAAAGGCAGTCAGAATAAAGCTGCAACTTCTTCAAACCCACTCCAACAAAAAGCATCACCTATGGAGCAGCTTCTTGGCTTCAGGGTCAGGTGGAGTACACTTCATAAAATCCTCAACAGATCTTACACATGATTTTTTTATTTATGTGAAATCTACTGAAAATATTTATAAATTTAATTCTGCAAGAGATTCTGAGATAAAAAGCAATAAACTACTACACAGTAATAAATTACTCTATCAACTTTGTCTGAGTCTGAAAGTATAAATCACCTTATTACAGCATTTTTGTGATTAGTCTACTATAAGCACCTATCTCAGTGATAAGGAATAGTTCATCTGAAAAACTACATTCCAAAGAGATATAAAAGACAAGCAAAAGTGTTCTGGAGCAAACACAATTCTACACTTAATACTGGACTTTGCCTACCACTACAAAACAGATCATCTTCCAAAATCTCTTTGAATTTTTACATTTCACATCATTGCAGATCAAATGCAGTTTGAATTCAGTGGAATGAGGGCAAGGAAATAAAAAGAAAGTTATTAAATATTATTCCGTACTCTTTGTTTTTCAAACTTGCTGCATTATACTTGTCAACACTTTCACTTTGTCATTTAAATGTACACCTCAAAAATACATGAATTTTGAATTGAGGAAAAGCCTCATTCAGTTTTTCTTGGATATTTGGACAAGAGGAACCAAGATGCACAAGCTCTTGTATGCACAAGATCAGCCTAAATACTTCCATGATTAAATTAAAGATTTGTAAAACCTATCAGAAACAAGGCTTATGTCTCTGAAGACATAAGAGGGGGAAGGTTAATCTTCCTATAAACAGTATGAATCAAGAAACAGAGCAATAAAATACCTGTAGGGATATGTGGTTACAAAAAAGGTTTGAAAACAAATAAGTTATATTGCTTTGTGTCTCTTTGGCCTACTTAACTGATAAGTTTATCCACCCCGTTTCCCTTCTCTCCCATTTTTCCATAAATATGAGGGAAAGAGGCTGGATGCAAGTAAACACAACATTAAAGTATACAGAAAAGGAAAAATTATTCCTCTTGAACCACCCAGAGAGAGGTACAAAAAAGCACAGATCATTTTCTCATGTTACATATAAAGGTACTAGATCTAGGATATATAGGCAACTTGACTGCTAATATTACAAAAAATGCTTTCCCTTTCTCCATTCCTGTTAATTATTTTCAAATCTGTGTAGATATAACACCTTCTTCCTTCCTTTTCATTAGCTCATGAATGTCTGCAAGACAGAAGTTCTGGTCTGATAATACCTGCTGAAGCAAAAAAACCCTCCCGTGCATGCCAACCCAGTGCCAGTGAGATTTAAATGCTGGAGCTGGTTCAAACACCTATGAAATTTTTAGATAAAATCTTTACTAAAACAAGTTAGAATTGAAAATGGATTTTGTGGGAGTTCCTGCAACCTTACTAAACATTATCATTTCCTTGCCAAAACTTTACATGCTTTAAATAGTCACAGAGTGACATCTTAAATAAAATTAAAAATACAAGTTGAATGTCTCCATACACTCACATGAACCCAAAATTTTATCTCTCACAAGAAGAGCCATTTCATCTGTATTTTTTAGTTATTCTTCAATGTAGCTTCAATCAGCTGTAAAAAGGCATAATTTAAAATAACTCAAGACTATCTTTTTGAAGTACTAGATTCCAAATGAAAAATAAATTATGATCCGGAATTCATAGTAAACATAAAAAAAAATAATATGGGCTTAAATGTCTTTGTAGCTTAAAGAGCCCAAGACTGTCTAGATGCATCTTACATGAGAAGAATTTACTTTTTTTTTTTAATGCACTCTGGGAAAGTGCTAAATCATTGACACCTCCACCTCAGGACCTTCTCTTTTTTCTCTTCACAGACATTCTTACTGTCCTTACGCTGCTGGAGCTTTAGCTAAATGGAAACGGAACAGGAAATCAAACTACATAATGACATTAATTCTTTGGAGTTTTTTCAAGTAAACAAGATTCACTCATTAACACACTTATCATAATCAAATGATGGAGTTTCATTGAAAATGGTGAGGAGATTTAAAACAAGAAAGGAGACAATGGTAATGAAAGGTGATTTTTTTTTGGTAGATAAATGAACCATCCAGTTTATAGTTTATATACATAAACACAGGTAATTTTGAACATAGACTTTAGGTAAGTGGGCTACTGGGGTAAAGAAAGCTTGCTATTATGTCAAATTGTCTTTAGTGATGGTTACTTTTGCAAAGAATGAGAAAATTACATTTTATTTGATTCTTTAAAGAGTAACATGTAACATCAAATTATGTTGCATATACTACATAGATACTCAGATATTTATGCACCACAACTATATCCACATATCCTAACTGATCCTACTAATCTGTTACTAATAGATTGAAGTACCAATTCGTATCACACTTAGTAAAATCAGTTTCCTTCCAAAAAAAGCTTCCTTATATTGATCCCTTTCTTTCCTGTCAAGCATTACCTAAACTCACCTAAGGCCTTGCTTGCAGCTGCAGAAATGGTAAGCTGTATTAAATTGGAAATTAAATCAATGCTGCTGCATGTCATTTTACAATACATGGGCACATGCAAGTGCTTTGTTTGTGCATTCATGCAATGTGATATGACACGCACTGTGGTAGCATGTTATGTGTTTATTACTACTGCTAAAATAACAAGCCTTAAGCAGAGTGCCTGGAAACATCCAAAAGTTTTGAAAAGACAAACTACTTCCTTCTCTGTTTTCCTAAAACCACAGCAGTTAAACAGAATGTGGAAAACTTTGGTACCAGTGACTCATAGGAGGCCCTAGAAGCCTAGAGCAGTTGTAATCCTCATTACCAAGCATGGCAGATACCAATTCATACCTATACTAAAGTTCTGGGAAGCTTTCCCTCTTCTGTTATTTCAAACACTAAAATGTTAGCTTTGGGTTATTGATGACTGCTTCAATTTTAAAATCACAACTGAGGTTATGACATATACATCATCCACAGAGAAAACTTCTTTGTTGGGTGACAGTCTAACATGGTATGTTATATAGTGCTGAAGGTTTTATCACACATACCTATGGAATGTCAACAATTACCACACTCTCTAAGTGGAAGCTGTCTATCGCCAATGAAATCTTAACAAGCAAAGACATAAGAAACATGAGGGGCCCAAGAAATCCCAAAGAGCATTAAACTGTATCCTCTTGGATATCTCTACAGATATGTCCTACAAAGAACAGACAAATGAACTATTTAAACCTCGGAATTCTTTATGCATAAATCAGAACTGAGCACAGCAACAGCAACCACCAAAAGCAACAGTCACAAATATTTGAATGAATTTAGCTATAAAGGATTGAACAAGATCTACAGCGTAGTTATTAAACTGAAGTCCCTGTAGGGACTTCGAACATAGCACAACATACAGTGCACAAGAAAAGCAATTTCATAAAAGAAGTATCTCGAACATAACATTTTGAAAGAGATGCTGTGAGCAAAATCTAATACAGACATTTTCTATTCACCACCTTGAATTTTCCCATTCATCTACACATCCCCCACAGATCTACAGATCTACAGACTTTCCACTGCTGGCTTCACTCTGTCAAATATCTTTTCACTTACAGCTTTCAACCTGTCTCTGTTAAGTCAACCAACTTTCAGAAACACTAATACTAATGTTTAGAATTTTCAGTTCCAGTTTCCATACTTTAAAAGAAAAATGTGGCTTTAAGAGCAAGTCTTAATGTTCCCAATACTTACAGTTTTGGAAACAGCCAAAATACCATGTTACATGGTAGGACAGATAGTATCATAGTGGAGATTCATATTCCTCATGTACACTGAGAGGTGGTGACACACACAGGTGAATTACTTCAGCCAAAAGAAACCACTGAGCAGAACTCACCAAAAGCATTCAAAAACAGCACAGCTCCAGTCAGTGAACCTTGATGGCTTGGTTTCTATGGATGCTATATTTTTCTTTTTCTTTTTTTTTAACTTAAAGCACTCAATGATTTGCTTACACCACGCTTTTTCATTAATTTTGTAAGAGTATTAGGAGGGAGCAAGTAGGGACAAACTAATTCTTCCCACGAGCTGCACAGAAAGGAAGAACACTTGCAGACAACAGAAAAGAAGGCTATGTCTTTTGACTTACTCTGCCACAAAACAGATTTACTTGAAGGGAAGCATTAGTGGTGGCACTGTCTGAGATGTTAAGACTTTGATCATCTGTGGCTGAAGCAACTTAAGGTGTTAATCGTTTTCAAGCTCCTTCAACCATGTGACATAGTCTTCCTTTCCTCTGGCAGAGCTTAGAAAAGGGAACATATAGCCATTTCTATGTGTAAACATACAACTTCTACCTTCACTGGTTATTTAAGTTATTACAATTAATTGGGTTTTGACCCTAAGGGTTCTCCTGAATTGGTGTTGCTGCTACTGCCCCAAGCCTGGAGAGCATTTCAAATCTGTAGTGGGCACCTTGGTGAAGATCAAGTGTATATATGTCATTGCTCACAGAAATTTCATCAATATAGCTCAGTTAAAACTTCTGTTTCTTGTCTAAGATAATCCACCATGAAATAAAATTTCCAGTTACCTACTGAAAAGCAAACACTTCTGCAAAAACAACTGTTCTTCAGATAATGCTTTTCTAAATTAATTCTTCTGAATGAAAGAATGACTGTAATTTTAGGTAATGAAAGGAGAAATGAGTAAGTTTTTGGACTGAGAACCAGAAGGATGCACAAAACAATAAAAATTGCTTAAATCAAAATATGCTAGAAAACTATTAGTTGAAGGACTGTCACATAAAAACCTTATGAATGCTTTAGAACTCCTTGTTTTTCAAAGGTATTTTTATAGTTGTTTAGAAAACAGACAACAGTTAACATGGATAATGCATCAAATATTTGTCTAGCTTCACATTTGCAACATAGAGAAAAAAGTGTAAATGCTTTTTAATAAACATGTATAGTTCATTCACACAGGTCAATAAAAAGATGTTTTATCTTCCCTATTTGTAGACACTTAAAATGCAATGTTGCCATTTGTTTGTCACTCTATGATCTTTTTGTAATCCATGTTAAGAAATAAGTACTTTTATGTCACAATTCACTTATTTTCTACGCCTACCTGAGGATGATATTAATAGCTCCATAGAGTTTCTCTGCTGACTATATGAAGACTCTACATGATGAGCTTACACTGTACACTGCAGAGAATAAGTAAGCTAAGGATCACCCTTGCTCTCCAAAAACTGAATTCACTGATTGCACGTTAGCCTAAAGTGCTGGAATCTGTACTCTGTAGCAGCAAGTAGCCTCTCAGTCTTAAAAATTACTAATTCTTCTTCTGAGGTTGCGAAAGATCCTGAAGTACCATTCCATTAGATATTCCTTTAAATCAGCTTAGAATCTGTTCCAACTTAAATGGAGATGGGGGGAAAAAAAACCTGATACATATTAAATTAAAGGAAATTTAACTTTTTTTTTTTTAAATCAACCTCCAGCTTTTCAAAAGAGCAACAATATCAATTTATATACAGTGAGTACAAATAGCTCGGGAAAAGTTCAATATACAGAGAATACAATAAAAAGGTAAGCAAGTTTATCAGTACTTTTAAAATTATCTGCATCTCTGAATCACTTGCACACCAGGAAAATATGTAACCTTCATCTCAACAGCCTGGTGTATCTTTGCATCTTGGAGAAAATAGAGCAAACACTAGTCTATTTTTGATACGCCTCTGTCAGTAGATCCGGCTCCTGGGAAGCTTAACATCATCTATGCTTCTGTCAGACATGATCAGTTATCAGTTATGCACAGATGTAGACATGCACTCTTCACTTCTGTTTT
>VXBX01000122.1:877921-894323 GCA_013400415.1 Scytalopus superciliaris | reverse complement strand
GGGGAAAAAAAAAAAAAAAAAAAGAATAATAAAAGCTTGGATATCACAAAAGAAATCACAATTATACGTAGTTATTACAAGAAATATCAAGATCAAAACTCCTTGATTAAAAATAATTTCAAGCCTAAAACTTACAACACACTACTTCTTTCAGCCATATCATTTCATGTCACAAAATTGTATTTTTGCTTAAACCCTAACATAGTTTCATAAAGGTATATTTGATAGGTAAGTGACAACACACTGCAAATACTTCAGAGAACTGTAAGACATTAAACCTTTAAAATGTCAATAGCCTTAAGGAATCATAGTTTTGCTCCAGTAATCCAGAGACCATACAACACTCTAACTTCTCCCGAGTTTCTTTTTGCCTTTTACTGGTAGAAGGTACTTTCCTCAATAACAACTTTTTAAAATACATATCTGCTAAACCTTTTAGAAGTACATAATGTTGTAAATTGTGATAAGTAATGCCAAACTAATAATAGTGTGTTCTTCACACAGTCTTTTGTTTTAAGCAAGGAGATACAGATTAGATGCTGATTTTAGAAGACTTTGCTGTTAACTTCAGAGTTTCAGTCAAAATCTAACTGAAGATTCTATAATTGCTTAAATAGCAGCTACTTTTACAATTGTCCTCAATTAGGTCCCAATTTAGCAAATCACTTGGCCATATGCTGAGGTCCCACCGGATTTAAGAATATGCATAGAGTTGTGCACATGCATCAGACCTTAGCGGAAATGGGCTTTAACATTAGACATTTTTAAATTATTATTAATTTCTGGAACTTCTGCAGCCTTTTGATTTTTCTTGTATTTCTCCTGAGCTCTTGGGGACTTCAGCTACAATTGCTTCTATTACATATAGGCAAGTAATTCTTTCAAATGGTAAGTTTATTTCTAAATACCAAGGTTTGACCTGAAAGAAGAATTCCAGAATAATTAAATTTGAAAAAAAAAAAAAAAAAAGTAAATCAAGTAAGAATCTGATGGAATTAAACCTAGTACCTACCACCAAACACTTTAAAAGAAGATGAGCAGATCCTTCAATGAACAGGAAATCTTGAACAGAGTGGACAGACTGACTACCTTAGAAAACCAAATAACTGAAACTGTTGTGGTTACCAACCAAATTCAGCTTTTCAAGCAATTTTGTTTTCCTACAGAACTCTGACATTTCTCCTGCAGAAACTATGAAACTTACATGCCATAGGAAAGCTTTTTCTTCCCCCAAGAGGCATGTTCACTTCTCCCTCCTGGGCAGCTGAAATTGCATATATATTTGTCTAGTGATACTGATCCTCTGTGCTGAGACAAGAACTGTCCTTTGGGTCTTGTGGAGCCTGTAGCAACAGGTCTCTCTCATCTGGAGGGCTCATCTTGGCAATATCAACAAACCCTTCCTTCAAAGACCATAATCCCAAATCAGTACAATAAACTACAAGAACAAAAAAATATATTTGGAGTCTTTGTGTTTACCCCTGGGTGCTAAATGATTCACTAGGCACTCAGTCTATATTTCTAAGTATATTTAGGCAAGTGGGTGGAGGGAAAGGAGGGGGGGGAAGACTGGGGTTTGTATGAAAAACCTCTTCCATAAACCATGCCACTGAGAAACAGGATGGTCAAATCCACATTGTGGCACTTACAATACGCACAGAGAGAGTAGATAACAAGGGTAGGTATCGATCTTATGCAGTTCTGAGTACTCCACCTTTAAAGCAGTGTGGTGAAACTACAGAAGATGCAAAGAAAAACAGCAACCAAGAGTCCAAACCACCTGAATGAGGACAGACAAGAGGTCATAAAATTATGAGCAAGGTGGAAACTATCTAACTGGTCCATAATTTTTCACGTGAACTTGAGAGTACCCACTGAAAACATCAGGCAACAGGTTTGGAATAAATGCAGTATTTTTTTTCAGCAACTCCCATGGAAACCAATGCCAGAAGATGTTTTGATAGTCAAACTATAATTTTGCTCACAAAGAGAACAGACAATTCAAATCCAGCTAAGAAAGTCAAGATGTAAGTCAGGCCTGGAAATCTGTAAATCACCTAGTGCCTGAATATAGTGTGTGTAAACATGGGAAGGATCCATATCCGAAGTAGCCTCTACTGGCAAATACCACAGAAAGGGTAATGCATTAGATAAAATCCTGTCCTTCCTTTTATGAGCTGATAAGAGAAGACAGGAAGGAGGTGCTCTGGCAAAAACTTGGTTGCACAAGCAAAGTATGTTTAACTTCCATCCAACATAAATACTGGCTTTTAAAATCAGAAGTTTTCTCTGTGCATGCATGAGGCACTATAAGGACATCAAGAACCAGATTTACTAAATTTAGTAGGCATGCATGTTTCTAGATTTAGCCTGCACAAGGTTAATCTGTACTATTCTATAGTTTAATTTTATATTATCATCTGTTAATTTGATGAATGAGTTAAAGGTTTCTTATTAATATTTTTAACCACAAACTCACATCCAATTATATGTACTTCCTACATCTTCAAATGAAGATGAAGAAACACTATTAAACAAACAGTTCCTTTTTTATTTTTTCCATGCAGAAGTTGAATATATTGGTGCAGCCTATTCTAAAACCAAGACCCATATTTTAAAGAAGGATACTAAAAATCATGACACTACTTATAATGGCACAAATTAAAAACTCTGATACTTTTGGCTGTATAAACAAGAAATTTTCTCCATCAAAAGCAGTCAGGAGAAAAAAAAGTCTTTGTTATGGTATCACATGTAAATGTGAATTTTATTCATTAGCTTCATGATATATTAAAATGGTCTAACATATGCATTTAGAATAATAATGTGTAGAAACATTTAAAATAGATATAATGTGCTTACTTTTTAATAGGAACTGAACTATGTTATTATTTCTGTTAAAATTTTTAAAATACATTAACAATAAAATGAAACCATTCTTTGACACATCCAGGTGCTTCTGAGACTGGCAAAAGAGACCATAATAACACCAGCTGTCACATTCTATTATCAAAATAAGCATTTCTCAAATTATTAAATGTTACATTATCTAGTTCCAGCATCATTGTGTTCCAGTATTTCATATACACTAGCTCCTTGAAAAAACTATGTGGAAATTGTTTATAAAAAAAAATCCAAAGTCACATCTATGTTTCTAAAATATACGTGTTTGGTTTTGTTCAAGACAGCCTTTTCACAGGTGGTATAAAACTGAGCTCAAAAGATCTCTCATTGAACTTCCAGAATTATATTGACAGTAATCATGTCACTATCAATATTCAAGGGGGAAGTAAAGGAGAGCAGAACTCAACTAAATTAATTTGCAGTTTCTTTCCTCTAAAAACAATACAAACAAAAAAAAGGACCAAAACCAAAACAACAAGCTATAAAAAAATTCAATAGAGAACTTTTTCTGTACAGTTAATTAGAGACAAAAATTCATATATTTTTAAAATAGTTGTAACTGTTCATGTATCATACTGGATTTTTGAAAACAGGAGAGGCTTATGTCTAGATCCTAAAGAGGTATCTTCAAATGCGGAACACAGCTGATCCTCCACCAGACCAGTGATAGATAGTTTAATTCATCATAACACTATGCTCATTCCATTAATTTTTCTTCCGTGGCAGCCTAGGGCAACTGTTCACTTCATTGATACCAGGATTGGCATAATTACTAAAAAAACCAATATGGACTGATCCTTGGTTTGCTTTGTTTCACAAAATGTTAAGTCATTCTGAGAGGGGGGTGGGGGGCTGGGGAAGAAACATACTTTCATAAAAACAATGCAAGTATTTCACTTTGATGTTCATAAATGTTTGTCTATGTGAGTTGTATCTATACTGGCAATCAAAATTAAACCAGAAAATAGCATAATGGACATGGATTTTATTACTTTAATTTGATCACAGACCAAATAATGAAGGAAAGGCAGATAAAATTGACTAACTTAATATTTATGGGAACTTGAACTACTGAAGAGATTAGTACTTTTACCCAGTTAAGCTTCCAACTGTCAGCTGTCATTACAGGACCTGACAGAAAAAGCAAATGATACCAACGTTGAACTTGTAACATGAGCGCTGGACCCTTTTACTGAGAAACAAAACACGCAAGTTAAACCAGAAAAAAGCATTGCTTCCTGGCTTTACATTAAGGACAAATCAATGTCCTGGTCCAGCCACAATAAATTACCTTTTTCCAGGATAGATCTGCTTGGTTTTCTCTGTATGAAATGTCAGTGGAAGGTATTAACAAATGTCAGTGGAAAGCAAAAAGACTCAGTCAGCAGAGATTTTTGCAAAGACCCCAAACCACTTCCACTCCCTTACAGATCATACCCCAAAAACTCACAGAACAGCTCTGAAGTTCCACACCAGTCCACTGCTACTACTGGTAGGTGGGGTGCCCACAGTACTACCAGTTTGAACCCACATCTTCTATTTCCAGTAGAAATGCATAATTGTGGTAATTTTCAGCCAACAAGGACTTAAAATTTAAGGTGGTAAAGCAGTTATGATTCTCAACAAAGAAATAGGTAATGAATATAGAGGGTCAGAATCAGACTGTTAGCCAGCTGAGAAAAAATACTGATGCTCATATATATGACCTTTTTAAAAAAAAAAATGCTCAAAATTGGACATTTGGTTCCAATAAAGAACTGGCAGCCAAGCAAAAACTTGCAGCTACTTTTTCAGCATGGGAAGACCAACTTAATACAATACCGTAATTTTGTGCTTGTTGAATTATATTTTATATACATACATATTATAAAAAGGAGCTAAGTATAAACAAAAAATGTATGCATTGCTCCTGTCAGTGAAAGCTCCAAAAGATTACAGATGCTTTCTTGGGGACAGGATAACCTCCTCCTATGCTGAGAAAAATCTTATGCCTGAGAAAACAGATTAGTGATTAGGATTTTGCAAGGGCTTCTTATTGTGAAAAGAACATGTTTCAACTATACCGCAAGTGCATGCGTGTATGCATACAAACATGCCACTTAAAGAAAGACTTGTTTTCATAGTGATTAAATAATCTAATATGTAAACTCATACACTCAAAAAACCACTCAACAGCAACTTTTGAAACTTTATCTAACATTAGAAAGCAGTCTTACAAGACATCTTTTCACAAAAGATTACATATCTCTAGACTATAGTAGGCCTGAGCAAACAATTTGGGAGCACCTGTATGATGAATGTTCATTAAGAAAGTTTCCATTTCAGTGTACCATGATTTCTGTCATAAGCCCAGAGAGAAATATTTGTTATAATGCTTCTACCTGTACCAGACTGAGGGGAGGCATGCTCACTCTCTAACCAGCCATTTTCTGAAGCATTTTTATTTCCTCCCTTTCAATCTGGACTACAACTTTTGCATTTGTTACTCTGTTTTCACATAATCTTGCATTATATGCAATCCAAAAGTAAAGGATCTAGTAAGTCACAGTCTTGCTAAACCTGTAGACCTGTTATACTAATTTCCATGTGACCGCTCAGTTCTAGGCAGGATTTTGACCACCTCATATATTCCCAAACAAAAACAGAACAAAAAAATGTCTGACACCTTACAACATACTTGCTGTTTCCCTAGGCTCTCCTGCTTTAAATCAGATGAATACATAAGTACTCTGAAGTTCATCTCTCCCTGGGCTGTGAGCTGGTGGTAAGTCTGGGAGACATCCATGCTACAGCACATTATTTAGTGTTGTGTAGCAGAGGGATGGGGCATGGCTTCTTTATGTGAAGGCCTAAAGTGTTGTATCACACCACAGCATTGTGCAACTGTTTCCAGAAGTTTGTAACTCATCTCTACCCCTCTTGGTAAGAGAGTTATATGAAACAAAATGCTGTAAAATGTGATAGCAGTCAGGAGGTTAGTCAAATGTTTTCTTCTGATTAATAAGAATATTACATTTCTGTAACACTGCTTTTGGGGAAATGGCTGAAATTAGTTTTGGTAGGAGGAAGTCATAAAATGATCATAAAACTGTGAGCACTTATTCTGGGACAAACTTTGTGTGATTTATAGAGAATTCCACATCCAACACAAGAAATTAGAAGAGAAATTCAAGTTTCTCTATGAGTGCCTGTGACTTTTCTGTAAAAGTCTGAGGATTAGATAAATAAAAAGTCAAAGTAACATTAAAAGGAAACATTAAATTTGTACGTTTGGGGAGCTACATATTTCTCCTCCTAAAAGGGAGAGAAGGGCAGGCTGGCTATAATCAGATATTAATGAGCAAACAATGACTGTTACAAGAACTTCACCCTCACTCTGCAAAGCCCCAGTATGCGCGTTAGTCTAATTTTGGCAATGACAAAGTGAAAGCAGCCTCTCGGAACAGAATTTGATGCCACCAGGCTATGAAGCTGGACTCAGACAAGTCTTCATCAACAGCCTTTTCCGTGTCACACAACAGCTTCCATACACATTCCTCAAGGACAGCCAGTGAGAAACTTAAAATATTTCATAGTGTCTTATGTAAGGAAGTCAAGAATTCACATAATACCGCCTTTTTTTATTTCTGTCTTGGCCTCCACCTCCTGCTTCCCTCCATTGTAATCACGTAATTTTTAATGTACATCTTGTTTGCAGAAAAAAAAGTTCACTACATGACGAGGCAAACTCACTTAAAAAGATACAAAAAGAAGTTTTCTATTGTTTGGATTTGGATTGTTGAGCCTTTTTGTTTTGCATTAATGGTCAAATAAATCAAAAGATGACACTGTACAATGTAAAAGTACAATCATGAATAGCTGTTTACATGGATTTTAAATATTTTGGTAATGTGCGGTGTGCAAATTACCAAGATATGAAGAGAAGTTCTGATTTACATTGTGCAAGAATGAGGTTCATACACTATTTATCCTATGTTTATTTTTACTAATCCAAATTATAATAATAAAAGAACGGCAATACGTGGTCACATAATTAGCTCTCATAATAATTAGAAGGGGGAAAAAGCCCTTACTGAGGCAAACACGCATTTCTGTGCAATTTAAACAGGAAGTCCTCGATGATTAACATTAATTGAGAAAAGGCTTTTCTAGCAAAGAAAAAAAATCCTGTGTGAAACATTAAACAAACTTATCTGATATTTATGGGTTTTTTCTTTAATAATTAATGAAATGTAAATAGTCAAGGGAGTCTAGAGTTTTGCTTTGTAACTAGCTACTATTATAAATGGCAGTCAGATGTTTACAGAATACCCAGAACCCTTTTGTGTGGAAGGAGGTTACAAATCTGCCCCCTTTCCCTGTTCAAAGTCAAAAATAATGGTGCCTGATCCCCAGAGCATTCATTGCAAGAACTGTTTGCATATTCAGTTATTGTTTCTGCTGCGTCAGTCATCTGCTGAAGTTCACTCTAATGTGGCCCTGATCAATTCTGCCAGCTGTGCTTAAGTGCTGTTTACTATAATAACATCACACTGCATTCTTATTTGGCAACAACAGCTATGACAGCACCTAAATGCATTGAGAAGCCAAGATTTTATCATGTACACAGATCAAATTGGAATTGTTTATGGAGGCCAGTGTTGTTCTATTTCTGTCCTTTCTAGTGAATACCAATACCACAATAATGGCTTTGCCAAAAGCATTACTACTCTGCCCTTTCTAATAAGTGAAGGTCTTGTTGATCTAAATACTCTATAGGACATGGAAATGATTTCATTATGGCAGTATGCACATTTGCACTGGATAAGAGAGAGAACTTAGAAGATGGGCAGATTAGCTAAAGAGATAAAAACTGGTATCACCCAAGGAAGGAGATAAACACTTTGTAAATATACTTGGTAATATTCAATATATTTGGTGAGATTCAAAAACAAAATAATGCAATTATCCAGTGTTTAAAAGGTAAAGAAATTTAAAAAAAAAATCCCAAATCAGAGTAATTGAATAACAACAGAAACACTTGGTATGGCACAAAGGTCTCCAAACACATTTGCAACATTTCAAAGTAGTTTCACATATTTTTCCCAATATGCCCAACAGTTCGCTTGGCCATATGTTAAGTAAATCAAATGTCTTCAATATACAGGCATGGTTGAAAAAGCCATAAAGAATGAACCTGATCCTCCTTCTCCTGAAATCAGTTATAAATACAGCAATAGAATCTTGTCCTGGGAGTTATTTTTTACACTGCGATAACACCCCACAGTATGCTAGATGTTTTCCAAACACAGATGAAGACACATTTCCGGACAGCGTACATATAAAAAGACAATAACAGATGAAGCATGGGAGGGGGGGAAAAGAATAAGATATCGGCAAAAAGGTTGTAATACAGAGAAGCATTGGTCTTATTAGCCTCACTATTTTTATTTTGAAAGACAGTTGCTTTTCCATTATCTTTAAGGTTTATAGTGCTGAGCTCCCCTCAGTTTTTTCTCCTACAATTCGATCATTCTTTTTTCTTCCCACACCAGCTTCCAGCTGCTGCTGAACTGTCATTTCTTCTTCTCACAGCCAGTATATGGTTCTTCCCTTCCCATAAAGACAGATCAATTTTCAAACAGACCACTGAAAATTACAGAGGTTCTGGGGAACCACAAACATGCAGTCATTGGATTGAAGGAAATTTCAAAGGAGGAATACTGGATTTTGAAGACTGACCAGAAGTGGCCTTTAGTAGGTATGGAGAGTTTAAAGACAGTTCTAGGAGATAGTTGCTGAAAACTATAAATATGGGAGATGGCAGGATGAAAGATGCTGGACATGATGTGGCAATGTGTGTTTGCAGTCCAAAAAGCCAACTGTATCCTGGGCTGCACCAAGGGAAGCACGGCCAGCAGGTCAAGAGGGGTGATTCTATTCCTGTATTCCTGTACACCACTCTCTTTAGAGAACCCACCTGTGTCCTGGTCTGGAGCTCTCAATATAAGAAAGACATGAACCTGTTGCAGTGAGTCTAGAGGGGGGGCCCACAAAGATGATCAAAGTGACAGAACATCACTCCTATGAAGATAGGCTGAGATAGTTGGGCATGTTCAGCCTGAAGAAGGGAAGGCTCTGGAGAAATGTAGTGCAGCCTTCCAGTACTTGGGACACACTTCTTAGCAGGGCCTGTTGCTGTGGGCCTATCAAGGGTAATGATTTTCAACTAAAAGATTTAGAATAGATATAAGGGAGAAGTTTTTTACAAGGACGGTGGTAAAACACTGGAACAGGTTGCCCAGAGAGGTGGTTGATGCCCCATCCCTGGTCGGGTTGGACAGGGCTCCAAGCAACTCGATCTGGTTGAAGATGTCACTGTTCATCGCAAAGGGCTTGAACTAGATAGTGTCTCTGATAGTGTCTTCTAATTCAAACTATTCTTTGATTGTATGATTCCATGATATCTAGAAATATGGAGCTAAGGGCAATTAGGTAGGACCCTGAAAGGCATTTCAAAAAAGTTCAGCTTGATATATTGGGAGAGGTGGGGTTCAAAGACTAGTGTGACCACATCAGACACCCATATTCTGAAAAGCCTAAAACACATTACAGAGCAGACTTCCTGCAAGCACTTTTCCACACTGAGGCAAAAATTCCCTCAGCTATACAGAAGCGCAGAAAATGAAAACATTTCTCTCCCCAATGGCTGCATAGCAGACATTTCAAGAGAATATAAAAAAAAAAAAAATCCTACACACATTCAATGGGAAAAAAAAATAGAAGAGTTCACAGAAGCCCAACTGGTGATTCATCCAACTCTACATCCATTGAAGCAGCTGAGCCATTTAAATCAATAAAGCCACACATGAAAGTCACATAATCTCAAGTGTCGCTCAGTCATAGGTGACTGGCCTGAAGGCATGCACCTTCAGCCCTAAATTTCATTTCCTTTGGGGGATTTAACATAAATTTTGGCTTAGCTGTGCAAACTTAAAGAACCATTTTTTTAATGAGGGAAAAAGGAGCAAATAAATTAGTAAGTAATAGCAATGTGCTTTCAGTTCTATGCCTTCCGTTAACTTCTGTCAAGTTGTTGGACTTCTTAGGAATATTACACAGAATATGGATAAATCTTAATATGCATTCATGTCATACTTTCTAGCAGCACAGAAGGCTCCTTCTGAGCAACTGTAGAGCATGCTGTAGCTGTGTATTAAAAAGTACTACACATTTGGTTATTACAGAGCCATAATAAAGTCAGTTTTCCACTGATATCAAAACACAGTATAAATTCTTATTAAAATATGAAAGCAACAATGCCTGTTTAAATCCAGTAACACATAATTTTATAGCTCTTAGAACTGCAACATTGACAAAGGCATTTAAAATTTTCTTTCTTAAAATGTTTGAATATAAAAAATTAAAACACTTCACGTAGTTATGAAGAGTTTTCTGACCAATTCTGAAAATACTTCCAGTTCCCAGTGTAGCTGATTGGAGTCATGAGTCCTCAGAGAGTCATGAGATGTCCTTGGCACCTGTAATTTCGATGCTTTTTCCTCATTCTCTTCGTAACTTTTAAAATCAGCAAATGACAATTTAATCGCTCTTCTGCTAATCTCTTATACACTAAATTTAAATTGGGGGTGATTATTTAAAGTGTATGTATAAATTACAGAAGTCAAGAAGTTGTAACTGCAGAGCAGACCCTTAATTTGGCTGGGTTAAACAGTTAGATTGTTGCTTATATGTATAAATAAATCCCCCTTTCATCATGGCCTTACAGAAAACATGACATCCTTCTAAATTCATCATCAGGTTGCCAGGCAGACTCCAAAACAAAAATAATTCATTCAAACTGTTTAATCTACTCAGTGCAGATTGACAGTATCTTTATATATTTTTGAAAGCTCTTTTAACATTAGCTGATACTTTAGTGTGGGAAGAAACTAAAAGCTTTCTACATATAAAAGTTCATCGTTTACCTTCTCACAGCTATCAGATAAAAGCATAAGGGCAATGAAGCCACAGCTCTCAGATATATTACTCCCAAAGGACAGAACCCAAATGCATAAGCATCCGTAAAGGCAGCAGGTGTGAGCTCTGACTACAGAACAAATGTTATACAAGAGAAAGATGCCTGAGAAGAGGTAACCAAGCCTATCAATATGCCTGTGCCTAGGATAGGAGGCTTCTGTGCCTCTGAGGAAGTGAAATGGCTCTCACTAGATGTAAATAAATAAATAAGTGAGAACAGTACTTCAGATGTTTTAGTGAACTTTCTTATGAATGGATTGCAACACACAATGACAGAACTCCCTCAATTCCGCTTTTCAATAACTCCAAGGCACTAGGGATGTGACAGCATGATGAATACCACAACAGACAGCTCCAATATGGTACCATTTTACCAGATCAATATCTCACTGCAATATAAGAAAAAAAGAAGCTGATATTAGTCTACACAGTGTATTACAGATGAGGTACATTTCTTCTTACTGCACTCATGCTGAACCAAAGTAATAATTCATAGATGCCTTTAAAAGGTTTGCACACTACAAGCACGTGCAAAAAAACGCTAATCTTAGCTTCAACATCTGTTTGAACATGCAATAGCTTAAAGCCGTAAGTACGTAGGATTCTATGTATGTATCTATTAATCTACCTATGTGTACCACAAACACAATGACAAACATATCTGGAGACAGAGAAGTAACAGGATTTATGTATGCTGCGCCGTTCCTTCAGGAATAGCTTTCTTCAAGAACAGATTACTTTACATATCAATCAAACATTTCTAAGCAAGTCAGTGTCCCCCTCTCTCCCCTTCTTCTATGAGGACATAGGAACATTTTTTACTGAAGCTACAGCAGGTACCATTTTAAAAGTCTTCATTTGCCAACAGCAATCACATGGTTTGGGGTTTTTTTCCCTCTGTACTTCAAATAGGAAATGAGTGGGAGATCTCAGTTACTGCGGTGTGATAAGTCCTTGCAAATTTAACCTTTTTATAGCAGCTACTGTAGCTTTCAAAATAGAAAGCAAAGAGGATGCCTTGGCAAAAATAATATATTTAAGGCTAGCAGAAAGAAACTGTAAAATAGACGTTATCAGATATGTGTTTGCTTTCCATCTTCACCAGTATTCTCAGAAGAAAACTAATGGGGGAAAATAAATTCTCTCATCTGAATAATAATATTGGACTTTATTCTACTCTGATAATGCCATAAATGTCTGTCTTGAACATAACGTAATGGGCACAGCTGGACAGGTAAAATAATGTAGCTATTTTACCTCTGACAAAGTGAAAGATAACACAAACGATCAAACGAATTAGTTATGTTGTTCAACAGATGCCTTTAATTTCTTTTGACTGTTCTCCTTTCCAATATAAACTATAAAAGTAAAATTTAGACTAGTTTAAACTTCTGGTACATTCAAGAATACCTATAAATTATGTGGCATTTTATGTATTTTCTTCTCTTTCTCTCTCATTTCCATTTGGCTTATTTTTTGCAAAGATAACACTGCTTAAAGATACAGTGTGTGGAAATTACCATGTAATGTAAAATTAATTTTTTTAATTAATGATGTATATAGTTAATATCACATCATTCCTAATGTGCAGTTAAAAGGACTTTGTGAAAATTAACTGTCGTATGGCAGGTTGAAAGACAAAATTTTATTACAGCAAGAAAAAACAGAGCCAAACTGGCTTACAGATACATAACTACATACTGCAGACCATGACTAGAGCAATAATGGTAACAAACAGTACCAAAAGCCAGAATTCCCTACAGGAAGCTATCACAAATGTAACTTCTTGTATGAAATTAGATCAAATCTAGATGGACTGAGATGTCTGTAGTTCAGAACGAAACAAAAATTTGAGTTTTAGGACTTACATCTTTCAGCTGTCTCTCCAGGACAGGGGGATACAAATTGTAACAGAAGTTCCTGCAAGTGAGTTTCATAGAAAAGGATTCGAAAACCCAGGAAGAAAAACTATAAGAAAATCACAACAGAACTCATATGCAAAAAACCCCACCACATCAAAATTACTTCTCAGGCTTTATTCTGGCCTCTGTTGATAGGACTCAAAGTACATAAGTTACCTACTAAGCAACAGACATGAAGGCAATGACCTATTTCCAGCCCCAATCCCTCTTTCATTAACCTTCTGGGTGTACAAATGAGGGGATGATGATGAATTGGACACCCAGATTCTCAAACTCTGCATATACTTTGTGCATGCATTACTTAAAGAGGAAGAAACACCAATTTCATGTTTTAAGAGGGAAGCTTTAAATAGGTATGAAACGTCAGACGAAAGAAATAATCAACAGAATGTATAAAGTAACAGGATTTGAACTCACATTAAAAAATAAACCACACATGAATATAATCAGAAAGTATATCAAAGGGTAAATATACTGTCACTGAAAGACAGAATATTTAATGACATACGAACAACCACCTGATATCATACCAATTTGTCAGACTGGGCTAGCAAGCTTCAAGTCATTCACTCACTTTTTCCATTCATGCTTTTATTAGCAGCATCCAAGAAATCTGGCCCATAAAAAAGAGTGAAAGTTACCATCAAGTGCATTTACCAGACTACCTAAAATTTTACCTTTCTAATTTGCAATAGAAAATCCGTGCATATTTCAAGGCAATGACACCCATCAACAGGACTGAAGCCCAAATCATATAGTTGCTCCTTCTGTTTTGCAGTACGGCCTTGCCCAGATCTTGGGTGCTGCTTAAAGAGCACTGTTCTTGTCCCAAAGAGGAAAGATGATAGGGCTGACATACAGAAGATGTAAGACAATCAATCAACCTGCTACACTATACATGCATATAAATTGGTATAAGTATGTCCACTGAAGACTGCTCAAAGTTACATTCACGCACAGGCATGTGTTGAGAATTAAGTCACGAAATACTGTACAGTGAGGAAGGGACAATACCGTAGCTCTGGTACACACTGCATAGTATTACACTGAAATTTATCATTTGTTCAACTTCTAAACTGACAGCGAATGATTACATAATGAAAGAGGGGGGAAACTCATGAAGAACAAGGAACTTTTAATTATGAACTTTTTCCACTTAAACATTCCGAGATCAGATTCAGACACATTCATCTCAAAGACTGAAGAAACCTGGATTGAAGAAAGCCAAGATTGAAGAAAAACATGGAGCAGTATTATTTATCTACACAGTAGCAGAATCCCCCACTGCAAGCCGAGAATTTTGTATTGCATTTAGGAAAATACCTAAGTGCTTAAATGTGAATTGCATTAGTTTTATAGTTTTATGGACCCTGAGGTGCTGTAACAGAACCTTTCTGATTCCATTTCTTTCATTCTATACTGTTCTAAATACCATAAAACCTACTTTGCAAGAAATTATAAGAACTTTCCCACAATCAGTATACAGTGATTAAGTGCAGCATGTGTACTAAGTTAATGTTGATATTTTTAAACAACAGAGACTTGCAAATTCCCTAAAAGACTGATTAGAACATAGTGTCAATTATTAAAAAGGAAAAAATCTTGGATCAATCAGGATTTTGGCCTTATACTATTGGCTATTTAGGTTTCGTACAGCCCTTACAACAACGAGACCTATGACTAGGGCTTTGTGGTGCTCTGATGGCAATGTAATAAATGAGTGAATATAAATGACATATTTGTGAAGCTTAAACAGTTGAAATTCTTAACACAAATGTTCAAAAATTATTTTTCCTAAAATTAACCAATGTCTCTGAAACACCCTGAAATATCATCACGTAATAAAATAATCTGAAAGAAAAAACAGTTTCTTAAATCTTACTTTTTTCCTTAAGTAGCTACAGATTAAAAAATCCACAGGTTATTGGCAACATCAGTATTGGAAGGTAAGCATTGTAAGATCTAAATCCTAAATGAGTAAAAAGACCTAAGATATATCAAAGAAAGAAAAAAAAATCAGAAAAACGGAAGACTCCACCTTTATTTGTAGCAGTAAACACGATATAAGAGTACAGGATCCATTAACTATTATAATTCCTACTAAATACAGCTTTGCTGTGAAGCATCTTTGTGCCTTTATTGATTCCTACAGAGACAGAGGCAGGTTATCTGTATGCCATGGACCAATAAAACATAATCTCTGTAGAACAGTACAGAAAATATTTACGGAACTTGAGCGAATGCAACATCACATAATTGCACATGAAATATATTTTTCAACAAAATATCTAATAAGGCATCCTCATACGGCTCAAATTAAAACATTATTCAGGAGTTCTTTAGTAATACTTAAATCTAAGGTAAAACCCATGAAAGGGTGTGATTCAGAGAAACCATGCCTAGTTCTAGCTTGTTTTAAAACAAGTATTAGCTCTGATAAATGCGAGATTGAGTTTAGCTCAAATGCAACTTCTTTTTTTTTTCTTTTTTTTTTGTTTTAAAAAAAGAGGCTAATTAATTTCTGGGCCTGTGGAAAAGGCGGAAGGCGGAGGGGAGCGCGTTCCGGGGCCGGTGCCGGGCCCCGCTGCGGGCGCTCCTTGCGGCACCCGGGGGCGGCACCGCCGCTCCGCTCCGGCCCGGGCTGCCGAGCGAGGCTTTGTCTCTGTTCCTGGAGCCCTGTTTAAATTCTCACCTTGCTCTGCCCTTGTCATCAAGTCATTCAAGCACAAAGCAGGGAGCACGGGAGTGTTTACTCATTTCCCAAGTCCATTATCTCACACATTAATCACTGGTCTGGAACTTTTGGACAATGCTGAATCTGTTACCTTTTATTTTTACTTTTTTTTCTTTCTGGCTGCCGTACTCTTGGGTCCGATAGTTCACCCGTTCCAAGCTGTACTTACACTGGATGACCTTTACATCTGATTATTTAGCTACTCTTCCTTTTGGTTTGTGGTTTGGTTTTTTTGAGACTCCAAAAATAAACAAGGGCCTTAAGTCGGCAACTATTTTCCATCTTTAAAGTTACAACTTGCTTGAGGAAAACACAAATTTAACTCCTCCAAATCTAAAATCTTAAGAGACTTCAAAATTCCACATAGGAAGTGCAAAGCTACAGGATGTGTCTGTAGAAAGGATTGGAGAGGATTTATTTTTCTTTGAAGCAACTAGGTTTCTTTGGGAAACCTGAAAGAGCACACTTGTGGGTGTTTTGGGTTTTGTTGTGTTTTTTTTTTTTTTTTAATTGTTAATGAAAGAGGCAGTGAAAAGTTATTTCCGAACGCAGGAAGTTTGTTGCTGTAGAAATGCATCTTCTAAAATGGCATGAAGTTTACTTGCAGTAACGACTGGGGGGNGGGAAGGTATGGCAAAAAAGGTGTAAATCTGGACAGCTGGAGGCTCTTAAACTGCACTCGTTAAAAGATTTGTTTGTGAAACACGCATTTTATTGCCTTGTCTGCACGTTATAATGAGGCCCGGACAACTGCAACATTGCCCTTAATGACGGCGGGCCCGGGCCGGCCCGGGCATTGTCCGCCCGCAATTAGCGCGTTCCC
>VXBX01000122.1:852359-877820 GCA_013400415.1 Scytalopus superciliaris | reverse complement strand
ATAAATGAGCAATGTCAATAGTTTAGAAAGAGTTACTTAGAGAACAAAGGGCCCTTATGAGGCACTAGTGAGAAGAAATGGGGAAAAAATGAGTCCTCACAATGTCGGCCTTTTCTCCCCGCGACTTGTTATCAAGCAGCCCGCGCGAGCCCCTCCGATCTGCATGAAAATGCGGTTCGTTCCATTCACTCATTTGCATTAATNGGCCGCCGAGGGGGGGGCCCCTTTCAGCGGGCGTCTATCACGCTGCCATGGGAAAGCGAGAGGCGAGGGATTCTCAGTGGCTCCCGATTTCCCGTATTTGTTCAGCATTAGGCCCACTTATCTCCGGGAGAAAAAGCAACATGTAGAGGGAAAGTGACAGGCAGAAACGCGCTCCCCTCGCCCCTCCATTCTCCCCGCGCTCTGTATTCAAACAAGGGGGCCCTATTACGCTGAAAGCTGCGGATCAGCCTCACTCAATTATCGCCGCTAATCCTTATAGCTCTATAAAGTAAATATTTCATTACAATTTCAAATAAACAGTCACCCAATCTAATGAAGCAAGAACTCAAAGTGGCAATGTCATAGAACTTGTTACCGTCATCAAAGAAAAGGACACAGGCCTGTCTGCTAATAACGCTTAAAAAAAGGTTCTCGGGCAGATTCACGAGAAGGGGCTTTATTATTATTACTCTCTTGAACCTTTTCCTCTTTCCAAGTATTCTTTGATTGTCAAAAACACCTTCGTTTACCTACCAGTTCCTGGGCTTGATCCTGGTACTCACTGGATCAAGCTGAGGTACTGGAAATACCGGCAACCTGCATTAAAATTGAGCATCCCTGACATCTTTCAAGACTAAGGCTTAGTACTTTCATCAACTTAACGCTATTTTAATAAAACTATTACTCTTTTTTTTAAAAAGGAAAATCGTGACGTCTCAAAACATCCCCGCTTTGTTGTACACTTCTTTCTAGTCTCAAACTACTGTTTGTACTGGATGTTTATATGGGAAGGTGCCAACACTTTTAGAATCCCCCAAAAGGGTCAATAAAAATGTAACGGGATATTTTGTGCAGCAGTTCTTTCACAGGGCTCCATACCTCTTCCCAGTTCAGACAAGGCAGAGGTAACAACACACACTTTGCTAGTACATAGCAGCACTGTTATTCCCTGCTCTTTTAGGCAAGTTCATCATAAAATCCCTTCTATAAATTTTGATTAACTTGAGTTATCTTTAGGGTAGTCGGGCTTTTTTATCCACAATTTTTACAACAGGAAGAATGCTACTCTAAGTTTATGCCTTGTGTCTCTTTTCAGAAAGTTCTTAAAGATGTCCTCTTCCTCCCGCCCTCTATCTCATGGAGGACTTTCCCACTCCCCTCCTCCTTTCCTTCCCCCCTGCCATTCAGCTGGGGAGGGGATATTCTTTGTCATTCCCTCTCTTTCTGACACAAATGAAATAGGCTTTTCTTCTATCAGCTGTTCACAGAGGAGATATCCAGTGCCTCTTTGGGAAACATTAGAAACAGTGAGATCTCAGAGCAGAGCGCTGTAGGTCAGCACATAAAATTTAACCCCCCTAAAGTAAATATTCACTGAGCAGTCTCCTTAGGTCCCGCTCACATTCTCATGTCATCCACATGTCCCCACACTAACCCAGGGTTTAATGCTAAAAATACCCTTACGAGGAACTATTTCGGGCTCTGTGCAGTCATCCTGCAAACTCAGCAAAACACTAGCAATCAAACTAGCAGATTTTTTTTGCCTCATACATCATCACCTACAACTTGTACAAAAAAGCCCAAACCAAACGAGATTGTTTCAAGGAGGTAAATTTTAAGGCTGTAAGTTTAGTGAGTCAACAGCTTGATAACTGTGTTGAAAAATAGCAGTATTATCTCCCAATAATGTTCTAGGACACCTGTTTAACCCAGTTATCTATGCAACCATAGACATAAATGGTTGCAACTGTGCAATTCTTCAGATAATGAAGCAGAATATCCATCTAAAACTCTCAGAATGAAATAGTTACAGAAAACTGACAGAATAGCACAATGAAAACGTATCTTTGGCCATAATGCCAGTAGACACCACGCTGCATAAATACAGAAAAGAGAGCCACAAGTAAGAAATTACCATATGTATACAGACATCTTTCAAGCACACTTTAGCGCCTGTCATAAGGGGACCTGATAAAATTAACCCGTACAGAGAAGGCTAACGTAAAATCCTATACCAATTTATGCACTTAATACAGCATTTGAGTGTTATACTGGAAGGTCTTGAGAATGTTCTTCTGCAAAGTCGTGAAGCTCACCCTCAATTAGTAGCTACCCATTACCCCAAATTACTGCCATTCAGATGTCAATCAGTAAGGATGCACTACAGGAATTAAAGGAAAGAAGTCATTTACCACAAGTATTCCCCCAAAGATTGCCATTGTCTTTATTTCTTCAGCTATTCTGTATACATTTTTAAGTCTTCAAAATTATTTTTCACTTTAAGATTTCCACCTCAATACCTAACTATGAGTCAGAAATATACAGCATTTCCAATGGAAAAGAAAAAAATAATCAAAGTGAGTTCACTATTTCACAGCTGTAAATCACAAGATTATTTAAATTAAGAGTCTGATTTTAGTCCAGGCACAGTTCCCTCAACTCTTGCTAATCAATGGTGAAATAAATCTTGAATGCTTTAAAGTGCTAAGCATAATTTCCTTATCTTAAGTATGAATATTCAAACATAATAGTATCTATTAGGTCAAGTCTAGGTAAAAGGACATTTTTAATGGTTTATTTGGTTTTTGACTCCTGGCACATTGTTTTAAACAAATGCTGATCTTTCTGATAAAAGTAGAATTTTCACTGGAAAAAAAGCATTACAGTTTGGCAATTGAAGGTAATATTTGCTCCTAAAATACGTGATAATGAGAAACCCAAGGGTTCTGACTCGCCTTTTCCTATTGCTGATTGAAAAGGTTATGCTACGAAAAAAATAATTTATGAAGTATAAAAACCCTAAAAACTAGAATATAGCTTCTTCATTTCCAGGTAACTCCTTTAATTAACTCAAAGTTATGGTATGATTCAAATTTCGTTTTATATTATGTACTTTGATATATATATATATAAAAGACATTTAAAATGTGTTCAAATTAACAAACTAAGTTTGACTTAAAATTAGACAGGAATATATTTACAAAGATATTCATTCTGTCATGAAATGCATTACATAAAGACTGACTGCACAGTTTTAGACTTCTTGAGTACAGGAAGCATATTGCTTAAATCTGCAAGCATTCTTCCCTTATAAATCTAAAATGTTATTTTCGTTTGAAAAAGAATAAATAAATTATCATATAGGATATAGTGAGAATCTAAAGAGGAGAACAGATTTTGTAAGCACAACTATAAAACCAATCAGGTTTCATTTTACATCTATTTTAGTTTAATAGAGCAACAAATACAGGGATGGAAGTCTCTCCACGTGTAGAAAAGAAAGCCGTTCAGAAACATAGCTGCAACAGAGATGGATCCACTTTGTTCCAGCCTGGACTGGGGGGAAAGTGAGGGGTAAAACCCCAAGTGTGACCACAAAGTTCATGTAGTTGGACAGCATATCAACTTCAGTCTAGCCCCTTATTTTAAATCTGGTTACTCTTCTCCAAATGACTGCAGTTTTTGGACAAAAAAAAAAAAAAAATCAATACATTTTAAAACTTACACAGAACAAACAATATGGATTATATTTTTCACTATAATGGTTTCTATTGCCATACTCCATGTATTTATAGCCCTAAGATATATATGTATTGACTGACTTGAGGTAGAAAACTGTTTATCAACAAACATACCTATGAAGAAACAAAACAGAATATAAAGTATTGAGTAAAAAATTAATGAAAAATAACCATACTTTTGCAATACAATTGCACCAATTTTTAAATTCCTTTCAAATTGTTGGGGAAAATTCAGTTTTGTTTCAGTTTCTCTACTGTCTTTTCTTAAACATAAATCTGACTGGTTATCACATTCCTTTTTGAAAACTTTGGTATGTGAAACCCTACATGAGTGTAAACATCTCATCAAGGAATGCAAAATGTTGCATTCTATAGCTAAGAATTATTTCTGAAAATATATACAGTAAAACTTTTCACATATTATTCCCTTTATTCCATTCTTAGCTATAATTATGTGTCTTTAGATAATATCAAGTTTGATTATATAAAAGGTATTCTTTCCTTACTTGTGTATAACTTGATTTTGTGTTTGCAGATGAATAAATGTTGAAGTAAATCATGCTGAGATACACAAGAAGAGACTTGAAGATCTGGGTCTCCATAAAGTCAAATGGTAAGAAAGTTCCCTTAGATCTACAATCTGCAATTTGAAGGATGAGAACTTGTGTTCAGGGTGTTCAGGTTTGGGCCAGTGATCCTGGAGCTGCATGTAACCAACTAAATACAATGAAGTATGGGGAAAAGAGATGATGCTTGATGTCTTAGAAGCTGAAATTAAAAATTATTACACTTTCGAAAAAATACTTGATATAAAATATTGCATTATGTAAGTAGCATTTTTTCGTCTCTCCATGCACCCATCCAGGCTGTCTTCAGATTCTCATTAAAATTCAAACCTCCTCAGTGCTGACCTGAGAAGTTCTGACTGGAGCTTCTCTGGACAGCCCCACTCACCCAATTTCATCAAAACTGAGTCCATTTTTCCTACAAGAGATAACTAGTACATTGCAAGCTCACACTCTTAGGGCTAGATCCACACAAGGCTATTAGTAAATGTGGACCCGATAGCCAAGAAAACAAACCTATAGGTATTAGGAATAACCAAGACTAAAAGAGCACAGAAAGCCTGCTGGTACTGAGAATAAGCAATTCTTTGGCATATCTTGGTATATTTAATCAGATTTGTATTACAGCAACACAGTTGACTTCATGCCAGTAGATGAGCAAGGTGGTCAAGTAGGGCCGTCACCCTGATCTTAATGTTCTAGGTGTATGGAACTCAGGTTATTCAAAGCTAAAAATTCAAGCAGTTCAGCTTGTGCAAGGGACCACACCAGAAACTAAAAGACAAGGCAAGTTGTCTTCTACCTAAGGATCTTTATTTTGACGAAAACATCCAAAAGCTAGAGCTTATGGGTTCAACAATTTTCATTATTGTAATTCATAGTTGCACACATGCTTCATTTGCTTATTAATGCAAACATTTGAGCTGTTTGCATTTATCTTCTGAGAAACACAACTGAAACTATTAAGGGTAATCTTAATTTTTAAGCAAACATTGTCCAATTATAAAGGAAAAATATTTCAAAATGTCTTTTGCCGAATCTGTTTTCTAAAAATGTTTTCTTCTAAAACTTTCTTACCTGTGTTGACCTATAGCATTTTTTTTTTTAAATTAAAAAAATAATTCAGTATAGAATTAAAGTAAACATAACATTGTATAAGGTTGAAAGGTGGTTAAAGGGATAAGATTTTAAATGCAAACAGAATTATAATTAATTGCTAAGGTGCTTTTGGGAAAAATCATACACTTGACCCAAGCTGAAGGCTGAAATATTAATCTGTTTCTGTGACAGAGATCAAGCTTCATAGTCGCTTTTTATCCTCCTCATAATAGAAGCAACAGTTGTAAACCATAATGTTATAGTTCAAACAATGCCCCCCCTAAGACTTCAAATTTATTATAGCATTCATCTCCAAGACAAAAGACCTGGTACAGGAAAAAAGCTCTTTTTAGCAAAAAGCATGGTTGTTATTTATGGCTCAGATGCAAAGAATGAGTTTGGGGAATTTATCAGAGATGAAGGTATGAAATGTTTTAGCTTGTTCTTCTCTCTCTAATCCATAAACCATTTTCTCAGCCACCCAAGTGAATTCTAATGGAACAGGAGTGATGAAATAATATTTTCCTAGCCCTTTAACACTTTGCCTACTGTGTGCATTGTGTGACTTGTTCAGGGAAAACACAGGAGCTTATAGTTACAAATCTTTTAAATCAGAAAGTAAAATGATCTTGTTAATAAATTATGTAAAATGGCCTTGTGGGAAGATTCAACATACCACCAAGTGCTTGTGCCCAGTATCAAACCATATTCACTTGCAGCCATTCTTACAAAGGAGCTTTTTTTTTTTTTATTAATCTTTCATTTGATAGTAAAGTGAATTTCCTGTGGATGCCTTGGAGTTATCCAGTCAGCCCATAACTACCCAGTTTGCTCTGGGTAGCAGGAAGGAGAACAACGGTTACTGAGGAGCTCCTTAGTTTGCTGAAAAGAAATTGAAAAAACAAAAGATGCAGTATGAGACCATGCGGTTTTTATATTTGCCGAGATGTAACCAATGCCTTGCCTGGTTAGATTTTATGGCAAGCAGTACTGTTATGACAGAGATATTGAAAACTGCTGCCCTCACCACCCAATTGCCATGCTACCCTGTTATGCAGATTTCTTTACAGATAAAACTTATTCCTCCCTGCCTCTCAGTTGTCGCTGAATCTGATGGCTTTGCAAGTCCCTGATCACCACCAGTGCCATCCCAGATGCTCCTTGCACACAGAACAGATTCCAGGAAGAGTTTTTCCAAAGCTACAGTGATTCTATAATGGATATCTCTAAAGCTTCACTGTTGTAATAAATTCATTTTGGTTTTCTCCTCTTGAATATTTAATTCTAAATACTAGAGTTGTAGTCTCAGGTGGTTCAGATATTTCAGCTGCAGACCTTGAACCTAAGGTCCCAAGAAAGACGTGAAGGTTAAGGTTTCCTACCGAATACGTGAAGTACAAATAGCAGCTTGACTTCAGGATTCCCTTAGTACTTGACATAAGAGTTAAGCTATTTTTTTTTAACCATGTACATAGACACAGAAGTTGGGGGCCAGAGTACAAGGGTATGTGTCACTTCATTTATGGAACAACAGACAGGAATAGATCAAGTTCAACAAGGCATTGATTGGAAGCAGTGTCTGCCATTAGCCATTACTTTGTTGTTATGCTGGTAAAATTTCAACAGATCTAGCCTGCTGTTCCTTTAAACCTCTTTCTGTATTACTCTTCTTCTACAACATCTACAGCAAACGACGTATTACTCTTCTGTGACACATCGACTCCTCCATTTAATAATATATGCCTAATTATATTGCCAAGTCTTATCCTGGTGAAGTCAACTGGAGAGTTGCCAATGACTTTCTTGAATACAGAAACATATATATACATACAATGAAAGAAGATAAGGGAAATACATACTTTACAGAGAAATTCTTTCTCCTCAAGCTCATTTTACATCATATTTCAAAAGAAATATTTATTGATTTCAAAGCAATGAAATTAAGCTATTCTTAAGAACAAGAAACTGCACAGTTGCCAGAAGGACCAAAAAAAAAATCCTATTTAACAAATAAAGGGAGCAGGAAAGAAAAAACACATCGTTGATCCCCCAACTTCTTTCTTTCTTTCTTCTTTCTTCTTTCTTCCTCTTTTTTCTTTCTTTTCTTTTCTTTTCTTTTCTTTTTTCTTTTTTCTTTTCTTTTTTCTTTTTTTCTCTTTCTTTCTTTGTAACTTTCTTTCTTTCTTGTCTTTCTTTCTTTCTTTCTTGTCTTTCTGTCTTTCTTTCAGCATGTACCTCCATTTGTACACATTTTTTTTCCCTTAGCCAAAAGATAATCAAGTCCTATGACTGTCTTTAGCTTTGCCATGACTCTCATTTATAAAAATATTTCCCCCTTTCCTCCTGTGTGAAGGAATCAACTATAGGAAAATTGCATAATTGCACATCTCCCCTTACCCTGTTTTTTAATAAGTGCCATATTATCAATTGTGTTTTAAGTTCACACTCCAAGCTGGGAGAACATGCAAGAGCAAGAAGTCATCTATTCTTTAAAGTACAAATCGCGCACCCACTGTGCTGAAGATTTGTGTTTCCTTTTTTCCATTTCCCATCTAAAAAATGTAATCTAAAGCCATCGCTTTTACAATCATCAAAGGCCAGTCTCTTCTCTCCAACTTACTCTTTGTATTGCCCTTCTCAAAACTGGGCTGGGGGCTGAAGGAGGGAGAAGACGGAGGGGGAAGATGGAAGAGGGAGGAAAAATATTTTAATCTGGGCCAACTAGTAATCCGATTCACAGCACAACCCCACAAACAGTGGTGCCACATAAAATTTAGCAAACAGCAAAGGAACTAGAGTGGCGTGGGCTGGCCAGCGCTCTTGGAAGTGTGCATGGAATTGCTGCCCAGTCCCACTGGCCCAGATGGATGCATGCAGTCTTCCCCAGGAGACTGGGACCTATTAAGTGTGATTCTGCAATGGAAGACAAGGCTTGCTACGTCTCTGTTGTAAAAGCGGGCTGACCACTCTCTTCACATCTATTCATGCCAGTAGCCCACAAAGCAAAATGTTCCCCTGATTTTTTGCAGGCTGTTTTCCAAAGAAGACAAAATGACAGAATAACCCCATCTTCAGCAGCAGAAGAAAAGGCTTTAGTAACACAACATTTTTCTTTTAATAAATCATTTTTAATGACTTCCAATAAATCATCTTGTAATCACATTCCTTTACCACTTAAGCCAGTCAAAGTATACCTCTTACAGTTAAAATATTAATGTATTCACATTTCATGTAAAATTATAAAAGCTCATAGAGACAGAAACTAACTGGAGAGAAATCAGCTTAATTCATTTGAGAGAGCAAAGATTGTACTATAAGTTTTTAAAGTTTTTCTAGCAGTTAGTAGTCTGTAATTGCCATTTGTATTTCAGACACCATTTCTGATCAGATTTTCAGTATTGATATTCACTATCAGATATTTCACTATGCACATATACATGCTCCCTGGACACATCCATTTTCACATACATGCATAAACGTAATATACATAAACCATACTGTTTTGTCAGTTTAGTAACATTCCAAGCACTTCTGAAGAAGCAGATTATGCAAAAAAGACCTGGTGAAATGAGGCATTTAACACTGTAACTTCCCATCACATATTTTGCATTCCCAATGTCCTGCAGGAATTCTGAAGGTTTTGATGTGTTTTTTTTTTAGTTTCATCCCGGTGATTTCTGAACTACAATTTACATCTGCATCACACTACTTTGCCCTGACACAAAAATGAAAGTTAATTAGTTTCTATGACAACCTGATGCATGAAAGGACCACAGGTTCTTTCACATTTGTAAATACATTCCAACTTAGTATTCAGGGTGCAGTGTGTATGAGCCTTAAGTACAAATATCATGAGTTTGTTTTTAGTAAAGCAGAAAAAAGGACTTAAGTCAGATGACGTGATTCATTGGAGCATACATTTGTCAATGAACAGATGAGTCCTGATTTATTTCCCTCATCTTTAAAGAAGTCTCCAAACTTCCATTAGAAAAGAGTATTTAGATGTGAACTGGCATTCCCTCTAAAATGTTTGTCAGAAACTAAACCTAAACCAGATGCATTTTTAACTTAGTTTTACAGCACAGCAGCAAGCATTTTTATTGTTGTAAAAATATATACCTTTAAAAGTATTTCAAGGTATGCAATATTATTCACAACCAAAAATCAATGTGAATAATGAGCTTAGTGCAAGTCTTTGAGCTGTGCTTTGACCCTCACAATCACCTATGCTGGTCTTTTTCATAACAGGTCTCCAAAATAAAACCCCCAAAGAATATGTATTTCTAAACCTTCCTTCCTTTTTAAAAATGTCGTCATCAAATTTAACTGTGGAGGTGTCATGCTTTTACTTACCTGTTCACCACAACAGACAGCTGTTTCTCATCATACTGAGCACTCAAGAGAGAGACCCTTGAGCACCAGAACCTTGCCATGAGTGTAGCCAGGCCTCCTGGTCCTCAAGGACAGCTGTGGGAGGAGGACTAACACTTCTCACATCAAGGCCGCCCTGCAACATCTCGCTGGGACAATCCACCCTGTCTGTTCTGTGGGAGCAAGAGGGTGCCAGCCTGAGGAGAGCCAGATGAAGAGCCAAGCCAGGGCAAGTCTGCCAAGGGACTATATGGGCAAGACCCACAGATATGATTTTCCAAGCATCAGTTCCCCATAAACTGCATGGACATGCCAGTTGTGGTAACTCTTGGAACACATTGTACGGTCACAGGTTTTTTTCTCGCAAGGAGAAAACACTGGGAAGATGTGTAAATATTACAATTATTCTTTCCCCAAGGAAACCAGGACCATAGCTTTTCCCAGGCACAGACACGGGTCGCATAAATTAAGACTATTGGGCAGAGAAAAATCATATCCTGGAGATATTCAGAACAAGAGAAGAAAGTCTTCACACATCAGTGTCAGACAATCTGCCCTATATCACCCCTATCATCAAAAAGCAGCTGTATTAATTTTTGTTGCAGTCATTACAAACATTTTCTAAACGATATGGGTAGTATGCAATTGAAGTCACATACACAAGTACTATGACCAAATCAGGTTTTTATTCTATAACCAAAGACGCAAAGGGAGAAAAAGAAGGAAGTATACGATGAGTAGATCGTTACTACTCTTCTCTGACATCTTTCAAAATGAGAAAACTATAGAGCAAGCTAGAGCTGAAATAGAAATGCAGATATTACTTCCTCCTGACACCCAGAAAGAAACCCACTGAATAATTTCCCAGTAAGATGCTAGTGCAAATAAGTAGGATTATTCCACCTAATGACAGACTCAAGTACTGACCCTGCAAGCTGCCTGTTTTGGTGAACCCCTAAATTTCTAAAGACTTCCAAGACTCCTTCTTGCACAACTGAAATCTAATTATCAATGTTCTCTGAAGATACTTTCTCCCACCTTGGCTCCAAAGCTGGTAAAACACATGGCTCCTGGAGTCCAGTCAGAAACCCAGAAATCTATAAACAATGTGTGATTCAGATGCCCTTCAGTGCACCAGAATGCATTTTAGTACAGCTCTAAAATCCTAAATCACTCTGTATTATTTCTCTCCAAACTTCCTTCTATTTTAAATGTCATGGTGTCAGGCTAAGTAATAAAAACTTTAAAAGCTAATAATCGAACTCAACCATTAACATCTAAACACTGTATTTAAGGCTGAATATACTGATGGGATATTTGTATTTTCAAATTAAATAATAATTATTTTTCTTTTTTTTTTTTTTTGCCAATAAACCAGAATTCAGACTTGACTGTAGTCACAATGAAAATGTGACTATGCAATCTCCAGTACATACAGATGCAGCTCTAAGCTAGTCATAAAAAATAGTATTTCAGATGATCACTCATTTTTCAGCTTCATCTGCTCTTTTAGAGATTTTTCTTAACTATAAATTGAGTACTGGAATTTCATTTGTTTTTCACACTAAATTGCCTCTAAGATTTTATATTCATTAAAATAAATGCTATAAGTTGTATTTTAGATTGTGGAACTTCATCCTCATAAAATAGCATATTACAGCTAAATCCTCACATACAGGTAAAGTATAAAGACAAATATGAGTTATGCTAGCAGATCAAGTACTTTTCCTAACATCAGAAAATAAGTGGCCCCTTTCACCTTAAAAAGTTAATATGAAAATTCTTCACCTCTCAAAAATAACAAAGCCCACTTAAATGCTAGCAAGTCATGCCTGACATTTGTATAAAAACAAAAATAATCTGCTGTCAGCAAAATGTCCGAGTGCCTCTGTCACTCCTCTTAAACATGAACCTTTCCTTGACTACAAGGGTTTTGCTGTTACACTCCGCTCATTAGAATGGAATTTGTGTTAACTTCCATGTACCACGACTTACTAATAGGATTGCTAGCAATTATTATACTGAAATGAAATCAGCACAAACTATTAGATCTGTTTAAACAAGTTAAAAATAAACCTTGATTAAATGTTCTTTTTAAAGAAACTGCTCATTAGGGCTGCAGGGCCTTCCGATAAATTGGTGTTTCATTAACATCAAAGCATGAATCAAGTTTAAACTCACTTACCAAACAAGTTATACATAAAAAAACAGCTTTAAAAAATAACGTGGATTACAACCATCACATAAGATAGTAACTAAACAGGCTCCTTTTATTTACAGACATTCAGAGATTTCAAAAGAGAAAATGCTTTCCATGAGGCAGAAGGGAAAGGATATAGAGCAGAACTGTTGGTATCCATAGGCACCAGATTTATTCCTTGAGCTGGGATGCACACTGCAGTTTACTAGTATGGAACCAGAAAGCCAAAAAGAGGACAAAAAGCACACTGTTTACTTCCAGTGTGCTTACCTATAAAGAGGAAAAAACAATTAAAAATCAAAAAGAAAATGGAGTTGGAACTTGAATACGGCTTAGGCAAGCCATGCGTATTTGCTTGAATATTTTCTGTGTTCTGTTTCTAAACCTATTGTCTGTCCTGTAGGCTGAGAATACAGATCCTATGTGAAATAAGTCCAGTGAAAGGATGGAGGTTAAAAGTGACAAAAGCTTGCAAAGCTGCCTGAGAGGAAAATCTTATTTTCCCAAGCATGCTGCAATGTTGCAGTTTATCCTAAGAACCCAGACTTGACAATTTTATCACATGTATTTAAAAAATAGTCTAATTAACAATTCTTCTGCCATCCCTCTTTAATGTGAAGAAAGACTTTACATGTTTTTTGAAAAAGCAGTGCTGAACTGGGCAGCTTCTCAATATAAAGATGGTTTTATAACACTGTCTTGCAGTCGTACACATTATTAAAAGAAATGGATTAACAGTAACTCAGTATAAACAAATGTACTCATTACATTATACCAAGCAGTACATATATTTTGAAAAGCATTTTTAAAATGGCTTTCTGATATCACTATCATAACAGATCGTGCAGCAATTTTAACTTAGTCTGTCCCTTTCTGCTTCTATCTTCTAAAACCTACTGCTACCTTTCCTTCCCCAGTACTGCAAAAATGTTCTGGTTTAAAAAGGAGCAAACCTCCCAGTTTAAGTAATTAATATTTCTTAATTAAATTCACCAACCCATAGACAATGAATTCTTTATAAAACTGTGAGCTTGCCTAAAGCAACAAAGTCACACTTTTGTTAAAGCATTTTTAGTGTGTATTTTGCACAATTTTTTAAAGTTTAACCTCTGTGGATCAATGTGCTTCCTTAAAAGACTTTAATAAATTAAAGTGCAGAGAGCTTTTTTTCACCAGGCAGAAAAAGCTGATGAGACAGGTTTAGTTTAATCTCAGGCAATAGAAGTCATTAACCATTCTCTCAGGGATTAAAATATAGCTTGCCCTTTTCTTCTCTCACTTATCATTAGCATCACTTTAATCTCCCAGCGTTTCACACTGCTATTTTAATCATTACTTACTGCCTTTTGACAAGTGCAGAACATGCTTTTTCTCATTGAGGCAATATCCTGGTTTTAGCTGACAAATGTAGGACATAATGTAAAAATATCAAAGTGACATCTCTTAAACACACCTTCATCATAAAAATCTCTAAAGTTACAATATTCCTTTGTCTAATGTTTCTATTGAAATTATCATTTGAAAGGTTTCTCTCTTCCACAGAGGCAAAAGTTTGCTCTAAATAACACAACAAATAATTTCAGTAAACAGATACAGAGAGCACAAACATTTCAGGGTTTTAAAAATATACACCTTAACATTTTTGTATATCACAGATATATGATCATATACTTGCAGGTATTTCATGTAGAGAGAAAGTGTCTTCTAACATCACCAGGCAGAATTCAAATACATCATTCGAAATGCTGACCTGCATTATTTGATATTTTATTGTTCACTAGCCTTGAAAAAAATAAAGCAAGTATCTTTCTCTGTCACTTAGGTATTTGTGACTTACTTGCTTTCAAGATGAATTTAAGAGGGGGGGAGGTGTTGAAGCTAATGTCATATATAATACTGTTTGAAGCAAAAGCATTATAACAAGCTTTCATTTTTATTGAATATTTTACTTCAACCTCCACAGACACATTTTAAATGCTCTGATCCTTTCAGTTTGAGAAAACCCTACAAAGTTTATTCACAGCTCTACAACTTTTAGTCCAATTTAACACTAAATATATTATCCAGGGTACAACGTGTGGTCAAACGATCCATATTACAAACAAAATCCCACAGGATTCATACAGTTATTAAAGTTTCCTGTCATCCTTAGCTTTAAGTAAATGAATAATTAAAAGATTTAGAATGCTTTCTTTGAAATTCTATTTTGATTCAAAAGCAAAAACTAACAAAAATAAATTGGCAATGACAGAACTTAAGAAATTATTTTAGTTAGTACTAACACAGTTCCTAATGTTTGGCCCCAAGGTCTTTAATCTAGTCCATCTGTAATGATCTCATAGTACTTTCAACCATTATTTAACTGTTAGAAGAAAAAAAGCTATGTTGCACTATATGTTTCAACAATAAAATCCCTTCTTAAGCTTCACAAAGCAGAACAATTCATTATTTGATCTCTTTCCAGGTTCAAAGTCTGTCTTATTCCAATACTTCAAAGAAATATGTAATCAAAGACAAACAGCTGTGAAAACAATCTTTTATTACTTTATTATCATCTAGCATATATCTTTAGGGTAAACCAATGAAAATGCTATGCAAATAAAACAAATATTTCTTTCAAATGTCTCCTTAACTATAAATAGACCTATAGTTATAATCATTTCAAGGTAGGGCACAGTCCTAGAAGGTGCAACTACAACTCCCACCCTGGTATTTCACAAGAGCATGCCTTTCACTAATTAGATCTCAATTCTGCAAAAAGCCAAGCATGCAAGCAATTTCATATTTATGAACTGATTTATATCTTTCAATTGCAGTGTTAACAGGAGTACTTTTTAGCCTGTGAATTGTATTTATAGCTGTGCAGCCATACTTTAATTTCCCATACCATATATTACATTACTCAGAACAATATTCAGGTTGTCAAATCAAGCATTTTGAAACCAAGACATTTGAGATGATGGCTTCTGTTGTAATCTGAATTTTGCCTCCTTTTATATGTTACATTATGTAATAGTTATTTAGTTATGTGATCACATGGTGTTTTTTCTAAAGTTTTTGTGTTTTAGCCCATGCTCTGGATAGGCTGTGTTAGGGAAAAGGGCAGTTAGTTATTCAGTGATTTTGTATGCATCATCCAGCCAGTGGACTGTACATTGTCCACAGTTTATCAGACAAGAAATACAGAAGACATTGGCTTCTTGTGCTCTTTTTTTTGGGGGGACATTCATTATAAACCTCATAGAGTCCAAGTGAAACAAGAAAATTCTTTTCCTAATATATACCTATACATTATTTTTCACATAGAGCCGGAAATAATCATTGTTAATCCAGCACAGGGAGAATCAATGAGAAAGATGACACCAGGATTCAGGAACTTTCACCTTTTCCACGTGCACATTCCTCTGCTACGCTAACAAACATGCTGAGCAGCCACTACTTCCATTGATTTCAATGGCTGTAAGGAGAGTAACAACTGCTAAAAGTAAGAGCCCACATATCTCAAGCTGAGCACCCTGAAAATGAATTATATGCAGTTAGTGGCCATCTGCCAAATGTTTTAATTGAGTTGCTCGGCATCACACAGACAGCCTGTGACAGAAACAGGGACAAAATTGGGTTTGCCAGAGTGTCTTTCTCTTGAATCAATCACAAAAAGCATCCTCTCTCTTTTTGCAGCCCTTGATTTGTTCCAGTTCTTGCAGAAAATGAGCCAAAGTTCCTATAAACAACCATCCTGTGCACCAAAATAAACAGGGATGCTAAATAAAAAAATAGCATGGATACACTAAATAAAAACTGTATTCTAATAATAACAACAACTTTAGTGCAAATGCTCCATGGCCATTTGAAGTTGGGCGTTCAGAACTTTTCAGGACTTTGTTTTGTAATCTGAATATATATTATGTATACATATACTCCAATCTTGCTTCACAGTACCTCATATTTAATTGATTCTTTAGCCTTAATCACTGCACAAATTATTAAGTTACTGAACATCAGCTTCAAGAAAGCAGCAGAAGGTTGTAGAACCTGAAATGAGTTATTGGGGCCACAAGACTGGGTCTAGCTGATCCAGGGTATGAAAAACCTTGTTCACTGTTTTCCCCTATTTCCATCCTCTGAAGATTCTCCTCAAAGTAGGCAGAATTGGAACTCTGAATACACATACTTGCTTTGATTTGCTATAAGGATCCTTGTCTACTTTTCTTCATTTTCCTAACTATCTACCAGCCCTATAAAATATTTTGTCTGGCTGGCAGAATTTTATTGAGGAACACAAGCAAGGAAAAGAAAGACAGTATGTTTCAAAAGCACTTGTCTAAGCTAACCCACACCAAGAAAAAGCACTTTGTTGATTTCCCATCTTCTTTGAACAAAATTTTCAGTTCCTGCCACAACACTCAAAACGCAGAAAGTTCTTCCAGACCAGATTTTCTTAAGAAGAGAGAATTAAGCAGTCTGTTACACATCAAATGTAGTGATAAAAATCACAATGATATGACTGCAAACTAAGCCACCTTGTTTTCAAACAAGTTTACATTTAAGATCAGTACAGTAAACATCACTGAGTTCTCCACAAAGAGCTTAGCTGTCTTGCCAGGAACAAAACGTCAAATGCTGCTAAGCTCTAAGCATCACCACAATATGAAACATTTTTGAAAGCACTTTCCTGAAAATTGATAGTCAACAGTCAAGACTAAAGAGAAGAAAATGGAAGTAATGTTCTGATCTGCCAAGCCAAACATATTACAATATGAGCATCTCACAAGATCCTGACTTCTCATGTTGAAACCAGTACCATCAGAGGTACCCCCAAATCTAAAGCAATGTTACGGTAAAAAAAGTTATCTTTCAATAGTTACAGCCAGTACCATCTCAATCACATAATGTGATGTCTTCACAACAAAGTAACAATTGGAGTATAATTTTTTCTTCAGCTTCCTAAGGTTGTCTGACAGTCCACTCTGGAATTAACTGGTAAGGTGGACCTTAATCAATTAAGGTGGACAGCCCATCAATTTTTCTTGTGTCCTACAAAATCAGCTGCGGACTAACAATTTCGCTGAATGCAGGTTCCCACATTTTCAGATAAGAAATAAAAATAATTCAGTTAAATCAGATGGAGAAAATACTTCAGTCATACAATCTGAACTGTAAGTCAACTTCTATATTCTTCTTGTATGTATTTATATATGCGGGGGTCATTTTCTGAAGACCAGCTGTAAACTTTATGAGGTCTAGCATATATAAAAATAGTTCTGCTGCATCAGTTTGTACTAAACAGATCACACAAATGTTTCATGAGTAGCCTAGGAAAGCAACTCACATATTTGGCCAAATGACAGACTGAAATCTTTACTCTAGGTCCTTTTACCTATGGATTTTATGATTCAGTGTTTAAAATCCAATACTATAATTCACCTAGAAAATCTGTTCACATACCTATGACAAACATTCTCTCGTCAAACATTTGTAATCCACTTATACAAAAACTGACTGAATGTTATATCCACTCATAATCCTTGGGAAAAAATATCTTGCTGGACACAGACAATCAAGTCCTATTGCATATTGCTATGTGAATGTGCCATCTTTCCTTAGATAGATGCAAGTTTGCAAACGAAGCAGAAAAAGGAAAGGGTTGCAAGAATTTCTTTTACAAAAAAGGAAAGATGTTGTTTTATACAGTTCAACCAACTAATCAAATCGTTGAGAGATCTGCCACTGAATTCAATTAGAACAGAACAGTGCCTTTGGTTACATGAGTTTCTGTATACATAAATTTTATAAGCGGGTAGACTGACTCAGCAGAAACAAACAGATGATATCAGCAAAGGTAGTCTTCAAAGGTTAACACTTAAAACAGCAATCAAAATAAGGTAACACAAGGAAAAAAAGAGCAATAGACATTTGCCCTCAGTCTCAGTTCCACCCACCTTTATGAGGAGTGGTGTCAAGTCACGTCTTTTTTCTCTTCTTACCAAATTATAGCCCTTCCAACAAGTAATTATGTAAAGGTAGAGTGAAACTGAGATTGGGTTAGTCACTTGCTTATGAGTAAACAGGCAATAGTTACTGACATAAGACGTTACTATTATTTTAATTATTATTATAAGCACACTCATCAGATATCCATATTCACCCAACTGTTTAGGGATTTTCTTGTAAAACTGGGATAGAAAATATTTCAATTTCTTTAGTGTTGCGTGGCTTATAAAGCCACAGATGAGGTTTCCAGATCTCCAGTGTTCAAAGTAGATGCTCAGCATTCCACCAGACGTTAATTTTAAAGCTCTGCTTAAGTGCTGAGCTGCTTATGAAAGTTACCTTGTCTTCAGTTTTAGGTGATTCCTAAAATACTATCTCTTTCTATATGACTACTTCAGTTAATCTGGGGCATAGTTGCTTTCACTCACAGTAAGGTACCTAAAGGCTCATCTACATTTAACAAAAGAATAAAGAAACACTGAAGCTGTAAAATATCTCAACACACTATTAGAGTTCTCACTGGTATACAGGCAGCTTCCTATGCAGCATTGTCCATGTCAGCACTGAAAACTTGTGGCTGACCATCCTTTTGATCCCAATACTGCTATTCCAGTTAATAATTTCTTATCTATAATACTATAATAAAATTCAACTTGATACACATCTAAATGCTATAGCAAAAACACAACTGAATCCAAGTGCAAACAAACCTAATATGTCCTTCTGGGATTGGTTTGCTGAGAGCACCTTTCCATATGGAAGTAGAACAAAAAATATTTCAAATGTAGTTCAGATTTTTATGTCTTGTTCAGGGAATGGGCTCTTAGCAAAGAAAAAGATGGAACTCATCAGCATAGCAGAAAGGGAAGAGACATCTGGACCCTGATCAGGTGTAATTTCCATCTGATGAATAAAGAACCATCTAAGCTATACAGTGTTTGTCAATGTAGTAGAGAAATTATACCTTTCAGATTATTTTTGTTTTCTTAAAAAAGAAAAGGAAAAAAAAAGTACTTAATGCAAATGCATGTGATTCCCCTGAGAAACAGGATTCCTTTAATGTAATACATTTCTTCATATCTACATAATTGGGGAACTTATAAACTCTAACAATGTTTACAAAGGACATTGACACTAACAAAAAACTGATCTTCATTTTTATGTTTCTATTTTAAAATGAGTTAACTAAGAGAGAGAAAGAACATCAAGATGTTTGTTGTCTTCCAAGAGAAGACATGTAAAGCAACCTTTTTTAATTTCAGTATCATTAAGAATACTTCATACAACAGAAAGATATTTTCCTTCAGTCAGACTGAACTTCAGAGTTGGAAAAGTATGTTGACAAGACAAAAGGATCTACAAAATAAGCTTATGTATGAATAGCTTACCAAGGATCAAAAGCCTCAGTGAAAATGGTCAGCATCTTCAAAATCTAACAGTTTTTTACACATTCACTGAGATTCAGGATAAATGCCTGGTATATTGGTAATAGATAAAAGCATGATGTGATGGGGGCAGAAGGTTATTGAAGAACTAGATGAACTACATGAGATCAGAGAACTGAGAGGAGAAAGACCTAACTATATAATACTTCTACTATGTGTCTATTTAGCATTGGCTGGGATTATTAAAAAAAGAGAAAAAAAATTCCCTTAAAGTAACAGAAAGTGAAATTACTGGTCTCACAGTACGTTCTAGAAACACAGAGCAGACCATGAAGAATACACTATTTCAAATCTATCCCGATAGTTTTTCAGCAGACAGAACAGACAACTGTCTTAAGGATCCTCTGAAGGCTACATGAAAAAACTCGAGTCATCACAATGTGTGTTAATATTTGCACTGAGATCTTTATAACAACAGATAAATACATAAAGAAAAACATGTTTATCCACCCTTTGAGTAGATAGTGAAGTGCAATTATTCTGCCCCTTCCCAAACCACTTCTGAAGCTGGATTCTTCTGGGATTCTTCTAGACAAGATGCCTTTAACATGACCCTCTGCACGACAACAGACATGCCAAATCACACAAAAAACTTACTTTCTCCCAGGAAAAATTAAAGTGAACAGATAGATTTTGTAATATACCCAACAAATTCTGTGAGACTAATAACAAGAGTGAACTCCAGAGCTGGGCCCTTCTTACCATCTCCCTCAGAATCCTTTCAAGAGCCTCAAGCTCACCCCCAAGAGCTGTTTAGGAAAAGCATCCTGGTGATCTCTACTGTCAAGGGGTACAGTAAGTGAGATAATTCTTCAAGATAAATTGTGTTTAAGAATTAAAACATCTTGGAAAAACAAAGAGACAAACCCATCAGCCCATCAGTGAAAAGTACAAAGCAAAGTGTGCCATCTGTACAACATCAGAAACGTCATTAGCAAGCAGGGATATTTTGGGCTAGCCAATATCCAAATTTGCTATCTAAAATCTGAATAAGTTTTTGCTCAAAAGTCTTGATGATTTGTTGTTAAGTGCAGAATAACCAGGATTAAAAATATAAGCACTTATTTTAATCATTCTTTGATTTAAGTTCTGCAGACTATAATTGCAAAGGAATGAGGACATGGACATGCAAGGCAAAAGCTACTTCCATATAAAAAGGTTTTAGAGCTGAACACTAATGGAAAAAAAAATAACCTCCTAGCTATGACATTGTTGTTTCACCATTAGCAACCACACAGATCAATGGAAAACACGCCAAATATTCAGGGGAAAAAAGAGATGAGACTTTTTCCCCCTGTCATAGGATGATTTTTTTTGCCTTCCAAAATATGGAATTTTTAAGTGGGACATGAATTCACAGATCAAAGTGCAAAAATCACCAAGCTGTCATAGACACATGCAGGCGTAAGAGTACTAAAAATATACAAGCTTGCTTGAATATTATCATGCTTCCATCCAGTAGCATGTTCACACAAGTACACAGCCCTTAATTCTTCACATTATTTCCAGCTTTTCTAGAAAGCCCTGTCCAGTGTCCAGTGCAGCACAGCACACACTGTGTGAGGAAATATTCAGTGCAAGTCAGTCCTAACTGCAATTTAAAATCCGTTGCAAGGCCTTCGCTTACTTTATCAAAAGTTCTGTCACAATCATGCAAGGATATTAAATATTTATTTGCAATGTCTGAAATCTCAAAGATTTTCCCAGTATAAATGAAATAGAATTTAAAAACGAATTGAGGACTTTTGCTTTGTTTTAACTCCAGTTAAGGGTTATAAAATATGCATTAGAATGGGCTGGCACAGATTAAGAGAACACAAAGCATTTATAATTTTCTGTTTACCACTTTTCCCAAGAAGTCTAATTTATTTGCCCTAGGGAATTATACTTTCCATAATATTTAACATTCTGAATATGATGTGATTTCTATAAAGTAGGTCATACAAAACTTGTAGAGGAGTCTGAGAGGGTGGGGAGGAAGGTTAACCAAGCCTATTGTTTTTCTGTTTACCACACATGGTAAACTGACANATCTGAGTCTTTTCTTCTTGGACCAAGGAATTTTCTCCGTCACAGAGTAATAGAGCTTGAAAACTCCAGCATCAGCAGGGAAGGCAGGCACTCCTTAGCCAGCCACTGTGTGAGAGAGAAAATGCAATTAAGGCTCCCACCAGGGACAGAGAACTAAACAAAACCTGCATCTTCACACAAGAGCCTTTTTCTTCAATGTGAAGTACAAGGCCTCAAATCTTGTTGGTGAGATGCTAGCATTTAGGACAACACACTTTCAGATTTTCTCACAGTGGATCAAAGTAAATAATGCAAGGGCAGCAAACAAAAGGGAAAACTCCAGCGCGCTTACATTAAAAAGAGATTACAGGGGGCTTACAAGTGATTGAAGGAATAGATGACATTTTCAGAAACATATAACTAAGATCCTTAAGTACAGCTAGCACAGCGATCTGAGTAGCACACTGACATTTTAGCAAGAGAGACATGCAAGCAAGTTATGTGTTCAAATACACAACGCAAAAAATATGATAATTGCTATCACGCATTTAATGTGAATGAAACTACTCCTTTTCTCACTGAAGTCAGGGAAAGTTTCCTACTATCTCAAGAAAAAAGAAGCTTTTTGGCCTACTTTCAGTCCACACCTTTAATTTTTTTCACTCCTGTCCTTATTTAAATAAACACATGTTAATGGCATGGCTAATTAGGATGGTTTCAAGGTGTGCATGGAAAAAACACACTTTTCAACGTATCCGCTCCTCATGCAGGCCAGCACTATCCTCTGTTAATTCCATCTTGTGTTTCCTTTTAGGACACCAATCACTCAAGAAGGTAGCAGCCCTTCTTTACATGAAGTCATCAATGTTAACAATCTTTCCATATCTCAAAATGAGCATATATTGCCCATCCTCAAACCTTTGAGGCTGTCCTATCTGTCTCAACACAGAACTCAGGAAAGCAGTGACAAATACATAGCATTGATAAATGGTTTCTAAGAGGCTCTATGTGACAAACATCATCACTGTCTTATTCATTTTGCTGGAACACAGATGTATTAAACCATGACTAAATATGACCTGGAAAAAGAAAACTTACATGTTGAGAAATAAAAGAAAGATGAAGTTTCAGTGAAAGTAGTGAAGTGAATCAAATGTGCTTCAAGCAAGGCAAAAAAAGAACTTTGGGAAAAGAAAAAGTCTTATTCTCATGAGAGAACTTGGGAGATGTTTATTGCCCATAGCACACACAGAGATATTCTTTGCTTGGTTCTGACTCCATTAGAAACTTGAAGCTGTGGATAAATGCACTTAGTGAGAGCTGTGTGCTTGATGTAATATTGTACCTATTTTCAGAATCTTCTGTTTTACCCCATCAAGTTATCTGCCTGTACTCCCTTTCAACTCAGTGGTCTGGCACCTCCAGATGAAGATTTATCTCTACCCAAAGAGGCAGCTTGCACTAGATGCTTTAGGGCAGAATCCCTGAGAATCCAAAGTATTTGGTCCAAGTCAGTCATCTAAGCTTCCTCTGCAGTCAACAAAGAGAGAGGAGGAGAGGGAGGAGGCAGAGACAAGCACCCCCAGAGAGCAATGCATCAGAGCTGTCTTACAACACCCTCTGAAAGTGTCTCTCTCCATTAAAGACAAAGTCCATGACCTCAGAGAATCCATATGAGTAGCTGAGACTAGCTGACCAATTTCTAGATGACGAAAGTTGGTGAAACAAATCCCACTATCAGACTCTTCTGGGTGATAATGAGCAGAGTAACTCTCACTTCTGAACTGAACAGTTATGGGCTCTATCCATATCTGCTGCCTATTTGGCAGAAACTGGAAGATAACATAGTGTTGGACATTAAAATCAGGTTCCATCTAGATGTTTTCCAATGTCATTGGAAAGCAATCCACTGAATCAAATGATTCTTTCCTCTTCTCAGTCTCATTCTCAAAAATGCTTCATTTTTTCCAGCTACAATCCTGGTACAGCAGAATATCCCAAACTCCAATCTTTTTTGTTTCCTACCAGTCTCCTTCTTTTCTACTATTTGTAGTAATTTGCCTTTCTATCAAATAAAGAGTACATTGTGTTTAAAAAAGAACTGGTAATACCAAAGGAGGAGGGAAAATAATGTCAGACAATACCATATCTCTCTTGTTATCTAAGTAGCAATAATAACGCTATCTTTTAATGCTGATAAAACAAATACTGGAGCTGTTACTTTGGAAAAAATACTTAAGTAAATGTATGTCCTGTCTGCAGAAAGACTTGTAAGATCTGTAGGGCTTCATTTGGCTTCCTGTGAAAGCCTTTTAAGATAGATACTTCAGGACTGACCTTTCAATATATAGTTAATTTCCTTTCTATTTACATGAGCATACACACAACTGAAACAAACCAGTTATGACCTAAATCGTGGCAAATAAGCTATCATTATGAAAGAAAACTGCATTATGTAAAAATCAAATTAAACCCATCTCATATCCATACATAAAAACTGGTGTATCCTCTGCAACTTTCTCCTAGAAAAACAACAGCATCATCTCCTGAATGAAAAACTTGTCCAGTAACCATTACAGAGGAAAAAGTATGCTTAATCTTAGCATACAACAGTGTCCCCTACATCTCCTCTGATGAGCTGGTGCTGCTACTGAGTACTATTTCAAAACACACTCAAATATTGATTTTAAACATTTCACTCCAGTTAGGTAAAAGCCTACTAAGTAAAGTTAATTTTCAAGGAATTAGCTAGTGCTGGAAAATGCAAGTAAATCACACTAATTTCCATTTAATGGCACTAATGAAACAAGATAAATATTGCATATGACTTATTACAATTTTGTTTTGAAAATCAAACAGTTCAAAAAATAATCAGTAGGCATTCAATCAAGGAGTATTTTATCATGTGTAAATACAGTGAATTAAATTCAATTCCTACTACTTTATACATTCATTGACTTTTATGTCCTTTGTATATTTTTACTCTGTTTCAAGAAGTCTGGATCTAATTTAGAAAGAAACTGAAAAACAAACTATGAAAACTAGCAAATATAAAAAGCCTATTACTCAACCACAGAAGATACTGTCAGGCTTCATTATTTAGATGAGCATTATAAGTTATTCTATTGTGTGTTCTGTTTAAAATTAGGAATACATAAATTAAAATTCTCATTGAGATTAATTTCAGGAACTGAAATAGAATTTAAAATGTAGACTTACAGTGATGACTGAAACACTATGTGTGGTGATACTTAATAGATACATTCATATCACAAAGCAATTGAGATTTAGGATAAATTGTAAATTAGAGGAATAAAAAATATTAATAAGGGTAAGATGAATTAATTTTCAGTAGCTATGAGATTGCATTTTAATACAGCAAAGTTTTTTGTTTGTTATAAAAACAGACATTAGAATATATTATTAAATTACTTTAACCCATTATTTGAGTCCTGCTTGACATACACTCATGCATGTATGTGCGAGTGATTGCTTATGCAATAAGCCTGGGAAAAATGTAAATTGTATTTCCTCATAGCAAACTGCAACTGAATTAGACTACTGGGCAGACATAAACAATGCAATCAAATTCCCTGGCTTTTTATTGAGCTTCTACTTGACTTAGTATATATTTGGGGAAAAAAAAAAAAAACAAAAAAAAAAAAAAAAAAAAAAAAAAAAAAAAAAAAAAAACACCACAAAACTGTGTTTCTCAGGGTCTGTGACATTGCAGGCCATGAGAGATTCAATGTCAGTGCCGACATACAAATTTATTAGTCTATAAAATTTGACATTCTCTTATTTATTCACAGAAAGGACAAATAAGATATTTTTTCATACTTACCAGAAATATCTGGGAGTGTTTATATGCTGCTCCATCTGGAGGATGCAAATAGTCGAGGCTGCTTTACAATTCAGCAGGCAAAGGCCTGCTGAAGGATAACAAATGACTTCATGGTGAAACAGCTATTGAAATTCTTTCAGTACGTGATATTAAAAACAACTGAACAAACAGAGATAAGGGACAAATAGGATTTGAAACAGACCTTCTTTTT